>JAPDPK010000008.1:8307500-8907500 GCA_031772115.1 Heritiera littoralis | reverse complement strand
TGACAATATCTTCAACAAGAAATCTGCTTTTGTCAAGCAAATTAGTCATCTTATTATTGCCAGACTTGGATGGTGGATGGAAGCTAAAGTTCCAGGATTGAATTTGTTGAACCCCTTTGTTAATCTTCAGGACGTTGTTCTTCCAAAGAGACCAAAACAGAAGACAGCTAACATTCTTTGGTCCCCCCCTCCTGTGGATTCGTGGAAAATTAATGTTGATGGTTCAGCTCTTGGGAAGCCTGGTCCGGCTGGTATTGGAGGCCTTATAAGAGACAGCAATGGTCATGTTCAGATGATTTTTTTCAAAAAGCATTGGTCTGGCCGATTCTAATTTTGCTGAACTTCTTGCCATTGTGGAGGCACTTGCTATTATTGCTAAAACTGATTTCAATTCCCTCCCGAAGATCATCGTCGAAAGCGATTCAAAGGTTGTTATTTCATGGCTTAACAAAGTCTCTGGAAGTCCATGGAGGTTTAACAGTATCATCAACAAATTGCTTAATTTCTTTTCTCTTTTGGGAGGTGTTTCCTTTAATCATGTTTTGAGAGAAGCAAACTTTTTTGCCAATTCCCTTGCCAAATCGGGGATATATCGCTCCACCGATTTTTTGGCTTGGTTGTAACATCTCTCTTTCAATAAAATTTTAACTTTCGAAAAAAAAAATAGCAAGCGATTTTCAAAGCAAGGAAAAATATCGGTACATGTACTAATCTATATCACCGATTTTTTTTTTCGAAGATGTGATATCCTTTATCTTTTTCAATTATTTATTATTTTATATTTTTATCCATGAAAAAATATATAAAAGAAATGAAAATTATCTTTTAATATAAACAAATTCATACATAATTGTTAAATAAAGTTTAGATACAAATAACAAAAAGAAAACGATAATTATCTTATATAACAGTGAAATTAATTTTAAATTTTACAAATGAGATAGAAGAATTAACGTATATTTATTAAGATATATTTTAAAAAATTATAAATTAATCAATTAAATAAACATATGTCAATAGTTTATTATATAAAAAATAATAATTAGAAAATCGAAATAAATATAATCTTTATAAATTTTGTGAAAAGTTTTGTTATTTCAAAAATAATCATGAATAGTTGTAAACTTCACAAATAAATTAAAATGATGACATTCAATTGACTTCTAAATTATTAGTATATTAGATATCCGAAGATGTATCGCATGCATGATTTTTAGCTGCCTCCAAATAAAATCTTACAAAAGGACATATCCAAGATCAGAACTCCATTACAGAATGATCAAAAAAAAAAAAAGAACTCCATTACAGAGTTTGGCCAACACAAGCCTTTCACTAATTAAAAATTAATAAGCATCTTCTTATTTTTCAGCACTTCACTTTAGAGCACTGAGCAAGGGCTTGGTCAGGAAAGTCTCTTTTAATTTAAGCAAACTGCCTGGATGCAAGGCAGCTGAGAAAGTTCATTTCTTAAACCATTTTTTTAAGTTGCTGACCAAATCATCAATAACGACTTTCGGTACATTTGATTATTAATAATTATCTGAAAGGAAGTTTCAACCTCCCATAGCAATACCATGCAAGCCAAATGCGAATGGGTCATATTCATAATGTCAGCAGCTCCTTTGTTGAAAATCCCTTTTACTTTTAAAGCCGGAATATGGCAGAAAACAGTGACCAAGACAAAATCCAACCCTTCTAAAGTACCCTATAAATAGAAGTGGGCTACAAGCTCCCTTGTCATCAACCTTTCTTCTCATTTTCTCTAGCTATTAGCTTGTGTATTAACTCTGTCTTTTCTCTAAACTTAGCTAGCTAGCTTTCCCTTTCGTGAGTGAATAGAAAAATGTTAACAGCCGCAGTTAGAGGTGCTTCTGTGGTGATGCTGCTGCTGTTGATCTGCAGCGCATGCCAAGCACAGCTTTCTTCTTCATTTTATGATAACACATGCCCAAATGCACTTAGCACCATTCGCAAATCCATTAGATCCGCCATTGCACGAGAACGTAGAATGGCTGCATCTCTAATCCGCCTTCATTTTCATGATTGCTTTGTTCAGGTATAATATTGTTTGCATTTCATATTATTAATTACCAGCATATGCAATTTGTTGCTGATTATTGAACGGAGGAGTCTCTTGCTTTTATTCAGGGTTGTGATGCCTCAGTCTTACTTGACAATTCCCCTTCAATTACAAGCGAGAAGTTTGTACCTCAAAACAACAACTCCATTAGAGGGTTTGAAGTCATTGATGAGGCAAAATCTGCTGTGGAAAGCGTATGTCCTGGAGTTGTATCTTGCGCAGACATCCTCGCAGTTGCAGCCAGGGATGCCTCTGAATACGTAAGTATAAATTACTCAAACCAAAAACCTTCCTTACGAGAATCTAAGTATCTCATGATGGATCCCGCTTTAAAAGTGTTATAGTTCCTCTCGGAGTTGAAGGTGCTAGAAGCTGAAACAAAAATAAGAAATTATTAGTAATCAAAATAATATAAAAAAATATAAGTTAGATTTATTTTATTGATCACGAAGAATTGGACTGAGGCACGGATATCTCGCTTTCTTTAAGACGATTTACACTTCTGCGGAAATTATATCACCGGTGCAGCAGGAAATCTAAGCGTGTCGCCTCCAAGATACAACAGCCCAACCTATCTTCGTTGTACACTCTACAGTTCTGCACTAACATGTAGAGTAAAGAGCTCTATGATCAAACACCCTTCTCTTGTCCAAGAAAATTAGAAGTGAATTGATGTTGTTTTGTATATCTTTGTTTGAGGCTTGGTGTCTCAATTTATAGGCCTCACCTATTAGTAACCTTCACCAAATATTAAATATAGGTATTATTAATATTTCCGTTTTAACTCATATAGCAAACGGTAAGAATGAAACTCAAGAAACGTTCTATACATTCAATGTATAATGTTAGAAGCATTATTATATATAATAACTTTATGCTAATAAATAGCTTTTTATGATACAATAATGTTGGAATTTATTGTGTTTAATACTTAAACGTTATATGATTTTATTATTAAAATCAATAGTCAACTCTACTTTGCTATGTTTAATGTTCAAATTGATTAACATCTCTCGTGAAACAAATCAGGTAGGGGGCCCATCTTGGACAGTGAAGCTTGGAAGAAGAGACTCCACCACTGCAAGCGCAAGTCTGGCTAGCAGCCAACTTCCTCGTTTCCAAGACGGCCTTCCAAGACTTATCGATCTCTTTGGAAGCAAGGGCCTTAGTGCACGAGACATGGTTGCATTGTCAGGTTTGTTTGTGCAGCAAAATCCTTCATAAACCACGTCCTTTTCCAAGTAAACAATCAGCTTATGTAACTCAAACTATGTGCAGGTTCTCATACCATAGGACAAGCTCAGTGTGCTACATTCCGGGGAAGGATTTACAGCAATGGAAGTGACATTGACGCTGGATTTGCCAGCACACGCAGACGCAATTGTCCCGCTGCCTCTCCCAACGGTAACGGAAATTTGGCGCCACTTGATCTGGTGACTCCAAATTCCTTTGACAACAATTACTTCAAAAACCTGTTGCAGAAGAAAGGTCTGCTTCAGTCGGATCAAGTCCTGTTTAGCGGTGGATCCACAGATGACATAGTCGCCGAGTATAGCCGGAACCCTTCAACTTTCGGATCTGATTTCGCATCTGCCATGGTCAAAATGGGAGATATCGAACCTCTAACTGGTTCAGCTGGGATTATAAGGAGGATTTGCAGCCGTGTTAACTAGTTTCACGTGCTTCTCCTCTTGTGTGCTATTTAAATATGTTAATAATTACTTGAAAGTTAATTATCTCTCTGATCAGTTCATTCATTTTATTCTTTCAAGTGTAAAGGAATTTGTAATTGGTTGAATTGAATAAAAAAATAATTCGTCAATAGTTATTTGAATTGTTATTAGAATTTGAATTCTCAATTTTAATAGTCAAAAAATTAAAAGTCCATTTTTTTTAAAGAAAGTGCCAGCAGTCTATCTGTTACAATGGCAGTGCTTTGAAACAGACTGATTGCAACGAGTGTGGACGGTAGATCTTTTAAATTTTAACCTAGAATCAAGTGTAAGCCAATCTAATTTAACCTTACAAATCAAGAAATTGAACTTGAATATAAATTCATATGAAGTTTTCTAATTTGATTAGTTGACTGGACCCAAGATTTATACTACTAAATAAAATATAGGTGATATAGGTCTGGCCTAACCCAATGTTAAGGCCTATGGTTACAAGGCTACAGGGACACTTGGCGACTTGAGGGAGTGCCACGTGGCAAGGAGTTGCAGCCTCCTAGTTATGCTGCCTCCGGCACGGCATTGCCGCCTGTTGCCAAAGGTGCCACCTTCCACACTAAGGAGCCGCCTCCCGCACGGCGTTGTCGCCTCTCGACGAAGATGTCGCCTCTCGTGCCAAGGTGCTGCCTCTCGCCGGATGTGTCGTCTCCCGCCGGATGTGCTACCTCCGACTAGTGTCGAGTCACAGTGGTTGTCTCTTCTCATTTATGGTCGTAACCGCCTCTTGAGCGGCTAGAGCCCTCTTTTGCCCGTGGTGAAAAAAAAACCTTCCCGTTTAGAATTTTATCCTTAAATGTCAAAATAGCGAAAAGATGAAATTGCCCTTGGTATGTTTAATCATATCAAACTTATAGCATCAGTAATTATTGTCATTACTTAACTATTAGGAAATGGCAAGCGGAGTTTTGTCCACAGGAGGCTTCCATTGACTCTACTTGTAAGACCCGAATTTTATCATACTATATAACATATTTGTACATAATTGATAGTGGAAATAAATTCTTTTGGTGAAATTAAAGAATCATTGAATGTGAAATTCCACTTTTCATTCTAAGTGATGATTTATAGTATGGTGTGTAAAGAAAGAAAAACAAATATTAAAGTGCAACAAGAAATAGTTGGGATTTAATTTTGATAAAAAGGTTAAGATGATATCTATGGTATGAAAGCAATTAAATGAAGGTAGGAAAGAGATTAATGGCTAGAGGACAAAATGAAGAAAAGAAGGAGATGATAGCCAATAAACGTTGGCTTGAGGTGAATTGGCGTGGAGAAGAGAAGAAAAGAAAAGAGAAAAGTCAAGGAAAGGGGCTGATAGTGGACTTCTCGCCACTTCTCTTCTCCTGACAAATTGAGCTAGACAATAAATGGCAAAGAAAAGTTAGTCAAAAACGGGATTTCAGTAAGGACTTCACACCGTTCTTTTTGCTGCAGTTTTCTTTGGTTTTTAATGCATGAAATGATGAAAGAAAACGTGATAAGAACAGGTGGTAGATTTTGAGAGGATTTGAGTGAGTATATAAGAAGGAATACATGAGAAAAATTGCATTAGCCAACTTCATCATCCTCAAAATCATTCTCGCCCATTCTGTTTTCATTTCAAGTTAACAATCAGTTCTTCCATTTCCTCTCATACGTGAGCCATGGAACTTCATCCTTTAGACGGATAAATCTTCCTCCATCGTTGAAGAGCTAGGAAACAAGCAAAATAAAGCTAAGTGAGGCAGAAAAGCACTCTGTTTCAGGAAGTGCAATTCGGTTAAGGTGAGTTCCATATTTCTGTGGTTCTCTTGATATTCGATGGTATATTTCTGTGTTTTACAACGTAATAAACATAGATATAGCATTGTTTTAACTGATTTTGGGTTGGAATATATAAGAACATATGAAGTGATTATCCAACTGCTTGCAAAATGGCGAGCAAAGAAAGATGGAGTACTCGCCCAAAAGGTTGAGGTGGGCTCAAAAGATGTATGATCGGCGACATAAGTGTTCGCCAACTCTTTGGATGATGAGACAACTTCCGAATGGGTGAGGGCGAATGGCGAGAGCTGTGATCGCCCAAAATGTATGCAATTAATGATCGCCAAAAGGGTGAGAATGGTGACTAATATGATCGCCTAGTTGGAATGTTAGTGGTCGCCAATAAGGCGAGTAGGAGATAAAGAGGTCACCAAGCGTTATTTAATTCATGGCGAGCCCATCTCGGAATGAAAAGCCACGAATGGCGAACTGAAATGAATGAGCTTGGCGAATTGAGTTGAAGTGGGGCGAGCTCCCATGTTAGGTGAACTCCCACAAATAAGCCATATGAATGGCAAGAATAATTGGGCGAGCTCCGAAGAGTAAATCAATTATAAAAGGGTGAGCTCTGTTGGGCGAATGGCGAGCTGTAGATTAGTCTAAAGCTCACCAAAGTTTTGGAAATATTCGAAAAGAAAAAATAATAATTTTAGGAAATAATTCGAAAAGAAAATATTAATGGAATTAATATTTTACCTTGCAGTCAAGAAGTGAGAATCGATAAGGCGAAAGCAAGGCTTCATCAGACGAGGTAAGGGAGTTGTATGTGAAGTCAATGCATGTCCTGTGGAGTAAAAATGTTATGAAATATTGAGAAATTGTTTTGTTTTATGTCATGCATTGGTTTGATAAATTATATACTGAGTTGGGCGAGCTAAAAGCCAACCCCTATATATGGATTGGGCGAACTGGCCTCCTGTTTTGATGTTAGGCGAACTGGTATTGGCGGGCGAGCCACTTGGGCGAGCTCACTTTTTATATTTTTGATGTCTTAGGCGAGTAGCCCTGTTTAAGAAGAAACCCGGGCGAGCTAAAGTGGCGAACCCTTTTAAGATTGCTTTGGGGCGGGCGACCCCTGTGTTATTATAGGTGGGCGAGCCAGATTGGGCGATCTGACCATGGGCGAACAGATTTTAAATTTCATTTTTCTATGAAAATGAGAATAATACCCTTTTTTGAAATTATTATAAATTAAATATGATTTTGAGACTTTAGGCCCCTAGTTTCATGCATTATTATGAGTTATAAGGCTGATGGACCCGCCAAGTCATCAGCGGTCTCAAAGTCACTTGGCAAGTGGACCCCGAGGATCACCCATAGATTGTGGCCATAAATCTACTGTATCCTTATTGGGATAATTATTTCGTTCTCGTAAGGGGGAAGGGGAACGATAATAGCATGATTTATTTATAGGGTGATGCCTAGTCTCAACTTGATGATTTCTGAGAGGATTTGTTGAATCCTTTTTATTGTTTATAATATGATATTATAAACTGTTTATCCAAAAAGTTGTTGATCTTATCCATTGTTTTCCCTACTGGGCTACTGTTAAGGATAAATAAGTGTTTTGGGAAAATATAGTTTTGATTTACACCGTAGCATGCACCTTCCTTACTGAGCAAGTTATCGCTCACCCCTTATTTTCCACTCCACAGATTGTTGATCTTGGGTTAAGAGAATTACCTTCTAGAGATTATCGACTGCTAGCGGATATTCGATATCAAAGGTATATTATTTCTTTTATATATTCAGAAAAATTGTACAGTACTACTTTAAATAGAAGGGAATGTATATACATCTTAGAGTATTAATGTAACAAGTTATATTTGCACAAGTAATAAGAGTTTTAATTCTTATTTAAAATGTTAAGAGTTGTTAAGCATCACAGACAGCCCAACCGGTAAGTAAGTGGAGTTTATAAGTAAATATTAGTTATATAGTGGATTTGGGATTTTACACTACTGCTGTGTGGGTTAGATTTCTAGGACTTCCCATTGAATACAATGATGAACGAGTGCTTCTGGCAATGGGAGATACAATTGGAAAGGCTCTTAAAGTGGATCTTCCAACTCGCTATGCTACTAGAGGCAAGTTTGCCACAGTATGTGTTGAAGTAGATTTGCATAGACCATTGATTCAAAAAATATGCTTAGATGGCGAGTGGTAGAAGGTGGAATATAAGGGTTTAAACCTCATATGCTTTCAATGTGGTAGGATAGGGCACAAAGGGGTTTGTCCGTTCCAAACAGCTAAAGCCACTAAGGTCAATAATGGAGGAAGTACGTCTGAGAATGATAAAGAAAATGCTAAGATGCAAGAGATGAATAAAGAGGATGGTATGGGCGACTTTGGCCCATGGATGGTGGCATAGTCGAGACGAAGAAGAAAGGTTGAAAAAGGAAAGGCCGAAAATCCTGATAAATCTCCTAATAGGGGATCACGGTTCCAGATCCTTGATAAGGAGATCATGGCAAATATCGTTGATGGAGGAGAAAATTCCTCGGGTATAATGCATAGTCAACGAAAAGGAGATGTGTCCTCATATGATAGTAAAGCTGATGGGTGTAAGGTGGGTCATTCCCAGAACAGCCCAAGAGTTAGTAGTAGACATGGCCCTTCGGTGGAATTAGTGGCAGCTCATAAAAGTGGTAAGCATCCAGTGAAAGACCAACAAATTGGTGAGTCAAGGCCTATATTAATTAAAAGTCAGAACAGTCAAAAACTGAATATTCCTCATGTAATCCATGCGCCTGCTAGTGATGAGAACCTTATTATGGTTCACGTTGAGGAAATGGTGAAGGATAGAAATTTTTCTTTTGCCTCACATGTTAATCCCATCTATTGTGATGGACCATCAGATCATAGAGACAAAGAACCCCCAGACTCCTTTGTTCCTAAGTCTCCCTTGCCATCTAACAAAGACAATGCTGAGTTGATGCTTATGGAAGTCTCTAATGAAAGTTTGCTAATAGCCCATCCTAGAGCGCAGGTGAATCTAGGAGATCCTTTGATGATAAATGATGAATATTATTCTATGGAACACTAGGGGAGCAGGCAATGATACCTTTGTGTGTAATGCTAAGGAGTTGATTCGGAAATACAAACCTTGTGTTTTTGTGATGGTTGAAGTCAAAGTTGGTTATGAAGTGGCTGTCAAAGTCATTAGGAAATTGGGATTTCAGAATTTCCATGTTGTGAATCCTATTGGATTTTAGGGTGGGATTTGGGTATGTTGGGATTCAAACAAGGCACAACTTGATATTTTACTTGCTACAAGTCAGGTGATCCACTCATCAGTAAGCATCCAAGGTCAGCCAACATGGCTCTTTTCTGCTGTATACGTAAGTCCTAAACTGGAGGTCAGAAAAAATTTGTGGTCTGTCTTGGAAGACTTTTTTGCTAATGTTTCAATGTCGTGGCTGTTGGTTGGTTATTTTAATGATGTTAAGGAGAGTGCAGAAAGTTTGGGAGTGCAGGAGTTTCGGCTAGAAGATGTTTGTTATTCAATAACATGATGAATAGCTGTAACCTTTTGGATCTGGGGTTTTAAGGAAATAAGTATACATGGAGTAATGAAAGGCCAAGAAGAGCTAGAATTATGGCAAGGTTGGACAGAGTTTTAGCTAATGTAGAATGGCAGGAACTTTTTCCGGAAGCGCAGGTGTTGCATTTACCACATGCTTATTCAGACCATTGTCCTGTGTTATTACAAGGCTATCGTGAGAACCATGGCTGTAGCTATAATAAGCCATTTCGTTTTCATGTGATGTGGCTCACCGATCCTTCGATTGACGAACTTGTTCCTAAAGTTTGGAGGCGTACAGGTGGCACAATCTGTGAAAGAACCAAAAAGTTATCTGATGAGTTGTATGCTTGGAACCGAAACAACTTTTGTAACATTTTTGGTAATAAAAATCATGTTCTAGCTCGGCTTAAAGGGGTTCAAAAGAAGCTAGCTGATGGTTGGTCTCATCAACTACTGTTGTTAGAAAAAGATCTTATTAAGAAATATAATAAGATACTGTGGCAGGAAGAATTATTTTGGCATCAAAAGTCTAGAGCACAGTGGATATTAGAAGGGGAGAGGAATACAAAGTTTTTTCATGTCTCATCATTGCGTAGAAGGCGTATGGATTTCAGATCAAGAGGAATTAAAAGCTTTGGTTTCTAATATCTATAAGGCTCTGTATGCAATTGAAGAAACGGATGTTAGAAAGTTGCCTAGTTATGATATTCCAGTTCTTGAATCTAAACAAGTGGACATGCTGAGCCAGAGTCTCAGTATAGAGGAAGTTCGAAGTTCTTTATTTCAAATGAAGGCTTGGTCTGCTCCGGGTGTGGATGGCTTTCAAGTTGGGTTTTATCAATGCTATTAGGATATCTTTCAGAACAATTTAATGGAAATTGTGAATTCTACTTTTGAAAGTGGTCAGATTCCTGCTATGCTAAATGTTACTTTGCTATCCTTAATCCTAAAGGTGCACTCTCCTGAACAGGTGAACCAATTCCGTCCTATTAGTCTTTGTTGCATTGCTTATAAATTAATTACAAAAACTTTGGTTAATAGACTGCGACCTTTCTTGAATGATCTAATATCTCCAATTCAAACAAGTTTCATCCCTGGGAGACAGTGTAACGACCCGTTACCATATTTTTCACCTTATTTTACACAATTCATCCGGTTGGGCTGTCTGTGATACTTCACTTTTATTAACTGTTAAATAAATTTGCATAACATTGTTTATATTATACACATCCCCTATCTTAGTTAATCAGATAAGTAGTACTGTAGACATGTCTAAATACAGAAAATAAATGATCGTACCTCATATAAATCAGTCGGTCTGTCACATTGTCCTTTGTGTACAGCCGTGATCCAAAATCAACTGATCTCACAATCATTAAAACCTGAAATGTTAATATTGGGGAGTGAGCAAACCACGGCTTAGTAAGAGAGTTATATGTCACACTTGTTATTCAGCTATCTATATGCTGAAAACATTTTTTTTTATTCTCTTTCTTTTAAATCTTCCTAGCTGGCTCTAGGCTCACATGTAGGAAGGATACTACAGTCGGCTAGGGATCCAGATAGAGTAAGGTAGGTATTTTAGAATACCATACTTGTTTCGGAACCTAGAAGCAACTGTAGAGAGTACTAAATCCATTTTTCTCAAAATGATATGATTTTCATTTTTCACGGAGTAAACCACTTATTTCTTTTCACTTCAGTATCCTTTAAAACACATGACAGTTCAGTAGTAAAACAGTGGTTTACTTCTCTTCTCTTCAGTACAGTGATTTGTAATTATCCAATCATTGGATAAACATTTCTTCGATTATTTCTATCTTAGAAATAATTCTTATGTTATTCTTTTAGAATAAACATTTATTTCTCTTTTCAAATCAGTAACCGTATCGTACAGTTCAATAAAACAGTATATTCAGTATTCAGTAAAACAGTATCTCGATACGGTTCAATTCGTAACCGAAAACAGTAGCTACCAACTCAGTAAATAGTATAAGGTAGCTTTCAGTTCACTAAACAGTAAATGGTAGCCTTTAGTTCAGTAAAACAGTAATCAATGGCTACCATTTCAATATACAGTACAGTTCTGTAAACAGTGTTTTGGTACGATTTTTCATCAGTAAACAGTACCGTAGTTCAGTACAGTAAACAGTACAGTATAGTACAGTAAACAGGATTCCGTAAATCCTTTCAGTAAACAGTAAACAGTAAGTGAGACTAGGCATCATCCTACAAATAAATCATGCTATCATCGTTCCCCCTCCCCCTTGCGAGAACGGCATAATCATCCCAAAAATGGATACAGTAGATCTATGGCCACAATCTATGGGTAGTCCTCGGGTCCACTTGCCAGTTACCTCGACACCTCTGATGACTTGGCGGGTCCATCAGACTCATAACTCATAATGCATGAAACTAGGGGCCTAAAGTCTCAAAATAGTACAAAAACCGTACCTTAGCCTTTATGAATTTTAAACACCGTAAATCAAATATCCATAAGGCTTACACATAAATATAATCACCTTTATGAAATTTATAAAATAAATAACATTTTTCAAATTATTTCATAAAGGTATATATCATGTTTTCCATACTATGAAGACAGTTTGCAGAATCATCACTGAAAATATAGAAAGGCAAAAGTATCCTTTTTCCACCGTAAAATACATATGCACGCTTTTCCGTGCATTCAATCGAAAACATGGTTTTATAATTATCGAAATTCAAATAAACTATTTTTATAATTTATAAAAATAAAATATTTATTTTCTAGCTTTAATTTCTCATCACTATGTTTTCTTTTAAAAACACGTGTAGAAACATCTGGTCTCGAAATCATAGTTGTTCACCATTTCTTAACCTTTATGGAATTTTCATATTTAATTATTTCCATAGTTAAAACCATAAAAGTTTTATATGAAATCAAGTGAATATTTAAGAATATTTATAAAAATATTCACCTCAGTCTCTTTTTCATTTTCTTTTCGTTTCACGTGAAATATCACCTACCGGGTGAATTTTCTGTGATTTCCTTTTTACCATTCTCGAAAACATGAATATTTTAAAATCAAATATCACTATATTCATGTTTTATGAAATTTACTTGATTTCTTGATTTTCGTACCCGAAAATTGATTCACGTGAAATCAAATCTTATATTTTGGTTTTCGATGATTTTCGATAAATTTCAAAAAATTTTCGATAATTTTTCGACAGTATAACGGATGCCGATTTGGCTAGCCTCCTGCACGGAAAATACAGTTTATATTTCTCAACTAGTATTTCACCACAATTTGAAACCGATAAATCACCACAATTTTCAAAACTAATCATTATAAATTGCATTTATAAATTAAATGCATAATTTAAAACATGTGGCCGAATATCCTTACAGGCGGCACATGTCTCCCTTACCTGTTTCGGGTCGGCGACTGTCTCTCGAAGGTCGAGCTCGTGTTCACCTCGCCTGATTCCATTGGCACGGTTATCGAGGGAATTTTCTGGAAATTAAATTCTAAGATTTAAAATTTTTTCATAATTATTTAAATAAATAACTTATTTAAATAATTTAACATTTTCGGGATTTCTTACCGATTCCCGTAATTCCCGAGTTTTCGAGTTTTTTCGAGATTTTTCGAAATTCTTGAAATTTTCGAAGTCCGAAAATTTCCTTTTTCTCTCTCCTTTTTCTTCCTTTTTTTTTTCTCTTTTCTTTTCTTTTCTTTTTCTTTTTCCTTTTTCTTTTCTTTTTCTTTTTCTTTTTCCTTTTCTTTTCTTCCAGCCAGACCGGTCAGACCAGTCAACCTTCCTCCACGGCCGGTTCTCCGGCGGTTCGACGGCTCCACAGCTGGCCGGCACCACGACGAAGTCGAATCTGGCCTCCGTTCATCACGAATCGACGGCACGGCGGCGGATCAACTCGATTTAGGTCCGGTCTCTCCCACCTCTTCGCCAGCCCTCCTCCGCCGTTCTCCGCCTGATCGGTGACCTCCCACGTCTTCCTCTTCCTCTGGCAAAGCTTCGGTGGCAGTGGCGGCAACCAATTCCGTAGGCACCGCCAGATCCGTTTTCCTCTTTCTCTTTCGGTTTCGTCGGAATTTTCTTTCCTTCTCCGTTTCTCCTTTCTTCCTCCAGTCACTGGCTTCTCCTCTCTCTCTGCCGGCGCCGTTTCTCCCTTTCCTTTTCTCCCTTGTCGAGGGTGGCAGCTTCGCCACCGTCGGCCCCTCTGGGAGGATCGGGTTCCTCCCGATCCTTCCTTTCCTTTTTTTTCTGTTTTCTTTCCTCTTTTATCTTTATTTCACTTTCCCTTTTTAGTATATAATATACTATATATTATACACTATAAATTATATTTTATACATATATTATTCCATATATATTTTCAAACTTTAATGTAAATTAATATTTACATTTCTCAATTATGTGTGTATATATATATATATTTATATATAAATAAGAGATTATACTGAAATACATATGTATTATTTAATTTCTTCAAATAGTATATATATATACACATGTATACCAATGTATAATTATATATATACCATATATTATTTTAAATACATATGTATTTGTATAAAAATACATTTATATAATATATAATTATATAAACATATTTTCTATTTTCTTTTCTCGTTTTCTTATTTAATTTGGATTTCCATTTATCCAAATTAAATTTCCTCATTTCGTTATTTTCCATAATTTCTCGTCTTATTTTTCCGATTTAATTTTCCTTCACTCGGATTTCCACCATCCGTTTCCTTTCTCAATTCTCGGGATTTTCACCAATATCCCGCTCTCGCAATTTTATTTATTTATTTATTTATTTGCTTTAATATTAATTTTCAATAATTGAAAATTTTACGGTTATCACAGACAGGCCGCAGATAATATCTTTATAGCTCAAGAATTGATCCATACCATTCGTAGAACGAAGAGAAAGGATGGTTTGATGGCATTGAAAATAGATTTGGAGAAGGCTTATGACAGAATTCGATGGGATTTTCTGGAGGATACTCTTTCTATGTTTGGTTTTCCTCTGAAATGGATTTCTTTGATTATGAATTGCTTAAGAGGGGCTAAGATGTCTATACTTTGGAATGGCTAGATGACTGAGGTTTTTTCTGCTCAACGTGGCCTACACCGAGGTGATCCACTGTCACCATATCTCTTTGTTTCATGCATGGAGAGACTAGGCAGTCTCATTCGGCAAGCTGTTTCTCAAGGGGATTGGAAGCCTATCACCTTGACGAGAGGAGGACCGAAAATTTCTCATCTCTTTTTTGCTGATGATTTGTTTCTCTTTGCTAGAGCAACTAGCTCTCAAGCAAAAGTTGTCAAAGGGATTCTTGATAAATTCAGTGAAGCCTCTGGTGCACGAGTTAATATTGCCAAATCAAAAATCTTTGTTTCCCCAAAGGCACCTCACTCTTGTGGTCGTTCAGTTCAGCGTGTACTAGGTTTTGGTATTACTAAAAATCTAGGAAATTATTTGGGAGTCCCTTTAATACATGGAGAGTTTCAAAGCAAACTTATCAGGAGTTGATTGATAAAGTAAATAGTAAGCTTATGGGATGGCGAGCTAAACTATTAAGTCTAGCAGCTAGAGCTACTTTGATTAGCTCAGTTACTTCCGCTATTCCCACTTATACAATGCTTTCCAGTATTTTACCCAAGAGTGTTCATCATTCTTTGGATAAGCTGAATCGAAGATTCCTTTGGGGAGGAAATGAAAATAAACGTGGAGTTTCTCTTGTTAATTGGCAGGATGTGTGCAAGCCTAGAAAGCTTGGTGGGCTAGGTCTTCGTGGCATGGAGAACCATAATCTAGCTATGATTCAAAAGTCTGCTTGGCGTTTCTTAAGTGAACTTGATCAATTATAGGTTCAAGTTTTTAAGGCTAAGTATAGATTGCAAGGTGATATTGTGAGAATGGTTTTGTCTGAGCCGCCTCGTAATAGTATGAAATCTTACTCATGGAAGTCGTTACTTTTGGGTTTGAAATTATTAGCCCCCAGATTAAAAAAAGGATAGGTAATGGTCGTAGTACTCTGTTTTGGACAGACTCATGGTTAGACCGGCCACTTATTTCATATCCTGATGTACACCTGACTAATGTGGATCTTACAGAGAGTGTTCATGATTATTTAGAAGACAATGGAGAGTGGAAAGTGAAATTATTGTCTAGATGCTTGCCGATTGAAGTGGTTCTCCAAATTATAGGGACTCCTACATCAATGCTTAGATTCATGGAAGACAAGTGGTTTTGGCAGTATGAAGCTAATGGTAAGTTTTTGTCAGCATCAGCTTATAAGGTGGCTATTCAAAAGAATTCTACAGATGAGCAAAATTGGA
Organism: Heritiera littoralis; assembly: GCA_031772115.1. NCBI lineage: Eukaryota > Viridiplantae > Streptophyta > Magnoliopsida > Malvales > Malvaceae > Heritiera > Heritiera littoralis. Next base: position 8,892,004 of record JAPDPK010000008.1, on the reverse strand, counting down.
GCTGGATCTGGAAATTACTAGCTCCAAATCGTTGGCTTGGATTTCTGTGGCTTGTCATGAAAGGTAGGATTTTGACTAATTCTTTGAGATTTCAATGGGGTATGTCAAATTCAGCTGCCTGTACTTTATGTGGAGACAATGAGGAGTCTGTTTTGCATGTTCTTCGAGATTGCAGGAGTGCTAAGCTGATTTGGGAAACATTAGTTCCAATAAATTATAGCTCCAATTTTTTTAACTGTTCTTTAACAGATTGGATAACTTAGAATTTGAAAAGTGATGAGGATTTATGGGTGGATAGCAGTGAATGGAAGTCCCTATTTATCACGACAATTTGGAGATTATGGCAAAGGCATTGCTCTTTGAGTCTTAGTTTTGTTAATTTATCAATGCCTAATGTTGATCAGCGAATTTCATTTATTAAGATGGGGGCTGCTGAATTACAAACTGTATTTGCTAAAACAGTAAGTAAGAAGCTTGATCCAGGGTTAATCAAGTGGTGTCCACCCCCCCAAGGTTGGTTTAAGCTCAACACAGATGGTGCAGCTAGAGGAAACCCAGGTATTGCTGGGGCAGGAGGTCTAATTCGATCTGAGTGTGGTCAATGGGTTGCTGGTTTCCAAGCTTCTTTGGGAATATGTTCAAACATCACTACAGAACTTCAAGCGCTAAAGTTGGGACTACTTCTAGCTTGGAATGAAGGTTGTCGATTGTTGATTTGTGAATTGGATGCTCAAGCGCTGATTGATCTGATTAAAGATAAAGATATTCAAAGACACCCCCATGGTTGTCTCATTGCAGATATTAGAGAAATCTTAAATAGGGACTGGACTGTTAAGTTTTGCCATGTTTATAGGGAGGGTAACTTTTACGCGGACAAGCTTGCTAAGTTAGCTTGTGACTTGAAGGTAGATTTCCAAAAAATTAGATGACTCGCCTCAGATTCTTCATGGTCTGGTTGCTGCAGATTCTTGGGGTGTATCATATCCCAGGGGCTTTATGATGTAATTTATTTATAGCTTTTCCCATGTAACCAAAAAAAAAAACTAAAGTAATTATTCAGGGTATGTGTACGTTATCATATCCTAAGTTCTGTTTTCTAATTACTAAGACTCAGCCGAATTCCCTTTCGACTTAAGCATCGGAGTGCTTACGTAAGGAACAATCCCCTACATCTCTCTGACTTCTTTCTTTTGTAAAGCTCTTAGTGACACGTGTTCTAGAGGAGTAAGCAATCTACGTCAACATCTAATAATTGTTGTTTCGTGCAACAACAATAAGATTAACTCAGGCTCCATTTAGTTCACCGAAAATGTTTTTCAAAAAATGATTTTTGCATTTTTGGGTGTTTGGTTGGTAGAAATTGATTGATCAACGAAAAATTAGGTTGTTTTCCTGAAAATTATATTATGCTTTTGAAAAGAAGAAAGACATTTCTAGAAAATAGTTGGTTTTTTGTAAAGTTATTTATCAATCTCGCGAGTATAATTTTACTTAAGTTAGACCTCAGATATATTTTTTTAAAACTTTTATTTAATTTAACTTATATAAAATATTATTATATTAATAAAATTATTTTTTATTTAATTAGATTAAAAAATTTAAATATTAAAATATTAACATTAAAATTCTTTCAATATTTTTAAGCTTAAATTAATATATTATTAATATACATATGAAAATAGTAATTTTACTAAAAATTTTTAAAAATATCCATATGACTAATAAAAAATATTTTTCTTTTAAATGTTTAATAAAATAATATTTTAATATTAAATGTATTATTTTCAAAATATAATTATTTTTAATATTAATAAATTAATTAATGAATAATAAATAATTTATATATATTTTTAATCATGCTAATATCATTTGAAAAAAGAAATTATTTTCAATAAATCAAAGCGAGCTTTATATTAGGATTATTCTAAAAAATGAGTTTTCATGCACCACCACCATGTTACCCTCTCATATTATTTGAAAACATAAAATTATTATCATAAACTCATTCTCGTCAAATCAGTTATTACTAACTCAATTAATTCACATTAATTATGATCAAAATAAATAGTTGATTTATAAAAAAAATATATGGTAAAAATTAAATATTATATTGAAAAATATAAAAAATAAAAACAAACAAACAATTTTGATAAAAAAAATTTTATTTTCAATGTAAAGGGTTTGGAATTAACTTTTAAAGCACTCTCCAATTAAAATCATATTTTTTTCAAGAAATTATAACAAAAAAAAATGAAATAGAGTATGTGTTATTATCACAATACTATTTGTGGAGTTTAAAAACTCTACTAACAATGTATTGCATATATATATATATATATATATATAGATATATATATTAATAAATTTTTAAAATAAGCTTTGAGGATTTTCACATAAACAAACTAATTTGCGACTTAAAATTCTAAAAGAAAAAATGCGAAAATTCATAACCACCCAAAAAAATTTAAATTCAATTAAAATTTCTATGTTAATCTTAATAAATTTAATAGAAGACTATTAAAAATATAAAAATGGAAATAAACAGGTCACATATCAATGTTTAAAAAAACAAAAAAGGCCTCACTTCAAAAGCTAACTTAAGAATTGAAGTTATCTCTTACACAATGGAGTGCATGCATGACTGTATTAATTCCAACAAAATCTCACAAAAAGGACATACAAGTTCAGAACTCCATTACAGAATTTGGCCAACACAAATAAACTGCTTTGTATTCCTCTCCCTTTTACTAACAAAAAATTAATAAGCATCTTCTTATTTGTCAACACTTCAGTTCAGAGCACTGAGCAAAGGCCTGGCCAGGATAGTCTCTTTTAATTTAACCAAGATGTCTGGATGCAAAACAGCTAAAAAAGATCATTTCTTAAACAATTTTTTTGAAGTTGCTGACTAAATCATCGATAACGACTATGATTATTTGTAATTATCTGAAAGGAATGCTCAACCTCCTACATTAATACCATCCAAGCCAAATGCGAATGGGTCATATTGTTATGTGAGTGGCTCCAATGTTGAAAATTCGTTATACAGTAAAGCCTGAATATGGCAGAAAACAGTGACAAAGACAAACTCCAACCCTTAGAAAATACCCTATAAATAGAAGTGAGCCACAAGCTTCCTTGTCATCGACCATTCTTCTCTTATTTTCTCTTGCTATATAGCTTGTGTATTAACTCTGCCTTTTGCCCTTTTTCTTTAAACTTAGCTAGCTTCTCTTTCGTGAGTGAATAGAAAAATGTTAACAGCTGCAGTTAGAGGTGCTGCTGTGGTGATGCTGCTGCCTTTGATCTGCAGCGCCTGCCAAGCAGAGCTTTCTTCTTCATTTTATGATAACACATGCCCAAATGCACTTAGCACCATTCGCAAAACCATCAGATCCGCTATTGCACGAGAACGTAGAATGGCTGCATCTCTAATCCGCCTTCATTTCCATGATTGCTTTGTTCAGGTATATTATTGTTTGCATTTCATATTATTAATTACCAGAATATGCAATTTGTTGTTGATTATTGAACAGAGGAGTCTCTTGCTTTTATTCAGGGTTGTGATGCCTCAGTCTTACTTGACAATTCCCCTTCAATCACAAGCGAAAAGGTTGTACCTCAAAACAACAACTCCATTAGAGGGTTTGAAGTCATTGATGAGGCAAAATCTGCTGTGGAAAGCGTATGTCCTGGAGTTGTATCTTGCGCAGACATCCTCGCAGTTGCAGCCAGGGATGCCTCTGAATACGTAAGTATAAATTACTAAAACCAAGAACCATCCTTAGGAGAATCTAAGTATCTCACCTGTCAACTCTGCTGTGTTTAATGTTCAAATTGATTAACATTTCTCCTGAAACAAATCAGGTAGAAGGCCCATCTTGGACAGTGAAGCTTGGAAGAAGAGACTCTACCACTGCAAGCGCAAGTCTGGCTAGCACTCAACTTCCTCATTTCTCAGACAGCCTCGAAAGGCTCATCTCTCTCTTTGCAAGCAAGGGCCTTAGTGTCAGAGACATGGTTGCTTTGTCAGGTTCGTGCACAAATTCATCCACAGGAAACGCTTCATTTTCCTTTTAATTACAATCAATGATAAATGAGCTTTAAACCATGCGCAGGTGCTCATACCATAGGACAAGCTCAATGTGTTTCATTCCGTGACAGGATATACAATGCAAGTGACATTGACGCTGGGTTTGCCCGCAAACGCAGACGCCACTGTCCCGCAACTAGTGTCAACGGTTATGGACTTTTTGCGCCACTGGATCTGGTGACTCCAAATTCCTTTGACAACAATTACTTCAAAAACCTGTTGCAGAAGAAAGGTCTGCTCCAGTCGGATCAAATCCTGATTAGCGGTGGATGCACAGATGGTGGATGCACAGATGACATAGTCACCGAGTATAGCAGGAACCGTTCAGCTTTCAAACATGATTTCGCATCTGCCATGGTCAAAATGGGAGATATCGAACCTCTAACTGGTTCAGCTGGGATTATAAGGAGGAATTGCAGCGCTGTCTACTAGTTGATGCATCTCCACCTACTGCCTGTGCATGAAAGCGATATATTGTTACAATCTAGAAATTCACCTCATCTCCCTAAATTCTTTCAAGAGTAAAATTGTTGTTGCCCTAAACTTGTAATGCTTTCTTTCCTACCTTACCTTGATATAGTTGTACTCTTTTGCATTGAGTAAACCATTTCTGAATTAATTTCCGAATATTGCGACTGTTCTATTATCTGTTCCGACCAATCTCTCTCTGTTTTTTTTTTTAACGAAGCGAAGAAGTTCACCCAACTTCTACCACACATCGTAAAGGGAGGATATAATTATAATCACACATAATAATAAGTCCTAAGTAAGGTTGATATGGTATGCAGACAAATTTAAAGGAGAGGTTGCAAAACAAAATAATATCATGAATTCCACAACATCATATTAAAATATTAACGTTAAAATTCTTTCAATATTTTAAGTTTAAATTAATATATTATTAATATACATATTAAAATAGTAATATTACTTAAAATTTTTAAAATTATTAATACAACTGATAATAAATAGTTTTCTTTTAAATTTTTAATAATATAATATTTTAATATCGTATATATTATTTTCAAAATATAATTATTTTTGAAAATTAATAAATCAATTAATAAATAATAAATAATTTTTATATTTTTTTAATCATGCTAATATCATTTGAAAAAAAAAGAAATCTTTTTAAATAAAACAAACAGAGCCTTATATTAGGATTACTTTAAAAAATGAGTTTTGAGGCACCACTACCGTATTACCCTCTCATATTATTTGAAAACATATAATTATTACCATAAAATCATTCTCGTCAAATCAATTATTATTAACTCAATTAATTCACATTAATTAGTGTAACATCCCAAATCCACAAAATACATAATATTCAGTTACTAATTACACTCACTTACCGGTTGGGCTGTCTGTGATGCTTATCAACTCCTATCTCTTTTATAAGAATTAGCACTCTCAATTCCTTATCCCTTATATGGAATGATGAATTATTAAATTATTTTCTTAAGATGTATATACATTCCCTTCTATTTAAAGTAGTACTGTACCATTTTACTAAATATATAAAGAATATAACATACCTTCGATATAAGATCTTTAGAAAGTAATTCGCTTAGTCCAAGTTAAATAATCTGTGGAGTGGAAAATAGGAGTAAGCGACAACGTGCTCAGTAAGGAAGGTGTATGCTGCTTTATAAAAATAAAAAAAAAAACTATACTCCCAAAAATGATCGCATTTATCCAATCACTCAAACCCCTTTAACATTAAACAGGATTCAATATATCCTTTCAGCAAACAGAAATCAATAAGTTGAGACTAGGCAACAAATACATCATGCTCTCATTGTTCCCTCAGGAACACAAGTCATCCGCTTTTGGGGTGCACCCGTAGGCCATCGCCCCTCACAGCTATCTCAACTAGATCTATGGCCATAATCTATAGATGGTCCTCAGGTCCACTTGCCAAGTGACCTCGAGACCGCTGATGACTTGGCGGGTCCATCAGCCTTGTGACGCACTGAGGTGCACCCGTAGGTCCATCGACCAGGGCCACCGCTCCAGGCGGGTCACGCAATTATATGAATGATAACGCATGAATTCAGGGCCTAAAGTCTCAAAATCATATTAAAAAAATAGCTCATTTTCACCACTTTACGCATGAGAAAATAGGGGTTAAATTGGCTCGCCAGGGTCAGTTCGCCCATAGTGGCTCGCCCATAATCAGTTCGCCCGTAAGGGTGAACTAGTGTTCGCCCGCCAACCGTATCATTTAAAACCCATTGAAACTAGCTCGCCCGAGGTGGCTTGCCATGGTCAGTTCACCCACAATGGCATTGGCCATGGTCAACTCGCCCCAATAAGGTTTCATATTTCTATTTTCAAAATATATAAAAAAAATAATTCATTTTTTCGTTGAGAAAATACTTATAAATCAGTTCGCCCATAATCATTTCGCCAAGTACGGTGAACTAGTGTTCGCCCACCAGTCCTTAGCGACTAAAACAAGTTAACCTGGCTCGCCCTCAAGACTCGCCCTTTTATGGCATTGATATAGTCAACTCGCCCATCCATAAAACCTGGCTCGCCCATCCCAAAATAACATTAAAAGGGTTCGCCACATTGGCTCGCCCGGGTTTCTACTTAAAACAAAGCTACTCGCCCAAGATATCAAATATTATAAAAGAGAGCTCGCCCTCTTGGCTCGCCCGCCCTAACTAGTTCGCCCAAAAATATCATATAGCAGCTTTGTAGCTCGCCCAAGATCAAAACACTTTATCAAACCAATGCATGTAAGAAAACAAAACAATTTCTCAGTAATTTCTATAAAACTTAACTCCACAGGACATGTATTCATTTCACACACATCTCCCTTACCACATATTACGAAGCCTTGCTTCGCCTTGCTTCCTGCTCGCCAATAGCAATTCCCAATTCCCGGCTGCAAATAATTTATAAATTCTATTAATTTTTCAATATTTCCAACATCTTGGCAAGAATTAAAAATGAAATAGCTCGCCCATACGTTAATTGGCTTATTTGTTGGAGCTCGCCCATGCATTGAATTAACACTTGTCAACCTCTTTATTTCCCACTCGCCTCATTGGCGATCACCAACATTTCATATGGGCGAACACAATAGTTGCCATTTTCGTCTTTGTGGGCGATCATTGGTCCTCGCCCATCTACCTATCATTCTGGTTATCCCATATCTGTTGGCGAACATGTTATCGCCTAGTCATGCATTCCATTGTACTTGCCTCACCCTTTGGGCGAGTACTCCTTGCTCGCCTATTTGGCAAGTTGTTGGATAATCCCGTTCGCCCATTGTTTTTCTTAATCATTCTTGATTATTTTTCATTTAATTTCTTATATTTTCCAACAATATTTAACTAAAACAAGGCTATATCTATTTTTATTACGTTCTAAAACATAGAAATCCAATATTGAATATCAAGAGAACCATAGAAATTATGGAACTCACCTTAACCCAGTTGCTCTTCCAAAAATAGAGTGCTTTCTTGCCTCACTTAGCTTTACTTTGCTTATTCCTCAGTTCTTCACACACTGGATAAGTGTTTAGCTAACTAAGGATGAGTTTTATGGCTCATATATGGGAGTAACGGAAGAAATGATTATGGACTTGAAATAAAAACAGAATGGGCGAGAATGATTTTGAGGAAGATGAAGTTGGCTAAATCAGTTTCCCTCACGTATTCCTTCTTATATAGCCATGTTAATCCTGTTAGAAACTACCACCTGTTCCTTATCCCGTTTTCTCCATCATTTCATGTATTACCAAAGAAAACTGCAGCAAAAAGAACGGTGGTAAAGTCCTTACTGCAATCTGTTCTTGACTAATTTCACTTGCCATTTATTGCTTAACCCTATTGTCAAGAGAAGCAAAGTGGCGAGAAGTCCACTATAGCCCCTTTCCTTGACTTTTTTCTTTTTTTTTCTTCTCTTCTCTACGTCAATTCACTTCCAGCCAACGTTTATTGGCTATCTTCTCATTCTTTTCTTCATTCTGTCTTCTAGCCATTAATCCCTTTCACACCCTCATTTAATACTTTCATACCATGGATATTATCTTCACCTTTTTATCAAAATTAAATCTCATCTATTCTTTATACACATACTATAAATCATAACTTTAAAATGAAAAGTGGAAATTCACATTCGATTATTCTTTAATTTCACTAAAAGAATTTATTTCCACTATCAATCATGTACACATATGGTATATAGTATAATAAAATTCGGGTTTTACATTTAGGATCAAAATGTATAGTTGATTTATAAAAAAAATACGGTAAAAATTAAATATTATCTTGAAAAATATAAAAAATAAAAACAAACAAACAATTTTGATAAAAAAATTCTATTTTCAATGTAAAGGGTTTGGAATTAACTTTTAAAGCACTCTCCAATTAAAATCATATTTTTTTCAAGAAATTATAACAAATAAAAAATAAAATAGAGTATGTGTCATCATCTTAACACTGTTTGTAGAGTTTAAAAACTCTACTAACAATGTATTGCATAATAATCCATATATATATATATATATATATATATATTCATAAATTTTTTTTTTGAAGGGCGAATGGATTGTTATTGTAGATTATGCAAAAAACAAGAGCCTCGCGCTGGCCATCATGGGAGCATCAGAATCAGCGGCTCAACCAAAGATACAACCAAACCTTCCTAGGAGGCAAAAGAGCAAACATCTAATGAGCACGAACTAACTGACCAGGAGTCTGTGACATCAGACCCAATGACTTCACCAAAATAATGCAACCAAAACTGTCCAAACAGAGAACCAAAATTATTCAATAAATCAGCGACAACCAGACCACAAGAGAGCACATCCAACGTTCTAAGTAATTTGTCAACGCCCCATACCAACAATTCATTTGCAATAACAGAACACAGACCATACAGGGCACCTCAACCAGCTGAAGCAGACACGGGATTTGCCTGAAACATTAATCATTAAACACTAGCAAATCAGCCACTCTGTTCACCCCCTGTTTGGCAAGGGAGTCAGCAAACTCATTGCATTCTCTGGGAATGTGATAAATGTTAAACCCAACAAGGAGGCGTTTCAAGTTTTCAACTCGGCCAAAGATATTTCTGAGTTTCCAAGGAGCTGCATCAGGGGAAGAGAACCATTTAACAGAGTTGATCGAGTCGCTTTCAATATTTAAGGAATGGGAAGTTGCCCACTTGGATTTGACAAATAGAACGACTGCCTCTTACACTAGGAAAACCTCAGCGACGTTGGAATCAACCATTCCGATGGCCTTGGAGAATAAGATTTTTACATCCCCTTTATCGTCTCTCAGAACTCCACCAATACCGGCAAGTCCTGGTTGTAACAGCCCGTTACCACATTTTTCATGTATTTCCATACAACTTTACCGGTTGGGCTGTCTGCAATGCCAATAACATTCTACAATGATAGTGATAAATAATAACATTTATTTATCAAATACGGAATATGAAATTCTTTTCATTATTCCTTACATTTGACATCCCATATTGTCTTTATTTCAATAAAGTAGTACTGTATACATATGTCTAGAATGTAAAAGAGAAGTGACTATACCTGTCATATTTGACATAAGTTGCCCCCGCGCTTGATATGTAGCTATCCATATGGGAGCTAATTCTTTCAACTTCGTGTCTTTTATTTGTGGAGTCAAAACAAAGGGGTGAGCGATTCATACGCTCAGTAAAGGAGACATATGCTGTTTTATGAAACCAAAACCATATTTCACAATTTATTTGTTTTCCACAAATCACTTCAAATAGGAAAACAGTGGTTATATCAACCAGTACTCTCAATGCGTCATCCAAATCATTTTCTCAACAGTTTACAATAAAATAGATTAAATAGCAAATAGGATTTTAACAAATCCTTTCAGTAAACAGAAATCAACAAGTTGAGACTAGGCATCACCCTACCCCCTCCCCCTTGTGAGAACGAAATCTACCGCTATTGGGGTGCACCCGTAGGCCATCGCTCCTCACGGTTCTCTCTGCTAGATCTATGGTCATAATCTATAGGTGATCTTCGGGTCCACTTGCCAAGTGACCTCGAGACCGCTGATGACTTGGCGGGTCTATAAGCCCTGTGACGCCCTGAGGTGCACTCGTTGGTCCATCGACCGAGCCACCGCCTTAGGCGGGTCACGCAACAACATAAATAATAATGCATGAAACTAGGGGCGTAAAGTCTCAAAATCACTTTATATCACATGAAAAACCTTTAAGGAATTGCTTTATAAATTCATCATTTGCTCAAAATGATTTTCTTTCCAAAAAGGTTCTAAAAACATCCCGCAATCTCACTGAATACCGTGTGAGAAAGTCCCGGGTTAAACTGGCTCACCATGGCTAATTCGCCCATGGTCAACCCGCCTATTGGTCAATTAGAAAGTGGGGTGACAAGTAGTCGCCAGCCAACCTTTATTTTTAACAAGAAAAACTGACTTGCCAAAGCGGCTCGCCCATCATAGAGTTGCCATGGTCAACTCGCCCAAAAGCGGCACTCCATGGTCAACTCGCCCATTACATGAAAACAGGGGTCGTCCGCCCCAAAACCACATAAAAAGGGTTCGCCCATTTAGCTCGCCCGGATTTTTTTTATCTAAAACAAATCCACTCGCCCAAAATATAATAAAAGGGTTCTACGCCCAAAATCACAAAAGTTTTGGCTCGCCCATAGCTTTCTTAATAAAAGGGGTCGCCCGCCCCAAAATATCAAATATTATAAAAGAGAGCTCGCCCACTTGGCTCGCCCGCCCTAACCAGTTCGCCCAAAAATATCATATGACGGCTTTGTAGCTCGCCCAAGATCAGAACACTTTATCAAACCAATGCATGTCAGAAAAACAAAACAATTTCTCAATAATTTCTATAAAACTTAACTCCACAGGACATGCATTCATTTCACAGACATCTCCCTTACCTGGTCCAACGAAGCCTTGCTTCGCCCTGCTTCCTGCTCGCCAATAGCCATTCCCACTTATCGGCTGTGAATAAAATATAAATTCCATTAATATTTTCTTCATATATTTTTCCATTAATTGGGCGAGACTTGAGATAATCAACCAGCTCGCCCACAAACATTTTACTAGCTCGCCAATTCGAGCTCGCCATTCATCAAATGGCTTACACGTGGAAGCTCGCCCGCCATTACTCGCCATTCATATATTTGGGAGCTCGCCAACATTCAACTCGCCAAGCCTTTGCTGGCTTAAATGTGGGAGTTCGCCCACATTTCTATTCGCCCAATGCCTTATGCATGTGAGTTCGCCATACAGCTTTCTACTCAGGATGGGCTCGCCTATAACTTAAATTGGCGTTGGGCGACCTCGCCTACTTAAACATCAACTTTGGCGAGTTCTTTATTACCTTCTCGCTTCATTTGTGATCACTAACATTCAACACAGGCGATCACCATAATCGACACTCTCATCACTTTTACACCATTTCAACCCAGTTTCATTTTATTCTTCATCTACTTCAAGTTATGAATTCATTCTATTTCTATGATCTAATAAAAATAAATCAAAAGCAAGACAATCATCATACTTCTCATGCTTGAAATCATAGAAATATATCATTAAATCTCACCTTAATCAACAGTACTTCCAAAATAGAATATTTTCTGTCTCACGTTGGCCTTACTTTGCTTATTCCTTTAGCTCATCAACCTATGGAGGAAAGGTTTTGTAAGCAGGTTTACTTGTTTAGCTAACTTGAGGGTGAAGTTTAGTGAATCAAGCATGGTAGAAATGTATGAAATTAGAACATAAACTGGCATTTGCATAGCTCTCGTGAAGAAGATGAATATGTCTAAATCGGTTTTCCTCAAATGTTTCTTCTTATATAGCCATGCTATCCAATCAGAGCTCATCACTTGGCCTTATCCCATTTCCTTCATTTATTTCACGTCTTTCATTCATTAAAAACAGAAGAAAAACTGCAGCAGAAGGAACGGCTATGTGAAGCTATTCTCTGCACATTTTGACTTACTTCACTTGCCATTAATTGTCTAAACCGAGAAGCCAATGGCGTGAAGTCCACAGCCTCTTTTCTTGACTTATTACACCTTTTGTCTTATTCCTTAACCAATGAGGTTTTTTCCTTTATTGACTTTATTCTTTCTCAATTTATTGTCTTCAACCATATGACTTACAAAGTCAATTTTGGCTGCAAAATGGTTTGAATCTATTTTCATTTTGTCCATACTGATTTCAATTCGCCTCCTCATTCTGGAGACCTTCAGCTCACCAACTCGATTTCAGTTCGCCAACTCAATATCTGGAATTTACGAATGATTTCCTTTGCTAGGCTATCATTTGTGCTTCTAATGGGCGACCACATTACTCGCCAAATACATTCTTTAGGCGATCACAGTCCTCGCCACTCACGGGCCATCATCTAATCACAGCCTTGGCGAACTCATCTATTCGCCAATGAGGCATTGAATCCTACTCGCCCTCATACTCATTGGGTGATCAATTCTACCAATTAACTTGGCGAACTCACTATTCGCCCTCGCCATAATCCATTGGCGATCACACCATTATCTTGCTCGCCCATTGGCGAGCCGTTTCTTCATGGTACTCGCCCGTCGAGTATTTCACAGAAATTGCTCCCTTTTTATCATAAGTTAAGGAGCTTTTCACTTAAGTGAAATCAATATTCATTATTTATTTAATTTCCAATATTAATTTCATGAAATTAGCGTCTACAGTAGGATAAAATCAGATCTTACACTGATTTACTTTTAACCGAACCATCCACGTTGAATTTAAAGAAGCCAGTTGCAGGAGGCGACCACCGTACTGCTATCCTAGGCTTTTCGCTTTTCGAAGGTGCAACTACCACCGAAGGGAACTAAACAAAATCATATAAAGAGGAAGAGCTAGAGGGCCATTTTGCCTTAAACCAATAAGCTACTCTAAGTTTGACCACTTCCATAAGTTCGTTGAAGTTAAGATAGGCTTTGAGGATTTTCACATAAACAAACTAATTTGAGACTTAAATTTCTAAAAAAAATGCGAAAATTCATAACCATCCAAAAAAATATTTAAATTCAATTAAATTATCTATGTTAATCTAAATAAATTTAATAAAAGACTCAACAATAAAAATATGAAAATGGAAATAAACAAGTCACATATAAATGTTTCAAAAAACAAAAAAAACTATCTAATATTTGTTGAGTGTTATCGAATTTTCTCACTTCAAAAGCCAACTTAAGAGTTGAAGTTTTCTCTGGCACAATGAAGTGCATGCATGATTGTAATTAATTCCAACTAAATTCTTACAAAAAGGACATACAAGTTTAGAACTCCATTACAGAATTTGGCCAACACAAGTAAACTGTTTTATATTCCTCTCCCTTTTACTAATAAAAAATTAATAAGCATCTTCTTATTTTTCAACACGTCAATTCAGAGCACTGAGCAAGGGCCTGGCCAGGATAGTCTCTTTTAATTTAACCAAGATGCCTGGATGCAAAACAGCTAAAAAAGATCATTTCTTAAACCATTTTTTTTGAAGTTGCTGACTAAATCATCGATAACGACTATGATTATTTATAATTATCTGAAAGGAATGCTCAACCTCCTACATTAATACCATCCAAGCCAAATGCGAATGGGTCATATTGTTATGTGAGTGGCTCCAATGTTGAAAATTCGTTATACTGTAAAGCCTGAATATGGCATAAAACAGTGACCAAGACAAACTCCAACCCTTCGAAAATACCCTATAAATAGAAGTGAGCCACAAGCTTCCTTGTCATCGACCATTCTTCTCTTATTTTCTCTTGCTATATAGCTTGTGTATTAACTCTGCCTTTTGCCCTTTTTCTTTAAACTTAGCTAGCTTCTCTTTCGTGAGTGAATAGAAAAATGTTAACAGCTGCAGTTAGAGGTGCTGCTGTGGTGATGCTGCTGCCTTTGATCTGCAGCGCCTGCCAAGCAGAGCTTTCTTCTTCATTTTATGATAACACATGCCCAAATGCACTTAGCACCATTCGCAAAACCATCAGATCCGCTATTGCACGAGAACGTCGAATGGCTGCATCTCTAATCCGCCTTCATTTCCATGATTGCTTTGTTCAGGTATATTATTATTTGCATTTCATATTATTAGTTAACAGCATATGCAATTTGTTTTTGATTATTGAACGGAGGAGTCTCTTGCTTTTATTCAGGGTTGTGATGCCTCAGTCTTACTTGACAATTCCCCTTCAATCGCAAGCGAAAAGTTTGTATATCAAAACAACAACTCCATTAGAGGGTTTGAAGTCATTGATAAGGCAAAATCTGCTGTGGAAAACGTATGTCCTGGAGTTGTATCTTGCGCAGACATCCTCGCAGTTGCAGCCAGTGATGCCTCTCAATACGTAAGTATAAATTACTCAAACCAAGAATCATCCTTATGAGAATCTAAGTATCCCACCTGTAAACTCTACTTTGCTGTGTTTAATGTTCAAATTGATTAACATCTCTCCTGAAACAAATCAGGTAGGAGGCCCGTATTGGACAGTGAAGCTTGGAAGAAGAGACTCTACCACTGCAAACCCATGTCTGGCTAGCACTCAACTTCCTCTTTTCTCAGACAGCCTCGAAAGGCTCATCTCTCTCTTTGCAAGCAAGGGCCTTAGTGTCAGAGAAATGGTTGCTTTGTCAGGTTCGTGCGCAAATTCATCCATAGAAAACGCTTCATTTTCCATGTAATTACAATCAATGATAAATGAGCTTTAAACCATGCGCAGGTACTCATACCATAGGACAAGCTCACTGTGTTACATTCCGTGACAGGATATACAGCAATGGAAGTGACATTGACGCTAGGTTTGCCAGCAAACGCAGACGCCACTGTCCTGCAACTAGTGGCAATGGTGATTTACATTCGGCGCCACTGGATCTGATGACTCCAAATTCCTTTGACAACAATTACTTCAAAAACCTGTTGCAGAAGAAAGGTCTGCTCCAGTCGGATCAAATCCTGTTTAGCGGTGGACGCACAGATGACATAGTCACCGAGTATAGCAGGAACCTTTCAGCTTTCAAACATGATTTCGCATCTGCCATGGTCAAAATGGGAGATATCGAACCTCTAACTGGTTCAGCTGGGATTATAAGGAGGAATTGCAACGCTGTCAACTAGTTGATGCATCTCCACCTACTGCCTTTGCATGAAAACTATATATTGTTACAATCTAGAAATTCACCTAATCTCCATAAGTTCTTTCAAGAGTAAAATTGTTGTTGCCCTAAACTTGTAATGCTTTCTTTCCTACCTTACCTTGATATAGTTGTACTCTTTTGCATTGAGTAAACCGTTTTTGAATTAATTTCCGACTATTGCGACTGTTCTATTATCTCTTCCGACCATTCTTTTTCTTTTTCTTTTTCTTTTTTTTTTTTTAAAATTTTTTTTTACGAAGCGAAGAAGTTCACCAACTTCTACCACATATCGTAAAGGGAGGATATAATTATAATCACACGTAATAATAAGTCCTAAGTAAGGTTGATATGGTATGCAAACAACTTTAAATGAGAGGTTGCAAAACAAAATAATATCATGAATTCCACAACATTATATGGGCAGAAATTAATTAAAGGTAATTAAAGCTTACAGCATCATATGGGCAGAGATGGTCGGAAATTCCACGACAATATAGGAAAATAAATAAATGTTTTTTTCTTTCTCTTGTCATTCTCATGTGTAGGGATGGCAATGGGTACCCTATAAACGGGTACCCGATGCTACTCGATCCGTTTAAGTAGGATTAGGGTAGTGTAAAATCGGGTTCGGGTAGGGTTCGGGTAGTGAAATTACTACCCGTCACGGGTTCGGGTAGGGTTCGGGTAGTTACCTTAGGGTACCCGCTATTTTAACCCGATTATAAATAATAATTAATTAATACAATACTTATATGTTTTATATATCAATTATTTATTATTAATGTTTTATTTAATTAAATTCAATCATTATATATTATAATTATGATTTTTAACTCTAATTTATTTTTATGAGTTAAATCAAATTTATTAATATAATGTTTTAATTAAGTTATTCTAAAATTAATTTTAATTTTAAATTTAAAAATCAAACTTTGATTTAATAAACGGGTAGTTAAACGGGTTCGGGTAGTTAAATGGGTATTTATATTTTATAGGGTTAGGGTTTGGGTAGCATAAATAAAAATAATCGGGTAGTTAATTGGGTTAGGGTATTATTAAAATTAATCGGGTTCGGGTATCCCAAATCTAGCGGGTACCCGACCCGTTTACATCTCTACTCATGTGTAGGTCTGGCAACTTGTAACATCTCAAATCCAAAATATAACATAATATTTACTCATAAATCACAATTACTTACTCGTTGGGCTGTCTGTGATGCTTAACAACTCCTAACACTTATTAAGAATGAGTACTCTTATTCCTTATTACTAATATGGAAATAGAAATTTTGAAATTCTTTCCTTAAGATATATATATATTTATATATATACATTCCCTTCTATTTAAAATAGTACTGTACAATTTTTACTGAATATATAAAAGAAAGTAATGTACCTTTGATATCGAATAACTGCTGACTCTAGCAGTTGATAATCCTTGGAAATTAACTCTCTTAATCCAAGATCAACAATCTGTGGAGTGAAAAATAAGGGGTGAGCGACAACGTGCTCAATAAGGAAGAGGTATATTGCTTTATACAAATCAAACCATATCCCCCAAAATACTTATTTTTCTTATCAGTAACCCAACAGGGAAAACAATGTATATAGTAAACAGTTACAATATCATGTAATAAACAGTAAATAGGATTCGACGAATCCTCTCAGTAAACAAAAATCAGTAAGTTGAGACTAAGCATCACCCTACGAATAAATCATGCCCTCGTCGTTCCCACTCCCCCTTCGGGAACGGAACCCCTAGGGATATAGTAGATCTATGGCCACAATCTATATGTGGTCCTCGGGGTCCACTTGCCAGGTGACCTCGAGACCGCTGATGACTTGTCGGGTCCATCAGCCTCATAACTCATAATAATGCATGAAATTAAGGGCCTAAAGTCTCAAAATCATATTTATAGCTCAAAATACCTTTAAGAAAATACATTTATGAATTTAAATCATTTAAATAAATAATAATTCCAAAAAGGTATTATTCTCATTTTCATAGAAAATGTAAATTGAAATCTGTTCGCCCAAGGTCAGCTCACCCAGTCTGGCTCACCCATGGCCAACTCGTCAATGCAGTGAACTAGTGTTCGCCCGCCAACTTTTAGCATTTAAAAACACGTTAAACTGGCTCGCCCAAAATGGCTCGCCCATGGTCAGTTCGCCCAAATGCGACACTCCCATGGTCAACTCGCCCAAGGTGGCACTTCCATGGTCAACTCACCCATTTTTGTTAAAACCAGAGGTTCTTTTCTTTGCTTGCCAGCAATTTTGTTAAACAGGGGTTCGCCCGCCAAAGCAACATAAAAGGGGTCACCCGCTAAAACACAACAAAAGAGTTCGCCCACTTTGGCTCGCCCAGATTCTATTAAAACAGGGGTTGCTTGCCTCCAAAAGAACATAAAAGGGTTTGTTCACCCAAAACATGTAAGACCCGATTCTACACTACTGTAGACTCTAATTTCATAAAATGGATAATGGAAATTAAGTAAATAATAAATATTGAATTCCACGTGGGTAAAAAAGCTCCTTAATTTAAGAAGTAAATGGAGCAATTTCGGTGAAATAATGTATGGGCGAGTAGAAAGAGCAGCTCGCCAATGGGCGAGCAAGGCTGATCGCCAATTGAGAGTGATTAGTGGTATCTAATGGCCATACCGGCGAACAGGTGAGTTCAACAACGTGTGGCGTGATATGAGCAAAGTGGGTGAGTTGAGCCATACCTGGTGATCGCCCAATGTGACGAAGGATCTGATCGCCCAAGTGATGAGTATGGCGAGTATGATTAATGGTCTTATTGGCCAATGAGCTCGCCAAGTGAGTTGTTAGGATGATCGCCCAAATGGGCGAGGACATGTAATCGCCTATATATATTGAATAAACTGGAAAAGAAATATAGTGATCGCCAATTGTAGTATGAATCAAGACAAACTGGTGATACTCAGGTGCATGCAGAGGCGAGCTTGAATATTTGCATAGGCAAGCCTGAGAATGTTGGCGAACTGAAATAGAGATTGGTGAGCTGAGATTTCAGACTGAATAGGCGAACTGGAACTGGAATCAGTATGTGTCCATTGCAGCCAAAATTGACTTTGTAAGTGATACGGTTGGAGAGAGGATGTAAAGTCAATAAAGGAATTATCCTTATTGGTTGAGGAGTAAAACAAAGTTAATAGCAGGAGAAAAAGGCGTGTGGAAGGAGGACTTTCACGCCACTTGTGCTGCAGTTTTTCTTCATAAATTAAATGAATGAAAGACGTGAAATAAATGAAAGAAGATGGGATAAGGCCAAGTGATGGGTTCTGATTGGATAGCATGACTATATAAGAAGAAATGCTTGAGGAAAACTCATTTGGCAAACTTCACCTTCTTCACGAGAGCTATGCAACTGCAAGTTGATATTCTGACTTCCTTCCATTTCTACCATGCTTGATCTATTAAACTTCTTCCTTAAGTTGGCTAAATACATAAAACTGCTTGTAAAACCTTTCCTCCATCGTTGATGAGCTAAGGAATAAGCAAAGTGAGGCTAACAGGAGATAGAAAGCAATCTGTTCTGGAAGTGCAGTTGGTTAAGGTGAGTTTTCATATTCTACGGTTATTTTGGTATTTGAGGATATAGTTTGATGTTTTACAAAGTAATGAACATAGAAATAGCCTTGTTTTAGTTAAATCTTGCTAGAATATACCAGAAACTAGAACAAGGTATAATCTGAAAAATAATTGAGCATGAACAAGGAAGGAAATAGAAATAGTGTAAAAATGAAGATAAATGGGCGAGCTCAGCCATCATTGGCGAACTAAATAATGTGAAGTGTGATTGTGGGCGAGGTCACCACATGTTAAGTCATTGGCGAGCCCACCTTAGACTAAAAAGCCTTGTTGGGCGAACTCACTTGAGTACGTATGGCGAACTCAAACAGGGCGAGTAGAATTGTGGGCGAACTCCCACATTTAAGCCAATGTTGGCCTGGCGACTTGGATGATTGGGCGAGCTCCAAATATATTAATGGCGAGAGATGGCGGGCGAGCTCGCAATTGTAAGCCATTTGATGAATGGCGAGCTCGGTTGAGCGAGCTAGTAAGAATACT
Source organism: Heritiera littoralis (assembly GCA_031772115.1). Classification (NCBI taxonomy): domain Eukaryota; kingdom Viridiplantae; phylum Streptophyta; class Magnoliopsida; order Malvales; family Malvaceae; genus Heritiera; species Heritiera littoralis. Next base: position 8,872,640 of record JAPDPK010000008.1, on the reverse strand, counting down.
TGTGGGCGAGCTAGTTGAATATTAAGTCTCGCCAAAGTGTTGGAAATAGTTGAAAAAGAAATATTAATAGAATTTATAAATTATTTTGTAGCCGAGAATTATGAACTCAGTGAATGCGATTTAGAAGGCGAGCAAGAAGCAAGGCTTCGTTGAACCAAGTAAGGGAGATGTGTGTGAAGTGAATGCATGTCCTGTGGAGTAAATTTTATAGAAGTTATTTAAGAAATATTTTGGTTTATGACATGCGTTAGTTTGATAATTGTTTTGATTCGGACGAGCTAAACGCCGACCCCTATATTGTTTTCTGGACGAATTAGTTAAAGGCGGGCGAGCCCTTTTGTGCTTGTTTTGGGGCGAGTAACCCCTGTTTTAATAAAAGGCGGGCGAGCCAATTTGGGCGAACCCTATTATATTTTCTTCTATTCAAGTGATCCTGTTTTAATACAAATTCGGGCGAGCCACCGATGGGCGAACCCTTTTATAATTTTTGGGGTGGGTGACCCCTTTGTTAAGAAAGTTTTTGTTGGGGCGGGCGACCCCTTTGTATACAAAGTTATGGACGAGCCATTAAGGGCGAGCCGGTTGTGTTTGTTGTTTTAAAAGCAAGGATTGATGAGTGAACACTTGTTCACCCCACTTTCGAGTGACCATGGGCGAGCCATGCTGGGCGAGCTGACCACGGCGAACAGATTTCGATGGTATTTTCTTAACGAAAATGAACCATTTTAATAGAAAATATAAAACCTTTTCGGCGAATTGACTAATGGGCGAGCCACTAGGGGCGAGCCAGTTTTGCTTGTTGTTTTAAAAGCAAAGGTAGGCGAGCGAACACAAGTTCACCGCACTGGACGAGTTGACCGTGGGCAAGCAGGTTTTAAACATTGAGATTTTGAAATGTTTTCAAGGTGTTTTGTAAACAGAAAGCATAAACCTTTTTGGGAATTAAATCATTTGAGTAGATGATAATGTGGGTGAGATAATCCTTTAAAGGTTTTCATGAGATATAAAAGTGATTTTTGAGACTTTAGGCCCTGAGTTCATGCATTGTTATTCATATAGTTGCGTGCCCCGCCTGGGGCGGTGGCTCGGGTCGATGGACCTATGGGTGCACCTCAGTGCGTCACAGGGCTGATGGACCCGCCAAGTCATCAGCAGTCTCGAGGTCACTTGGCAAGTGGACCCGAGGACCACCTATAGATTATGGCCATAGATCTAGTTGAGATAGCCGTGAGCGGCGATGGCCTACGGGTGCACCCCAAAAGCGGATGACTTGTGTTCCTGGGGGAACGATGAGAGCATGATTTGTTGATGCCTAGTCTCAACTTACTGATTCCTGTTTATTAAGGGGATTTGCGAAATCTTATTTACTGTTTACTGCATTTTAAAGTAAATTGGTTATTATGTGATTTTGAATGGTGTATTGAGAGGCGGTTTACTATATCCACTATTTTCTTACTCGGTGTGATTTTAGGAAAAACAAATAAATTGTGGTATATAGTTTTGATTTATTAAAGCAGTATACGTTTCCTTTACTGAGCGCGTAGTTCGCTCACCCCTTTGTTTTAACTCCACAGATAAAAGACACGGAGTTGAGAGAATTAGCTTCAAGATGGATATAGCTACATAACAAGCATTGGGGCAACGTATGTTAAACATGACAGGTATAGTCTCTTCTCTTTTACATTTCAGACATAAGTATACAGTACTACTTAGTTAAACAAAGATAATAGGGGCTGTCAGATGTAAGGAAATATGAAAAGAATTTCATATTTCGTATTTGTTAAAGAAATGATTATCATTACTGTTAAGTGTGAATGGCATCGCAGACAGTCCAACCGAAAAAATTGTATAGAAATACGTGAAAAATGTGGTAACGGGATCTTACAGATTTAATGGTATCAGAGCTTGAGTTGGTCTGATGTTTGTTGATGCTTTTAGCACGGAAAGTGTTGAAAAAGGTTAACATTCCCTGTAGTACTGTATAGTCTGAATGTATAGAGGAGCCAACTGATTGTGAATTGAGTTAAGTGTTGAAATATGGTGAAATTTGATGAATTAAGGGTTACAAATAGAGATTGTAATCCGAGAATTTTGTATGAGATAGGCGATCTTATCATCATAATGTCAGGTCTATTCGGTAAGATACAGTAAGGAATTCGGTGAGGGCTCCACCATGACTTCTTTATCCATATCGAACTAAGATCCTGATATGATGAGATTGAAATGAAAAGGGATAATATTAGTGCATAAGCCCTAAGATCACATGTGTGGAGATATATCGAAGAGAGAGAATTAAAGTGAAGATATGAGATTATTGAATATTATGAAAAGTGATATACTTATAGAGTGAGAACCACAAGGTGAATCGTATGAGACATGATGTAAAATCGATGATGTTAATACTGGTTCTAGACACTCCTTATGATTTAGAAGAATAAATGTTAGTAGTGACTTGACATTTGAAGAAGTCAAGTGTTCGAGTCATTGCGAATGAGAAAGAAAACCTTGAGATGGGCGAGCTTGAGCACGGTTGGAAGGACCGGGGCGTCGAGGCATTCGCCAAAAAGGACAGTATGGATGAGTAGCGTTGTCACAGCAATCGTTGTCGATGGGCCCAAAAAGGGGTTGTCATGGCCGGCTGGTCTGGTCTGTTACGATATCCATAGAACTGAAATATTATGAAATACATGTGAAATGACTTGAATATGGTGGATCTATTGGATGTAAATAACGAGATATTCAAGATGATATGAGTGGTGAATTAGAATTTATGGCATGAAATTCTTAACAAACTTTTGGAATAATGTGGATTCGAGAGATTGTTGACTCGATTCACAACATGGAATCTGTTTGTAAGCTCTTACCAGTGAATCAGAAGAGCTTGAGAAATTACTCAAGAGACTGATGAGTAGAGAACTAAACTGTTTTGATATAACTGGTGAAAATGGAAATAATATCGTCTTGAAAAACAACGGGATTAGTACTCTCTACAGTTCCTTCTAGGTTCCGGAACAAGTATGGTATTCTAAAATACCTATCATATTCTATCTGGATCCTTAGCCGACTGTAGTATCCTTCCTATTTGTGTGCCTAGAGCCAACTATGATGATTTTAAGAGAATAAATATGTATATTGATATAAGCAATATCGTTGAATAACGTCATGAACTTCTATGAAATGGAAAACCTTACTGTTAAGTCAGTGAACATGAGTTCTAATTGAACTATATACAGTAGAGACGTGAGATCTCGAATGATTAAGTAGACATTGAAGTTGTATGAGTAAAGGATCTCACTATTTAAGTGAGATTAAAGTGTGGTTATTGAGGTATAGGATTTACGAGATTTACCTGTATGGCATAAATGATTTGTTGAGGAAATTTGTGGAATTTGCTACCTTATTAATGCAATACTGATTTGTGAGAAAGTGAAAGTGAATGGGTATGTATGAGTATAGTATTCCAAATGGTTACAAGATGGTAACGGTAAAATACTATATTAAGTGAGAAAAATAACTGTGGTGATGAATGTAAAAGAATGAAATTGTCTTAAGAGACAAGTCATATGATGACTAGGGAACACAAATTGTGAGGTAGTTCCCAAGTATATGAATAAATGTGACTTCGTTTGATTATTATGTAGTTATGGCTGGAATTAATAACAAGCCAGAATTGGAAAGATATAATTGTCATACTCAGAGAAGCAGATACAAGAAGTACTGCTAATTCTGAAAAAAGATATACATGAGTATACATATACATATTAGAAATGTGAAATTGTATAAATTAAGTGGTGATGAAATCGGAATGATGATAAAATTCAATTTCAGAAATTGATGTGAGGAAATTAAACTCTCAAGTATATTCTCCAAATAGTGACATTATATGTACTAGGAGAATAGAAGAGATAAAATGATAACTTGATATAAGAGAAGTTATCAATGAGAAACTGATTACCTAAGACGTAATCGGTGGTTAGTATCAAGGTCTGCAAAAGAAGGGCAGTCATAGTTTAACCATGAGGTTATAGAAGTGATTATGATTGTGTAACCAAGTTAATTCACTTCATCATCATGTTTCAGGATGTCTTGGATGCCTTAGTCTATATATATAAATGAAACAGAGAGAACGTATCTGGAGTTCCAGTGAATGAGTATATGTGATAGAATCCCTGATTTGTCATATGCTTTGAGAGAATAGCAAGAGGCTTTAGGATTTCAAGTTTTATTGTTAGCACCGCCTCAAATTGATATAAATTCTGAGCGCATTGTGTGGACGCTCTGGGATGTATTGAGAGCGAGTGCGTCGTATTTAAGAGATTATTGGGACAATTACATACGATTGATTAAAACTAACTAAATGATAGTCACCAAATTATTATCGACTTAGCACCGAATGAGATGATAAGTGATAAGTAGTATGAATGAATTACTGTGTAAAGGAAGTGAAAATTTGTTAACTCCCAAGGATGATAAAAGATTTCAGGGAGTATAAAATGGTTGTGAGAGAAGAAGCCCGAGTTCTTCAGGGTCCTTGAATAAAATCCGGGATGGCGACCCACGAGTGGGGCGATCGCCTAATAGCTGATAATATGTTGTGAGATGTGGGCGAACTATGCAGTCACCGACTCACTTGAAAGAGTAAACTTGGGGCGCGAGAGAGCGCCAAAGGGATAATTGTCGATGACCTGAAGAGACGGGCAGGGCTCTTAAAGAAAATTTAGAGCATTATGAGAGGCTAGCGGTCTCATAGTAGAGACGAGATTAGCTAGAAGTGAAAATATGATAAGGAAGAAAAATACCTATATTGGTGGTACTTCCTATACTAAGTGAAAAATTTAAAAGAGTATAATGCTATCTGGATAGTTGTGGACATATTGAGTAAGTCTGCTTATTCCTTAATTATGGAATTTATTGAGCTAATTAATGCCTTGGCCGAGTTATATGTCAGGGAAGTGGTGAGGTTTTACAGTATTCCAGGGAGCATTACATTTGATAGGGAGTCCCGCTTCGTATCTCAGTGTTAAGAGAGATTACAGGAAGCTATGGAATCCCGATTGAGTTTTGCACCGTAGCTTATCCGTAGGCTGAGAAACAGTCCGAGCGTAGGGTATGGACGTTCGAGTATATGGGTAAGCTTGTGCAGTTGATTTTATAGGTTCCTAGGATAATCCTCTACCCTGGCTGAGTTTGCTTATGAAAATGGCCAAAGGAGAGTATAGGCATAGCACTTGAAAGGGTTTATTTAGCAGACGATATAATCCACGATAGCATGAGAAAATGGGAAACCGAGAATTATTTTCGACTTGGTCGAACAGACTTCTTAAGATATACAAGAGATTATGTATATTAAGGTCTCACCATTAGGATGTATAATGAGAGGGAAATTGAGTTCCCGACGTATTAGATCTTTGGAGATCTTAGATTGTGTGAAAGATGTGCACTACCTCCCGAGTTGTCAGGAGTGCATAACGTATTTCATGTCTCAATGATGAGAAAGTACTATCCATATCCTTCTCACATGATTCGACATAAGTCTTAGAGATTAGAGAGGACATGAGTTACGTTGAGAAATCGGTACGGATTTTGGATAGGAAGAATAAAGTATTGTGATAAAGTGTGGTGATCAAAGATTAATTCTTTGATGGGATTCTCTAGCAGTATGAGGCTACTTGAGAATTTGAAAGCCTCATGCATAATAAATATCCAGAGCCTTATCTTTGATAGATCTGGTTGAAATTTAGAGGACCAAATTTCTTAAGGTGGGGAGAAAATGTAAGACCCGATTCTACACTACTGTAGACTCTAATTTCATAAAATGGATAATGGAAATTAAGTAAATAATAAATATTGAATTCCACGTGGGTAAAAAAGCTCTTTAATTTAAGAAGTAAATGGAGTAATTTCGGTGAAATAATGTATGGGCTAGTAGAAAGAGCAGCTCGCCAATGGGTGAGCAAGGTTGATCACCAATGGAGGGTGATTAGTGGTATCTAATGGCCATACCGGCGAACAGGTGAGTTCGCCAACGTGTGGCGTGATATGAGCAAAGTGGGCGAGTTGAGCCATACCTGGTGATCGCCCAATGTGACGAGGGATCTGATCGCCCAAGTGATGAGTATGGCGAGTATGATTAATGGTCTTATTGGCCAATGAGCTCGCCAAGTGAGTTGTTAGGATGATCGCCCAAATGGGCGAGTACATGTAATCGCCTATATATATTGAATAAACTGGAAAAGAAATATAGTGATCGCCAATTGTAGTATGAATCAAGACAAACTGGTGATACTCAGGTGCATACAGAGGCGAGCTTGAATATTTGCATAGGCAAGCCTGAGAATGTTGGCGAACTGAAATAGAGATTGGTGAGCTGAGATTTCAGACTGAATAGGTGAACTGGAACTGGAATCAGTATGTGTCCATTGCAGCCAAAATTGACTTTGTAAGTGATACGGTTGGAGAGAGGATGTAAAGTCAATAAAGGAATTATCCTTATTGGTTGAGGAGTGAAACAAAGTCAATAGCAGGAGAAAAAGGCGTGTGGAAGGAGGACTTTCACGCCACTTGTGCTGCAGTTTTTCTTCATACATTAAATAAATGAAAGACGTGAAATAAATGAAAGAAGATGGGATAAGGCCAAGTGATGTGTTCTGATTGGATAGCATGACTATATAAGAAGAAATGCTTGAGGAAAACTCATTTGGCAAACTTCACCTTCTTCACGAGAGCTATGCAACTGCAAGTTGATATTCTGACTTCCTTCCATTTCTACCATGCTTGATCTATTAAACTTCTTCCTTAAGTTGGCTAAATACATAAAACTGCTTGTAAAACCTTTCCTCCATCGTTGATAAGCTAAGGAATAAGCAAAGTGAGGCTAACAGGAGATAGAAAGCAATCTGTTCTGGAAGTGCAGTTGGTTAAGGTGAGTTTTCATATTCTACGGTTATTTTGGTATTTGAGGATATAGTTTGATGTTTTACAAAGTAATAAACATAGAAATAGCCTTGTTTTAGTTAAATCTTGCTAGAATATACCAGAAACTAGAACAAGGTATAATCTGGAAAATAATTGAGCATAAACAAGGAAGGAAATAGAAATAGTGTAAAAATGAAGATAAATGGGCGAGCTCAGCCATCATTGGCGAACTAAATAATGTGAAGTGTGATTGTGGGCGAGGTCGCCACATGTTAAGTCATTGGCGAGCCCACCTTAGACTAAAAAGCCTTGTCGGGCGAACTCACTTGAGTACGTATGGCGAACTCAAACAGGGCGAGTAGAATTGTGGGCGAACTCTCACATTTAAGCCAATGTTGGCCTGGCGACTTGGATGATTGGGCGAGCTCCAAATATATTAATGGCGAGAAATGGCGGGCGAGCTCGCAATTGTAAGCCATTTGATGAATGGCGAGCTCGGTTGAGCGAGATAGTAAGAATACTTGTGGGCGAGCTAGTTGAATATTAAGTCTCGCCAAAGTGTTGGAAATAGTTGAAAAAGAAATATTAATAGAATTTATAAATTATTTTGCAGCCGAGAATTATGAACTCAGTGAATGCGATTTAGAAGGCGAGCAGGAAGCAAGGCTTCGTTGAACTAGGTAAGAGAGATGTGTGTGAAGTGAATGCATGTCCTGTGGAGTAAATTTTATAAAAATTATTTAAGAAATATTTTGGTTTATGACATGCATTAGTTTGATAATTGTTTTGATTCGGGTGAGCTAAACGCCGACCCCTATATTGTTTTCTGGACGAATTAGTGAAAGGCGGGCGAGCCCTTTTGTGCTTGTTTTGGGGCGAGTAACCCCTGTTTTAATAAAAGGCAGGCGAGCCAATTTGGGCGAACCCTATTATATTTTCTTCTATGCAAGTGATCCTGTTTTAATAGAAATTCGGGCAAGCCACCGATGGGCGAACCCTTTTATAATGTTTTGGGGTGGACGACCCCTTTGTTAAGAAAGTTTTTGTTGGGGCGGGCGACCCCTTTGTATACAAAGTTATGGACGAGCCATTAAGGGCGAGCCGGTTGTGTTTGTTGTTTTTAAAAGCAAGGATTAACGGGCGAACACTTGTTCACCCCACTTTCGAGTGACCATTGGTGAGCCATGCTGGGCGAGCTGACCATGGAGAACAGATTTCGATGGTATTTTCTTAAAAAAATGAACAATTTTAATAGAAAATATAAAACCTTTTGGGCGAATTGACTAATGGGCGAGCCACTAAGGGCGAGCCAGTTTTGCTTGTTGTTTTAAAAGCAAAGGTTGGCGGGCGAACACAAGTTCACCGCACTGGACGAGTTGACCATGGGCGAGCAGGTTTTAAACATTGAGATTTTGAAATGTTTTCAAGGTGTTTTGTAAACAGAAAGCATAAACCTTTTTAGGAATTAAATCATTTGAGTAAATGATAATGTGGGTGAGATAATCCCTTAAAGGTTTTCATGAGATATAAAAGTGATTTTTGAGACTTTAGGCCCTGAGTTCATGCATTGTTATTCATATTGTTGTGTGACCCGCCTGGGGCAGTGGCTCGGGTCGATGGACCTACGTGTGCACCTCAGGGCGTCACAGGGTTGATGGACCCGCCAAGTCATCAGTGGTCTCGAGGTCACTTGGCAAGTGGACCCGAGGACCACCTATAGATTATGGCCATAGATCTAGTTGACATAGCCGTGAGGAGCGATGGCCTACGGGTGCACCCCAAAAGCGGATGACTTGTGTTCCTGGGAGAACGATGAGAGCATGATTTGTTGATGCCTAGTCTCAACTTACTGATTTCTATTTACTAAAGGGATTTGCGAAATCCTATTTACTGTTTACTGCATTTTAAAGTAAACTGGTTATTATGTGATTTTGAATGGTGTATTGAGAGGCGGTTTACTATTGTTGGCTCTATAGGCTATACCGAGAGGGGGGTGAATCGGTTTTTAACTACCCTTAAGCTCGTTTTGCGATTCTTCTAAATTCTCTAGCCTATTTGATTATTTTCTAAGTTCTCTAAGCTAGGCAAGCATGCAATCCAAGTTCAATGCAATAAACATAATATAATTGCAAGTAAATAAAGAGTAGGGAGAGAGATTTACACAATCGATTTATAGAGGTTCGGCTACCTTGCCTACGTCCTCTACCTTGAGACGCTCCCAAGGATTTTCCCAAATTCACTATCCTTGAATTTGTTACACTCCCTCTTTTTCTAGGCTCAAGAGAAACCTCTCTTTTTCTTAGGCTAAAGAATAACCTCCCTCTTTTTCCAAGGCTTAAGAGAAACCTCCCCTTTACAAGGAATGGTGGGTTACAAATAATGTAATCAAAGAAGGGCCTCTAGATAGGCAAGTGATTACAGAAATTAGGCATAAAGAAAAGCCTATACAATATTTTGTGCTAAGCAATACAAGAGATATGTGAATGATGGAAGATGAAGACTTTGTAGCTCTTGATTTGTTGTTTGAGGCTTGAGGATTTGAGGAATATGTGTTTTGGAGTTGCTGAGTAGTTCCTCTTACTTTCTTTAGCTTCTAAGCCTCTATTTATAGTCCCTTGGATGTATTCTAGCCGTTGGGTGGAGCCAAATCTCGAATATTACCGTTGTCTCACAAAAACTAGCCGTTACAGGCTATTTTCGGGCAAAGGGATCGATCCCTTCCCATAGGGGATCGATCCCTTCATTCCATATTTGAATTTTCTGGGCTGAGGGACCTTTTCTTCGTTGGGGTGCTTACTGCCAAAAGGAGATCGATCCCTTCCCTTAGGGGATCGATCCCATGCCTCCAGAAAGCCTATTTCCTGCACTTTTGGGTTAGAAATGATGTGACCTTTGATCCTAATCCAACCCAAAAAATTTTGACATTTTTGTAGGAGTTTTTCTTGACTTTTTCTAATGAAAACATGGTCCAAAAATTCATCCAGTAATTTTCTAAAATATTCAAGACATTTTATAAAGTATTAAGACCAATAAGAATATGTAATTAAATCATGGTCTTAATGTTTGATATGAACACTTAAAAATGGATTGAGAAAATCATGTGACATTAAAGCTTACTTAAGTTTTTTGTCATTTCAAAATATATATTGCAATTTAAAGCTAACAATCTCCCCCTTTTTGATATGACAAAACTTAATGTAAATTTTCTTTAAAAATTCTTTTATAAAATACTCCCCCTCAAATAAAGCAGGATTTTACAAAGCTCCCCCTTAATATAAGCATGGGTTTTGAAAATGAATTTTCAAACTATTTCTCTCCCATTATCTCTCCCCCTTAATATCTCTCCCTTTTAATATCTATCTCTTCCCCTTTTTGTCATAGCAAAAAGAAGGAAAAATAATAAAAAAAGTATGCTCCCCCTAAAATCATGGCTATGTGAGAAGTGATAAAAGAATATGCTCCATCCAACAAGAAACATGTTAGTACATGGGACTCATAGCACAAATAAATAAGTCAATATCCATAAAGAGTATGAAATATTCATGCAAAGAATATAACTTATGATCATATACCAATTGTTTATAAATAATTTCGCATGAAGTTTCCAATTGGTAAAAAATGAAGCAAGTTGAATATAAATATTTACTAAGGTCTATGACTTGCTTATTTCAATCCGATCAAGCACCTAAGTATATCAATTGTTCTTTTAAGTCCAACTAAGGTGCATGGCAATACATCATGATTATGAGCTAAACTTAGAAGATATATCATATGCATGTGCTTATAAATCATTTTCAAGAAATATTGTGCTTAGAATTAAGATATATAGCAATTAACTACAAATTCTAGTGCACAAAAGTTTCATGCAAAACTATCCTAAGAGAATTCTTCTCTATTTGTCATTTCAAACTAAAGAGCACAAGAAGAATTGTCAATTTAAAGCTCATACCAATTGGCAATTTAGATTTGGCTTACCAATTATTGAAAATATGGTTGCCAATGATACTAATTGTTATTTCAATCTAAATACCAATTGTTACTAATGGTTGACTTAGGCATTTTGCATGAATCCAATATGTAGTGTGTTCGTGTCAAGAAAATAATCATTCTAAATATGCAAGAACACAACACACATCATCAAATATGCATATGGATCAATTAATCATTAGCACGTTATCATAAAGTATTAATCCATATTCATATTCACAAATTTATGCCATATGGAAGATTCAAAAAATCAAGGAATTCAAGCAAACACATTTTCTTCCATGGTTTCAAGCACAAAAATCATATGCTCATTTTCCAATTCAAGTCCTTAACCAATTATGAGCAAGGAAAGATTCAAAATTACCATTTTAATCAATTAAGAGTCATATCCCTAGTTGTTATCATCATTTAACGTTCTAGAGGGTATATGCTATTTTAACTAAAATGGCTTCACCTAAGTGAATCAATATTATCAAGCTAAAATATATTTTATCATTAAAATCCATAAACTATGAGTGAGGTTAAGCACATAATATCATGAAAACAACTATTCTCATTTCATAGGCATGATTATTGATTCAACTCAAGCAAGCATGTAAGTTCAACATCAAAACAATCAAGAATAAATGCATGGATATCAATCAAGGTTCATTTGTTCAAGTTTGCATTTATCTTTGAATGTTGGTGTTGTCATTAAAGCCCAAGTTCTTTAATAATTTGGCCATAAAAATATAAGTTCATGGATGATAAAGTTTCATGCATTTGAACATTTAGGATCCATTTACCATCACAAATTATAGGCCAATAACCATTACCAATTGTTGAATTTACATTTGAAATCAATCCACTAGATGTATAATTATCATGAAACCTAGTGTAGAATTGATAAGTCAAGCTAAGAGACATAATCCTATAGGCATGCTTGACTAAGATGAACAAAAAATATGAAGAATACTCATTATGCATAAGTTCATCAAATTCTCAAATATATCCACAAATCATTGAAATAAATCTCAAAATTATGTTTAAGCATTCATTGAAAATATATTTCAAGATTATTTCAAGATTTATGCGATTCATGAATGTTTTCAACAAGAAAAATGATTTTGCACTTGTGAGCTCAATAAAAATTATATTGATTGTTGAAAGTGATACCATTTGTTGGAATGGATACAAATTGATGGAGTTGAGGCATGATATTAATGAAAAATGAATTTTCATAGTTTAAAGTTCATCAAAAAGAAGTTAAAACAATGAATTTTAAGCTAAGAAGAGAGAAAATATCAAAACAATGAAAAGTTCTTCTCAATTTCGGTTGAAAACATGCAGGAAAGCCCTTTCTGGCTTGGGGGGATCGATCCCTATAGGAGGGGGATCGATCCCTTAGTTTCAGACTACAGTTTTTCTGCATTCTGCTCAAGGCGGATCGATCCCTCATCCTGTTTCTGCAGTTTTTGACAGAAAATCCAACCTTTGAGGTGCCAAAACTTTGTTTTTGAGTATTTTAAGTCCAAGTAATGATTTAAACATTTGTGTAACATGATTTTGGACTTTTATGAATGAAAAACATGAATGAAAAACCATTTTACAAAAGATTTTGCAATTTTGGAAGATTTTACACAATAAAATGCATTTTTGGCCTCAAAGGAGGTCATTTTGAGAGTTATGCTTGTTTTGGCAAAATCAATGCATTGAATTACATAAATATGTCAAAACAAACTTGTTCACATAGGTTTTAAGCACATATATCACTAAAACATACTTCTAGTGAACAACATGCCATGATTTCCAACATACAAGTTCTTCATTAATGCACATGACATGATATTTTGCATATATGACAAATTTAACAACTTTTTAGCAACTAAATATATTATCTAAACATATCAAACTTGCTCAAACTACAAAATTTCAATATTCTTTTCAAAATCATTAAATATGCTTTTCATTCAATGCATCAAGTACTATTCATCAAACATTCAAAGATCATTGTTATGCCTTTTTGTTCAATCATTCAACTCACAATGCATCAAGAATCATCAACCAACTTTCTCATCAAAGCACAAATAATCAAATAATAGTTTTAAGGAGTAAATAATTAAGCTTACAAAACTCCTTTGTTTGAGTATGCTTTGCCTTGAATTGTTGAATCCACCTTGAGCCATTCTTTGAAGAATTGTTGTGACCTTGCCAAGGATGGATTCCCAAGCTCTTTCTCTTTCTCGTTGGCACAAGCAAGCTCCATGAGGATGTGTTGAGCATTTAAACTCTATTGTTCCATTGTATTCTCATGCTCTAACACTCCTATAACAAACAAATTCAAGCATGCTTTGGTACCCAAATTTTCTTGGGTCTATGAGAGTTAGTGCAAACAATTTTTGATCCTTTTGGGATCCATTTCAAGCATAATTCATCATCATTTACAGCATGCTTTGGCACCCATATTTTCCTAATAACTCTTCCTCTAAATATAGTTTTTCTATATGTGCATGCTTGTGAAGAGTGTCCTATTCTATTGCATAGTGAGCATTTGAGAGATGTATCATGCACATAATTTTTGCTCACTAGGAAATTCTTCAAATGAGTTTCTTTTTGTATTGCATTATAACCTAACCTATCTTTATCAAAGAAGGCTCTTTGGGTCTCTAACATATGATCTAGCTTTTGTTGACCCATGTAGAACCTAGTAAATGAGTTGTGCAAATTTGTATTCTTTTCATTCAACTCATTTATTTCTAAGTTAGCCTCTTCTAATTTCTTTTGAAATTCTAACTTAGCATTCAATAGCTCATCATTTTCCATTTTTAATTTTGTAATCATTTTCTTGTATTTTGAGTTCATGCATTCAAATTCACTAGCTAACTCATCAAAGGCATTTTGTAAATCGTCATACGAATGGTCGTTACATTCACTAGAGCTAGGTTTCTCCTTTTCATCCTCGATAGTTAAGGAGTTAGTATTTGCTAATTTATCTTTAATGTCTTCTAATTTCTTTTCTAGCTCTAATTTCACCTTGGTGAGTTCATCATTCTTTGAGCCTAGATCTTTTATTTTCTCTTCCAACTCAAACTTAGTATTTATCAAAATTTCATTTTCTTTTGTAAATTTATTTAACTTTGTGTTATATTTTGCATGCATCGATTTATATTCATCACTTAGTTCATTAAATGCATCTTGAAGCTCATCAAATGAATATTCTTCTAAAGTTTGTGAGCTAGTCTCAAAATCATCGCCTAGAGCCATTTATGATCGTTTTGCTCGATAGAGGTTAGTCTAAATCAATCTCGAGCCCAAGCTCTGATACCAATTGTTGGCTCTATAGGCTATATCGAGAGGGGGGTGAATCGGTTTTTAACTACCTTTAAGCTCGTTTTGCGATTCTTCTAAATTCTCTAGCCTATTTGATTATTTTCTAAGTTCTCTAAGCTAGGCAAGCATGCAATCCAAGTTCAGTGCAATAAACATAATATAATTGCAAGTAAATAAATAGTAGGGAGAGAGATTTACACAATCGATTTATAGAGGTTCGGCTACCTTGCCTACGTCCTCTACCTTGAGACGCTCCCAAGGATTTTCCCAAATTCTCTATCCTTGAATTTGTTACACTCCCTCTTTTTCTAGGCTAAAGAGAAACCTCTCTCTTTTTCTAAGCTCAAGAGAAACCTCCCTCTTTTTCTTAGGCTAAAGAATAATCTCCCTCTTTTTCTAAGGCTTAAGAGAAACCTCCCCTTTACAAGGAATGGTGGGTTACAAATAATGTAATCAAAGAAGGGCCTCTAGATAGACAAGTGATTACAGAAATTAGGCACAAAGAAAAGCCTATACAATATTTTGTGCTAAGCAATACAAGAGATATGTGAATGATGGAAGATGAAGACTTTGTAGCTCTTGATTTGTTGTTTGAGGCTTGAGGATTTGAGGAATATGTGTTTTGGAGTTGCTGAGTAGTTCCTCTTACTTTCTTTAGCTTCTAAGCCTCTATTTATAGTCCCTTGGATGTATTCTAGCCGTTGGGTGGAGCCAAATCTCGAATATTACCGTTGTCTCACAAAAACTAGCCGTTACAGGCTATTTTCGGGCAAAAGGATCGATCCCTTCCCATAAGGGATCGATCCCTTCATTCCATATTTGAATTTTCTGGGCTGAGGGACCTTTTCTTCGTTGGGGTGCTTACTGCCAAAAGGAGATCGATCCCTTCCCTTAGGGGATCGATCCCATGCCTCCAGAAAGCCTATTTCCTGCACTTTTGGGTTAGAAATGATGTGACCTTTGATCCTAATCCAACCCAAAAAATTTTGACATTTTTGTGGGAGTTTTTCTTGACTTTCTCTAATGAAAACATGGTCCAAAAATTCATCAAGTAATTTTCTAAAATATTCAAGACATTTTATAAAGTATTAAGACCAATAAGAATATGTAATTAAATCATGGTCTTAATGTTTGATATGAACACTTAAAAATGGATTGAGAAAATCATGTGATATTAAAGCTTACTTAAGTTTTTTGTCATTTCAAAATATATATTGCAATTTAAAGCTAACAACTATATCCACTATTTTCCTACTCGGTGTGATTTTAAGAAAAACAAATAAATTGTGGTATATAGTTTTGCTTTAATTAAAGCAGCATACGTTTCCTTTACTGAGCGCGTAGTTCGCTCACCCCTTTGTTTTAACTCCACAGATAAAAGACACGGAGTTGAGAGAATTAGCTTCAAGATGGATATAGCTACATAACAAGCATTGGGGCAACGTATGTTAAACATGACAGGTATAGTCTCTTCTCTTTTACATTTCAAACATAAGTATACAGTACTACTTAGTTAAACAAAGATAATAGGGGATGTCAGATGTAAGAAAATATGAAAAGAATTTCATATTTCGTATTTGTTAAAGAAATGATTATCATTACTGTTGAGTGTGAATGGCATCGCAGACAGCCCAACCGAAAAAGTTGTATAGAAATACGTGAAAAATGTAGTAACGGGATGTTACAAAACATCATACAAGGGATGGCTCGCTCGCCCATTAGCAGTTCGCCCAATCAACACGATTTATCAAAATAATGCATGTCATAAAACAAACAATTTCTCAATAATTCTTAAAATTTAACTCCACAGGACATGCATTCACTTCACACACATCTCCCTTACCTCGTCTGATGAAGCCTTGCTTCCCGCCCGCCTTATCAATTCTCACTTCCGGGTTGCAAAGTAAAATATTAATACCATTAATATTTTCTTTTCGAATATTTTCTAAAACTATTAATATTTCTCACAGTTTGGTGAGATTCTGTGACTACTCTACAGCTCGTCATTCGCTCAACAGAGCTCGCCAGTCGTCAATGGGCTTACACGTGGAAGCTCGCCCAACCTTACTCGCCATTCAAATATTTGTTTATTCATTGGAGCTCGCCCAACTTTCGACTCGCCTATTTCACTCTTTTGGCGATCATCAAGTCTAGACATTTTGGGCGATCATAAGCCCTCGCCCATTTGGACGATCATTCTGACTATCCAAAAATATTGGCGAACACGTTCATCGTGACTCATACAATTCGTTTAGCTCGCCTCATCCTTTGGGCAAGTATCCTAATTCCTTTCTCGCCTATTTGGCAAACTCACATTCGCCCATCATGTATCTTCTTCTCACGTTACATATGCATTCACAGCAGCTTATATTCAACCATTAACATCCCCAACCATTAAGAATTTAACCATGTTAACTTACTATATACTTTCATCCCAAGTAATATACCTACTTATCTCCAACTTACCATATCATCACTATAACTCAAGGATTAAATACATACAACATTGGCTAGAAATTCCCTTATCTTTGTTTAACCAAACCAGCACAACTCCAAGTTGTTATTGTTGTTTCCTCCCTCGTCAGTCCTTCCCTTCTTAGTTTCTTGGATGGTTTGAGGGTGAAGGAAAGTTTGTAAAGGAGTATTAGATGGTTAGTTAGCAAGAGGTTGTAGTTTTTGCTAATTAAACGGGGAAGAGATAAAATGAAACATAGTCGAAATGAGGAGCAAAACAACCTGAGTATTTTCGATCAAGGGGAAGAATTGTGTTTGTTTCACTTAGTCACCTGTATATATTCTACCGTCAAGGTCTTATAACTCCTTATCCCTTCCTTCATCATTACCTTGTCTTATAACTCATTAAATGATGAAGAAAAATGATAATTCAAGGGAATGACGTGGTGAAATTTTCTACAGCTCATTAAATGTTGAAGAAAATTCCAGCCAAAAGGAACGGTGGTGAAAAAGTAAGCTCTGCACGTTTTGATTACATTTTCTCTCTTTTTCTTTTTCTTCTTCCTTCCCACGCCAATGCCAGCCACAATTATTAACTTTTATTTATCTCATTTGTTTTCTTCATTTGTCCAACACTCCATTTAATGCTTTTACATTTCAACCAATAAGGTTTCTTTTATACATGAACTTCATTATATTTCTTTTGCATTTCTTTTCAACCGAATGCATATACACCATATTATAACTAAAATTCCATAATGAAAAAAATGAGATTTAATCCCACTAATTAATTTAATTTTGTTATCCATCATTACAATAGACTAATACAGTATAACAAAATCGGGTCTCACACAACTCAACTCAACTCATCTAATCAAAGTAATAATGATTTTTCTCAAAAATTTAGTTCTCTAAATAAATATTTTTAACTTCAAATCATAAAAATCATTTGAAATTAAAATTATAAAAAATAAAAAAGAGGGAATTATTTTTAATAAATTTTTTTAACAAAATTAATTTTTTGAAAACATTTAATTTTTAAAAAACTCAATTTTTTATTAAGAAATTAACTTTTTTAAAAATAAATTTATTATATTTAATTTAAAATAGAGTGCTTTTGAATCCTAATCAATAAAAAAAATCATTTTAGCTTACTTTTAATTTTGCACATAACAAATATGAAAAAAGATATATATAAAAATCATCTTATCTTATTTTTAATTCTAGTATGTATGACCAAACATAATATAAAATAATTTAATTTAATTCAATATTATTTAGAAGATTATTATTCTATCTACTAAAGTTTTTTAATTCTACAAGCGCAGTTAGGATTAAGACATGTGTCTCATTTTATTTATTTTTTATTTTTTAATATTTTTAAAGGATACATATCATTATCTTAATCTCGCTTGTGAAATTAAAATACTCTACCAATAATAAATAGAATAATAATTCTTATTTATAACCTTATATTATTCTATCCTATTCAGATTTCTTTTTATAATCTTACTTTTAATTTTCCGCATAATAAGTATCAAAAAAGATATACAAAAAACCATCTTATTTTATTTTTAATTCTCGTATATATAACTAAACATAATGTATAATATAATTTAATTCAGATTTCTTTTTCTAGTCTTATACCGTTACATCATATCGTGCGCGAGACGCACCCCAAATCTCTAATCTTAAGTGGCGTTTACTCTTATCTTACGGGGAAGATGTTTTCTTTTGCAGTATGACTCAAGTTTAAATAATAGGCATTTCCTTTTAGTCAACTCACATTTACTTTAAATGAAGGACCCTGTGTTGATGGAATTGACTCTCAGAAAAATGCTAATCGCACAGAAGATTTCCAAATTTAATACTTGACTGAGTTCACTAGACAGTTTTGAAAGGTGAGTCGACCCCGAAGCAGTTTCCTTTAGCTTTCACTAATATAAAGTTAGCACCTTTCATTGCGACAATAACGCTAGGGTTAAGGGTAAGACTGGCTATAACCACACAGGAAGAGTCATCTAATCATTGACGGATGCTTGCCAATTGTCACAGAAATGGTCAATGGCTATCAGAACTTAAGGCCAAAAGTAACTGACGAAAAAAAATCAATTAACAAACTTGATTTCGGTCCCTTTGATTTGTGTTACAAAGAAATTTCCATGTCCAGTAGTAATAATGCATGCAGAATTGGTCAAATTCATAAGGAATGAAGATTGACAAGTAATTCCAAAATTGAAATATTCTTTACGCGATAAGCTGAGTGTGATGTGAGTGTAACCCAAGATTTACTCTAATTCTCCTTTCTTCGCACTTCCTCTAGCTAAAGCTTATTTATTAAGCTTTGCAAAAGCTCAGACTTGTGGAATTGTGCTCAACAAATCAGAATTTGTCATCAAAATGGTTAGAAACGATTTGTCATACCTGGAAATTAGTAGAGTTGCTGCTGTAGCGACGCTAGCGCTGCTGCTTTTGAGCAGTGCATGCCAAGCACACCTTTCTTCTACATTTTATAAAAAAACATGCCCGAATGCACTTAGAACCATTCGTACAACCATCAGAGCTGCTATTGCACGAGACCGTAGACTGGCAGCCTCTCTAATTCGCCTTCATTTCCATGATTGCTTTGTTCAGGTACTTAACATGCGTGCATAATGCATGGTTTCTAATTACATATAGTTAACGGAATCTTTGTTCGTCAGGGATGTGATGCCTCAAATTTACTAGACAGCTCCCCTTCAATCAGAAGCGAGAAGTTGGCAAAGCAAAATAACTCTACAAGAGGTTATGAAGTCATTGATCGGACAAAATCTGCTGTGGAGAAAACATGTCCTGGAGTTGTATCCTGTGCAGACATCCTTGCTGTAGCAGCCAGGGATGCCTCTGAATATGTAAGTAATATAAAACCTTCCTTTCAAATCCAGATATTCGGGCTAATTAGTGTTTAATCTGTCTCTTCAAACGACTCAGGTAGGAGGCCCATCATGGACAGTGAAGCTTGGAAGAAGAGATTCCACCACTGCATGCGCAGATCTAGCTGTTAGTCAACTTCCTCTTTTCACATACGGCCTTAAAAAGCTTATCTCTCTCTTTGCAAGCAAGGGCCTCAGTGCCAGAGACATGGTTGCTTTGTCAGGTTCGTGCACAAATTCATCCATTGAAAACGCTTCATTTTCCTTGTAATTGCGATCAATGATAAACGAGCTTTAAACCAAGCGCAGGTTCTCATACCATAGGACTAGCTCATTGCTCTTCATTTCGGGATAGGATATACAGCAACGGAAGTGACATCGACGCCGGATTTGCTCGCAGACGCAGGCGCAGTTGTCCCGCTACTAGTCCCAACGGCGATGGAAATTTGGCTCCACTTGATCTGGTCACACCAGAATCTTTTGACAACAACTACTTCAAGAACCTGTTGCAAAAGAAAGGTCTCCTCCCGTCGGATCAAGTCCTCTTTAGCGGTGGATCCACTGATAACATAGTGTTGGAGTATAGCAGAAAGCCTTCTTCTTTCAATTCTGACTTCGCCTCCGCCATGATCAAAATGGGAGATATCAAACCTCCAACTGGTTCGGCTGGGATTGTAAGGAGGATTTGC
Organism: Heritiera littoralis; assembly: GCA_031772115.1. NCBI lineage: Eukaryota > Viridiplantae > Streptophyta > Magnoliopsida > Malvales > Malvaceae > Heritiera > Heritiera littoralis. The sequence goes on along the minus strand of JAPDPK010000008.1, from coordinate 8,852,374 downwards.
AGACGCGTCAACTAGGTAGTTGATGTGGAAACTAAAATTGCTACAGCCATAGTTGCAAGGTTTTTAATTTGAACGTTGATTTACATATCACTAATTAAATATGGAGGATTATATTTCCTTTTCATTTAAATCATGTTAAGTACTTATATTATTTAAAAATTAATCATTCATTATAATTTATAAATATTAATGATTTTGGTAATAAATAATTGATTTAAATAGAAAATATATGTGTTGCTATTTTAGACTCTACCAGTGGAGTACTTAATCTATTTGTGCAATCTAAAAACTCCTCTACTAGTATATTAGATAATCATCCTTATCATTTCTATTATGCTAGTATGTAAAAAAAAAAATAGGACTCTACAGGATAATAACGAGGATTTGGATTCTTGTTAAAAAAAAAATTGTTTCTTTGGTTAGAGCTTCTTTATTAATAATTGTGTGACAAACTCAAAAAAGATAACTAGTAAAAATCACATAACACAACTTAAATTTTAATATCATATTAGTAATCCAATTTAAAATCAATTAGCAATAGATGCAATGATCAACTTTGATTTATTTTATTTGTTTGTTATAATCTTCTTTTATCATATTAATTTATAACTTTTTAAATATTTTACGCTTTTACAAAGTTGAAAATGTATTACATAGCTTTTTGAAGGAGATGTCCTTACGAAAAAGGCTGTAGTAGTTCAAGAAGAATATTTTCTTCTATGGGTATGTTTTTTTCAGTTCAAACCCATTTCTGCGTTCATGTCTCAAATGCTTCTTGTTTTTACTACAGTCAACTTTGGATATATATGCTTATGGCAGTATCCACTTTTGTTTTGGTTTACATTCAACAAGGTCAACTGATGTGCAGGATTAATTTCTTTTTTACGACAATTTTAAAGTACATTGAAAGAAATTAATTTCTTTCAACACTCCACATTCTTTTGCTTGTATATGTCTGAATCAAGGTTGTCAAAGATTCAACTCTTTGTTACTTTTTAACTGTGTGTTAACCGTTATTGATCCAAATGATTTGTTTCAATTTAATATCAATTTCTAGGTAAAAATGTTTCCAACACTCGAGCAGGAATTCAATCATCAAAGGAAATTATAGCTAAAGCGCCCGTATGTTAATCTTTGATGAGGCAAAGCCAAGTGGAACATTATTGTTTGAGAAACAAGTTCAGAATCATTCAAAACATTGCTGAAAGATGTTTTGGTCATATCAAATGCTAAACTTTAAACTGCTATTGATTTACAAGGATACGAACTTTTATCTTAATGAGATATAGAAATACTTGATTAATGTAACCACAAACAAAAAATATGAAATGCATTACACAAACATCATTTATAACATCATCAAAGTAAAACCCATTAAGTTGAGCATATTATTGAAGTCAAAAACTGTTTCGGAACAACAAATTTCTCTAAACAAAAAACTCCATCTCCTTATTTGTCTAAGTATCTTAGATCAAAGTTTCAACACCACTTGTACCATTTTGAATAAAGTTCAAAGGCCTAATAAAACACCAGCAAACAAAATTCAGCGAAAGGCAAAGGATTATCCCGAGAATTCTTTACCACCAGAATGCTAGAAATTTTGTTAAACCGCCCAAAACTCAATTCTCCTCATTGGTCCCAAACAATTTCATTCTAGATAAAGATGTCCGCAAATACCCTTCTACCTCAAACTTCTTTGGAGAAAGCTCCCTATATTTTGCAAACTGTTCTTTAGCCTCAGCATTCCTATCAAGCAAGCTATATATCATCCCTTGACAAAAATACGGCCTAAAATCAGTTGGATCTTCTTTGGCCAATTCTTGGTAACTATTCAAAGCTTCATCCACTCTCTTTTGCAAGAACTGAATCTGCGCCATTATCAGTCGAACATCTCTTGCTTCTTTGACTTTCTTCTCATCTTGGGCAATGGCTAAAGCCTCCTCTAACCTTTTGATCACCGCTTCTCCTTCCCCACAACGGTCCATTAACAAAGCATTCTCGAACAAAGCCTCAAAAGAGAGCGGATTTGACTGAAGAATTTCCTCGAACACTTTCCGCGCATTCTCCGTTTGACCCATTTCACTCAGCAACCTTGCCAACAAGAATTTCCAGTCAGTTACCTGTGGTTGAGCGGAAACCAAACGGTTCAAGATGGTAAGAGCTTCTTGGTCTTCGCCATTTTCGAGCTTCTGTTGTAAAAGGGACGTCAATGCTTCAATGGCCTCATTATTTGATTCCAGAAAATCAGAAAGTGGGGAGGTTTGTTCCTGGGTTTGGGTTTTTTCTTCTTGTTGCCCTTCTTCATCGAGAATGGTAGTTTTTTGTTCAGTCATTTGTGGTGGGGAGTCAGCTTTGGCAGGTAAGTGGGAGAATTTCCCGATCATCAAACTGGTAGCACCGAGTAAAATAGCTGTTTTGGCAAAGGATTGGAGCTTTCGAGCGAGGGGTTGGTTATTGGTTTTAGGATCCGAAATGGGAAACCCAGAATTTGCTGAAGAAGCCCTAAACCTGAGAGGTCTGGGGGAAGGAAAAGTGAGAAATGAAACGGAAGAAGAAGAAGAAGAAAGTGGTTTGATATGGAGAAAAGATGGGGATGGCGATGGTAATACGGCTAGGGTGGGATTCATGGCTAGAGTTCCTAGGGTTTTATTTCTTCTTTTGGGGATTCTGATTTTCAAGATTGAAGAACACAAGGCAAGAGAGCAGAGACCAAGACAAAGAGGGCCTTCCCTTGTTTCTACCAGAATCCTATGTTTCAATTGGGAGATCGAATTTAAGTCAGATTAGGTAACGAATTTGACAAAGTGGGTAGGGGTTAGTGAGCGGTACGCCCGCGGCCTGCATCTCCAAGCCAGGCTAGACTGTAAGAGTGGGATTTGTGGGAGTTTCCGAAGTGCTCCGGACACTTGGCAGTGACAGCTTGCATCCCACGCCGACGCCGTTTCTTCTCTCTCTAGTACTACTTATTTTTCTTGATAATAATATAGTAATAATTCTTCTCATTCAAGTGTGCAGAGCCCACTTCCATCGTCTCAACGGCCGGGCAAGATAGGTATTGGACCAGATAAGTTACAGTAACTACAACTACTCCATGCTGCTACTTTATGGACCAGATAGGTTATGGAACGATTCTACCTAATTTGAATGTAAAACTGTTATGTAAAAACCCACTAACTTTATGTTAACATTTCATCTTTTAATGTATAATTTTTTAATTCCACCGAAATTAACAAACTGCATCACATTTTCTTATTTTAAATTTTTTTATTTTTTTAAACTTCTCTATAAAATATGTCTCTTTTTCAATTTCATTTATGAAATTAAAAATTACATAGAAGTAATCAATGTATTGGTGAATTTTCCTATATGCATTACTTATTTACCAAGGATAACTTCTCATCGAATGAACGCGCATATGCGATCTGAAAAGATCTTACTTTCTCCTAAAATTCCAGTTATTGGTAGTGATGACAGGTGTCCGGCATAGTAATGAAGATATTTGAATGGTGACGACGATGATTGGAGGTGTATTCGAAGTAAGGGATGACGAATAAATGGAAAGCCAAACCTATGTTACTACGAAAAAAGAACTAGTTAAATACATGACAGATGAAATTTGGGAACAACCAAAACAAAATCAGACAGTGTAACTTGGGAACATCACCTGTGCTGCATGATACCTCTGGCTAGTGGACATGGATATTCTGGGCATTCGGTTAAGAGAAAAAAAAAAAGAACATTGCTATGACTTCGGGCATTCAGATAAAGCATTCAAACTCCATCATATCCCTAACCTCTTTATACCACATTCTGAGCAGAACTTGGATGTTTCTCTTAGATATGGTGCTCCACATTCATCACAGAATTTTGCCGGACTTGTCGGCTGTATGTAAACATTTCACAGGAGGTCAGTGTACACTTCTATATTAACAAAAAAAAAAGCATTACATTCCTTCATTATGCTTTTGCAGTGACAAATTTAAGCATGCAAAATTACACAACACAATCAACAGAGTGCAAACATGGTGCCCAAATTATTTGTAATCACAATATTGGAAAAGGTCAATGAGGTTCAATTATAATCATTCGCCTCATCCAAACAAATCATTACTGTAAAGATAGACATGATAATGGGTCAATCTCCTAGTAGAAATGGATATTCTGGGCAAAAGCACCTTAAAGAATCCTGCCAGAAGGGAAAGGAGGGACCTTAAAATTGGTTGAGATCACCTCCATTACTTTTATCTATTACCTTGCAATTCATCTATCATCACCGTTCACTAGTATGGAACGATTCTGGACCGCACATATTTGAATGGTGATTCAATGTGTATTTCAAAGTAATAGAAGGGAGAAAAAACCCCTTAAAAATATGTACTATTGAAAGATTGATAAAAAGTAGACAGCAGATCAATCATTCTCTTAGCATTTGGAAAATTTTGAAGAATAAAGCCTTGTAAAATTACTAGTTCTAGCACAAAGAAGCTAGTACTTGTAAGAGCCCCAAAGACTAAGACTGAAAAAAGAAAAACACGACAGCAAACATACAAACAAAAAGGACAGAAACCAAACTAGGAAGCATAATTTACTTCTATTACAGTCAAATGAAGAGAAACACGCATCCTAATTTAATTAAGAGCACAAATTTCTTTTGAAGGTGGAGACATTTAAAAACGCTATAATAACTATTTCTAGAAGTGATCAAGCCAGCAGCTTCCTTCAAGGAATGCATCTAGATCATACACAAGTTTATGAGTTAGAACTAAATATGTACCATTCTCAAGATTAATTTTATAAGGTAAGATTGTAGTATGGCCACGGTATCATCAATTTCCACATCATAAATTAGAAATTTAATATATATAACTTTTATCGTTTGGGTCTTCATGAGAAATTTAAGCACAGTAGTGATAATGCAATTTTTTCTATTTAGAAATTTAATAAATAACTTTTATCATTTAGGTCTTCACAACATCTCTTATAGTGAGTGCTAGAGTAGCAAGATGAAAAAAAAATTACGAAATGAAATTAAATCAACAGGATAGCCACTGAAACATGAGTAAATCCATGCACAGAAAGAGACTTACATACATAAAAATAAACCCTCACCATAACATGCATGCGTGCTCCAACATGACCTCCTGTTAGGGGTTGTAAGCAAGCTATGTGCTGAGCCATAGCTGGTGACTGGTGAGCATGATTAATTTCAGGTAAATGTGATGGTGGCCCACATTGATGATTCTGGGGAAAATGAGCTCCTTGCTGGTTTTGGTGAACTTGTTGATGATGGTTCTGGTGAATAGGATGAAAATGGGGCTGATGTGACATTGATGGTATATGATGCTTGGAAGGAGTCTGTGGCTGACTCTGGAATAACAGCAACAGATCAGCAAAACCAGATACAGATACAACTTGCTGCAAAAATACTGTTTAAAATAGTTGTCCCCCAAATCAGCTTGAGTATATTTACAAGAGATTCAATTCCCTAAAATAGGATATTCGAAATTAAATCGCAATCCCACTTCTCTTCAAATGTTAAGAGTCCATGGAAAGATCCTGAATTCATATTCCAAACAAATTCTTCATTGAACAGTTGTTTAGAATGTCTACGTTTTCAACTCACTACAAACATGTGTCTAAAATAGTGTTCTCTCCTGGTCATTCTGATTCTTGAACATTATGTTCAACTGTTGTTTAGAATGTCTAGATGCTAGCACTTATAAACTACTTATCATATTTAGTACTAAAAAAATAAAAATTCTTCGTCAAACAGAATGTGTCAGTTCAAAGAAAATAGAAGTCCAAGAACAGAAAGCCTAAATAGATCATTTTTCTTGTCCTCAAAGTTTTACCCTTTAAAACTTCTAGAATATTTAAGAGGCTCCAAGCATGAAGCTTCTCCTGTTGAAGAATAAAAGAAGCTGAACACAAGAGGGAAAAGGACCTTTTTTGGCCTTTTATCCTTCTCTTCCAAATTGTACTTTGAACAACTTCCTTGATTTAGTTAAGCAAGTGGAATAGAAAGAGCTTATCTATTTTTAAAAACAGCAAAAAGAATATAAGTGTATATATCATTTCTCATCTATTTACTTCTCAACCTTAATAATGTATACCTTCATTGTCAACACATTTAAATAGCACTATTTAAACATATCAAGTCACTGAGAGCAGGCAAAACTAAAATTTCTATTTTAAGAATACACACACACATTCTTTTAATGCTAAAGTTTAAGCAGTCATATGGAAACTCCAGGAAAGAACTTATACTCATTTCACAGGGGAGCTCTTACTTCATTGACAGTGTGAAACCCTTGAGCATTAGACATTGGAGAAGAACTATCAGTGCCAGAGAATGTCTGCAAACATATAAAATGTTATAACAATATACCTCTGCATTCAACTTTAGTTGGTAATTAGTGCTTTATACTTCATATCCAGTCTTCAGAAGCAATCTATCATGGGACAAACATAGAGAAATTTAACTTGCAATAAGAGATAGAGGGAAAAAAACCCATAACATTACATGTAATCCTCAAACAGATAATGCATCATTATAGCATGTATTAAGTGGTTCTATGTCATAATTCATAAGATAGATCTACACTCATAAATGCTAATGAGTTCTAAGGAAAATGGTAAATTAGATTTCCATAAAACATCCAACCTTATAGTTCAAAGACTGAGAATCAAGTTGGAGAAGAGGGTAAAGAGCTTACAGGCAAAGCATTGGATACCGTGTTTGATGAAACTCGCCTATACTTATGCCTCGGAGAATAAAACTTATAGTCCTGAGCAGAGATAGCAACCTCATTCCGACCTGTTAGTCTTTTAAACCTTCAGCAAATAGAAACCTAGTCAGAGAGAGGAATGCATATCAAAAAAATGTCTCTCAAAATACTCAAAGTTCAAATGTTGTAACTTCTGAGAAGTTAAGGAAGAGTTTAAATGAACTATAACGCATTAGAAAGAAAAATTATTTCTTCCAATGGGAAAATTAACTTGTTTAGAAGAAAATAAAGAAAAAGAAGAAAATAAAAGCAAGCACACAATGCTTATAACAGCCAAATAGTTAACAAACTTCCCTCATGTTATAACAACACATGGCAAAACTGCAACTGCAACAAAGCAAAAGTTATAGCCTATATATATAACATAACAATAATGATTCTGCTACAAAGCTAAAAGGTAAAAAACTTGATGTAAAAGGAAAGGAAAAAGGGGTGCATGAAAATGAAACCATATATCAAGATACTTGGTATATAGCCTGGCATCAACCGAACAAGCAAACAACATGATTACTTCCCTCGTTCAATTGAGAATATAACAACATAGCAGAACTGCAAAAGCAAAAGACAAAAGCCTATGATGGGAAATGAACAGGAAAAAATGGTGCACTAAAAGAAACTATGCATAAAGATAACATAGTATCCAAGGAATAAGCAAACCAAGTGATGCATACACCTAGATGATCCAGGAATTCAACCAAAAGCTAGCAGGCCTGAAATCAGCAAAATTAGTTACTTTCCCTAATGCCAAAGATAATGCAGAATAAAGTAGCTCCCATCCGTATTAAGATAAATTTCCGCCTTACTCTGCTAAATAAACAGACACATAGATACAACCAAGTCACTCATGTCATGAGGAAATCCATCTAACTTTGGAATTTTGATTACATGGAAAGCAAGAGATTGATTCTTATGCAACCTCTCCAAGAAGCATGCACAGTGCTCTTTAGGGAGGATCAATCAGCAAAATGAATAAGAATTAGTAGACAGATGGAACTGATAAACTAGTAAAAAAAAGGCCATGCCACTAAAAGACCAAGACAGAAAATAACAAGCAAAGAAAAAAAAATCCAAAAAGGAAGAACTTACCACTCAGCATTTTCAATAGGCACATTACTTGGTCTCTCAACAATCTCCAAACCATTGACCACCACAAAACGAACTCGCTTTTCTTCTTGTATAACTAATTCTGGAAATCTTGTCCTTGTTTCAAGAGAAGTTGCAAGTTCTCTTCTTTTATATACGCAATGACCTATAATCAATTAAACGGGACACATTAATTTTCAACAAAATGTAATAAGACCTTATACTCATAATGCTGAGGAAAAGAGAATACTACCTTTTTTAGGAAATTTTTTAGCCAAGCTTCTGTACAAACCACCAGCAGCTTCAAGGGCCACCCCAATGGTCTTATCACGAATGCCATTTAAGGAAGCAATCCTTAAGTTTACATCATTAACTAAAGTTTCATACATATTGGCAACATACATTAAGGGCAAAGCGAACCTAGGATCGCCTTCGTATTGCACATCTCTTGTCTTTCTCTTACTGTGTTTGTCTTGTCCTGACTGAGCATTATAGTCACCTGGTGACTCATTATCAACCACATCAATCACATGGTCGGTAATAAAATGATCCACTATGATTTGCAAAAATCTGGCCCTTGCTGATTCAATAGGCGAAATATCTGTGATTTAAGAAAATTCATTAGCAGAAAAAGAGTCAATTCCCATTCAAAGAATTTTATAATCAATTTCAAAGGTAGAAATAATTTGCTTTTTACTTTTACTACTCACTTTGCTTCCAGGAAAAAAAAAATCAAAGACTGCATTTGAATTTTTAAAAAAATACTTTAAAGAATTATAATTCTAAAAACATAATAAAAAATAAAAAGCATCATTTTACTTTTATATAGAACAATTATGATAGATTTAGTATTTATAGCAACTTTTCAGGAAGCAAAAAACAGGTAAAATGAAAATTGCAACAAAATCAGGAACTGAAAGAAGCTTGTGTAATTAAATCTTTCTTTTTTACCTTCGATTGTCAAAACACTGAAAACTGCTCTGGAAGAGTCGCTATTGTCTAGACTAGAACGATCTTCTTCCTCCGCTCCAACGCCGTGAATTGGCATAGAATTTCTGTAAGATTCATGCATACACTCCTGGAACAAAAAAAATTCAAACCTTCCATAAAATTTTCAAAAAAAAAAAGAAAAGAACATGGTAGTATACTGACAACAGCAGTGGAATCGCGGTGATCGTGATCATGGTGATCCAAGGCATCAGCAGCATCAACGGAGTCGATTTCAGAAGGGCGAGAATCAACAGTGTTGAGATCGTGAAGAGAGGTCGCGATGAAGGAATTGTTGTAGTGTTGGACTGGAAGCCGACTTCCCATCCTTTTTTAATTCAGCAATTTCTTCTTTCGTTTCGTTGTTTTGGGCTGCGAAATAGAAAGATGAAGATAAAGACAAAGACAAAGAGAGAGAGGTAGAGGTAGAGGTAGAGGAGAAGCCATGTTTTAGCAAGCTTTGGATTATGTCTTTCAACTGGTTGGAGTGCGGGAGCGAAGAGCAAATTTTGGATTCGAACAGCTATTTGCAGAAGAAAATTGAGAAAAAACCAAGCCTGAAACCATACCTGAAACCCAAACCAAACCTCGCTTTCTTCTCCACACCTCCTCCCAAACCACTAGGGTTTGACTCTTTCTTCTATGAACATTTGGCCTTTGGGTATTTAGCTCTCGGCGCTGTCGTTTCGATCTCTCTCTCTCTCTCTCTCTCTCTCTCTCTCTCTATATATATATATATATATATATATATATATATATATATATATATATATATTCTTCAAAGCCAAATTTATTTCTCATGGATGGGATTTTCGATTAATTTCAAATAAAATCATTTCAAAAGAATAAAATAAATTAAGTGGTCACACATATTTTAACAGCTCTTGAAAATTAAAAACCAACCGTGGCCCGTCAGGCCATCAGCTTAACAATCCAGAGAGCATTTTCCATTTAGAAACAAGAGAAAAATGGAGAATTCTTTTTTTTTTTAATGTATAGAGCAAGGATGTAATTAAACTGAATCAAATTGAATTAATTAAATAAAAATTTTAAATCTGAATTCAATTCCAAATTCGATATATTATAAATTTGATTCAAATTCGATAAATTTTCTGTTTAACTTTAATTTGACTTGAGATAAAATTCAAATAGCTTGTGTTTGCTCCATTAATCTCTTCTTCTTCTTTTTTCACAGTTAGGTATAAAAAAGAAGAATATTTTTTAAAGAAAAATAACAATAGTTTAGGCTTATTTACAAAGTAAATAGTGAATTCAATTCTCATATTCAATTTCTAATTTGATTATTTGTATCCGAATAAATTGAGATTTTTTTAAAATATTTTACAAGCATTAAAAGGAAAAGTAACATTAAAGGAACATATTAAATTAATAATTTAAATAATAAAAATATATATTAAATTAAAAAAAATTTGACAAAGCTCACTGCTTTAACCGAGTTAAAATATTCGAATTTAACTCCTTCATTAATTCATGTTATTCAAATTCAATAATAATTAAATCAAAGTCATATTTTTTTTCAAAATTAAATCCGAGTAACTTCGGACTCAAACAATTTTTACATAACTAGCTAAAATGTAAACTTCAAAAGAATTTTCAAACAACTTCATTCTCAACGTCTTTATTAGTGAATAAGTTAAATGCTAACTTCATTTCCTGCTCATATTAGCAAAAGTTGAAATAGAGAATAAAAGATGAGAACAGTTACAACGGAAAAGAAAATAAAAGACATGACAGAGGGGTCCATAGAGAAATCATGTATGAGAGACTAGAATAGAGAATAGGAGATTAAAAAAATTATTATTCTCCTTCTAGTTTTCCAGTCATGCACTTGATAATTAACTTCAACTGGTGGGCACAAGAAAAGGCCTCAAGCATAAGTAAGAAACCCCATTCAATCAGTTTTTAAATACAATGAGAAAGTTTTAATTGATAATGTCCCTACTGCTACAATGGAATTCCAATAAACTCTTACTTGATCAGAAAGAAGCAACCTAAATGAGCTTCGAAGGTCCTCCACAAAACCACAATTATCATAGTGAAAAGCTGCAAATAGTCTATCTCCATCTCCCCATTATTCATGAAAACATGACATGGAGCTTCTTTGCAAAGTCATCACCATCTTCCTCCTCTACATATTCCTCTTCAGGGTCCACATTTTCACCTTCGTAGTTATATTCCCCTTCATCACCCTCGTAATAATATTCTGCATCTTTCTGGTCATCTGCCTCGAGCTCGTGATCTTCCAATGCCTCATCCGCAATCATCCCATTGTCAGCCTCATGCTCACTTATGTTGCGTAGTTCAGAAGATTCACCATGAGCAACTTCCATTGTTCCCATATCTGCAGTTGTGGACTTGTATTCTTCCTTTCTGTTGGTCTCTTCTGGGGTTGCTGATACTGCTGTGTTAGCAGAACCACTAGTCAAGCTTTGTTTCTGGTTAACATCTTCTTCGTATACAGCTGCTATACCGCTTCCAGAAGCTGCAGCTTCAGATTGCCTTTTTCTTTTCAGAATCTCACTTAGAGGCATTGGTCCTTCGAATGAAAGATCACCTTCATTTTGTTGATAATCCTCTATGCTCTTTCGCTTTCCAAGAGACTGGTGCTCCTTATTATTAGCCTTCTTCCCAACTTTCAGCTCTGAAAGACTTTTTGGGCCAGCAAAATCAGCATTCCCCTCATCCATTACTTCTCTTCTAATCCTTGGACCACCAAAATTCCGACCTTCATTATTGTTAAATTCCTCTTCCACCCTTCCTTTTATTCTGGCACGGAGCCCCCCCTGATGGGAAGAGGAATGTAGCTTTCCCGATGAAAGCTGGCCCCAATTTTGCCCCCTTTCTGTCCCTCTTTCCGAACGCAAATCAGTCCCATTGACTAGAGATCTCCCAGGAAGCTTTATTCTACCCTGAAGACGACTACTAAGGGAGTTCTCATGAGGCGGTAAACGGTGAGAGTCTCTAAGAGAAGAACCCCGGTAATTTAGGTCCCCTTCATGGTTTTCTAGGGCATGATCATGATTCACAACAGATCTCAGGCCATTAACCCTCCTATGCTTAGATAAACGATGTCGTAGATCTGAATCCTCAACATGATCAGGACTACCAGCTCTTGTGTAACCCCTTCTCTCCAGAGTAGATGGTCCTAAAGATATCCTCTCAGATGAAGCCCTCTGTTGGTCCCAACCATAATTCCCTTGCACATGGTCAAATGAATCATAACCTCGTGGATCATGAAACCTTTCTCGATCAACATCAGTCATGGCATCGTAAGTAGCAAAGTGATCAATGTCATATTCATTCACATTCCTTCCCTCATGTCCTCTCGTACCTCCATATTGATCTTCACCATGGTAAAAATCAGAATCTCCAAGCTCATCATCCACAAGAACATCAAAACCGGGAGAAGACTCCCTCAAAAATTCATCAGTGTCCTTAACACCATGGTAAGTCAGTTCATCTGAAGCATAGGCCTGATGCAAGCGATTGGACCGGCTCACAGAGCCACCATTAATGACTGAAGTAGTATTTGTTCCTTTGTGTTGAGGAAGTTCCTCATCCAAGCCTGCCAAATGTGGCACACTTCTCTCAATTCCAGTACCACTTTTAACGAAAACTGCTTCAACTTTTGGAGCAGGTTTTCCTTGGGTTACTTCAAGTGTCTTTACAACATTAGTTGGGGGAAACTTCTGCAGCTGAGATGTTTCATGAGCACCAAAAGCCCTTTTCAAAGAATGAAGCTCAGTAGCAGAGGTAGTTGTTGCTGGTTGTGGGGCTTTATTACTTGTAGTTGGACCATGCAAAAAAGAACACCTGTCTCCTTTTAAGCAAAGCCCCTTTTGGAAGAAAATACATGGCACTGCTTGTTTGCTGGTGCTAGAACTATAAGACGCACCCTGGCTGTAAGGCATGTGACTAGCAGGTGCTAGTGTGGTTGCTGCATGCAATGAAGAGCCAGCTGGAGCTGCTACTTGAGTTCCCAACAAGCCATCAAGGGGCTGAAAAAGACACCATCAGAATAACACAAGAACATTAATATAAATAGTCTAAGGCTCACCCGCTATGCAGATGAACTAGCTAGATAAATAACTTGATTATTTTAAAAAAAAATTAAGAATTTATAGTTATCTTAAAACAAAAAAGAAAGAAGATGGTATAACTACACATATTTTTTTAGTAGAGAAAAAGTAGATATAGATGTGGATTCAAATGTATGGACTCCAGCTACCATTCAAGGAAAAGTAAATAACAAATAGGGTCTTTTTTTTTGGTTCATAAAAACAAATAGGATCTTACTAACACAAAATTTTCATTTTATGATGTGCTATTTTTTTGTTAATTCACCAAGTGACTTGTGACTACTGATGTATGTTACCAAGAGCATGTACAAAAATTCATCAATTTTTCAAACTTCACTTTCAAAACTTGTAACGGACAAAAATTTTAACTCCCTATAAAAACCTGTAAGATTAGCAAAGAACAGAAATGAGACTGTTGGTGCAAGAAACAAGAAGAAACTTACCGGGTGCCGAAATCCACATTTCGGGTTCAGGCAATTACCATTCAACCAGTAATAACAATCCCTGGGGTTAACCCGGGCGTATTCACTATGGCGATACTCACATTCACTTCCCTATCGGCATGGAAAAAAGAAGAGGAATATTAGTTACAGAATTCAACAACCATTGACGACAAAAAAGCACATACCAATGCCCGCTGCATCTTATAATGTATGTCATCTTAAATGATTGGTTCTCATAAACAAAAAAAGACAAGACTTAGATGAAGTTTCATAGGTAAAGTTCATGAAGTTCCCTATAATTTATGATCACATAAAAACTAAAATTGAAAATCCAAACAGATATATTGAAACGTCTTGTTACATAGATCAAGTGTACAAAAAAATAATAATAAACAATTTTGACATATTTTTCTATAGGTATCTTCACTAAAAAATTTGACATAATTTCCACCAATGAATAAGCATAGATCAAATTTTGATTATAAATTGTATTTTTAATAATTGTTTTTACATACTTCTCTTTGAACTCTATTAATCTATAAGTTTCAACTTTCAAAATAAATTTTTATGTGATTATTTTTTAATAAGGAACTTTACAATGTCACCTAAGAAACTTCATCTAAGTCTAGCTCAACAAACAACGCAGTTGATGAAGACTGGTTAACAAAGCAACTTCACAAATGAAAAAACCAATTTCTAGAACAGAATTTCACAACTAGTGAAAGCAAACAACAACTACTAAAAGTTAAACTGCAATCAGAAGACAACAGCAATAGATTACAGTAATAGAGATAATGCAGCCAAACATACCAAATAAATGACGACCTAAATACAATCAGCATCGGATCAAATACAACAGGCTACAAAACCAATGCACCAAGACTAACAATAATTACACACAATTACCAGCACTCTTTGGAGCAAAAAATATATCGATAAAAGGAACATCAAGGTAAAAATTCCCTATTTTTCCTGATGAAACTCACGAGGGTTTTACCACGAAGAAAGATAAACTAGCAAGATCTAAACTTTAAACCGCTCAAAAATATTAAAAAACCTCACTCTACCAATTAAAGTTAAAATTTTTAATTCAAAAATAAATAAACAACTAAACAAAGAGCCATTAAGGAGGACAGGAAAGGGTAAATCTGAAACCCTAATTAAAGTAACAAAGCAAGATCCCTGAAAGAACAAGATCTTGTTTGAAACCCCAAGAACCCTAAGAAAAAACCAACCTTTTTGCAGGTTAAAGGGGAAGCAAGAAAGTAAACGCAATCGGTGTTCCTCTTCAAGGCCTCTTCTTCGGCCGATGTTTTTGCAGTCCCTGCCATCGTCGCCGCCTCCGCCGCCTGTTTCTGTTGTAGCTGTTGCGTAGGCGCTACCATGGCGAGTTCTTTTATAATATAATAAAATCCCCTCAAAAAATAAAGAAAAATCCTTAGCAAAAGAGAAAGGGACGGATTGAAGATTATGTAAGGGGAGAAGAGAAAGCGGCGCAGCCGCCAAGAAGAGATTGGGATCGAGGGGAAGAAGAGAAATAAATTTTAAAAAAAATGAAAAAAGCCTAAAAGGCAAGCGAAGCTAAAAAATAAGAGAAGGGAAGGAAAGGGGGGCAGAGAGCTGTAGAGACTGGGATTAAGTTCGAGTTTTTTGTGTTCTGTCTTTCCGGTCCAACCGTGCTTCTACTCTTGCTGTTCTACACGTGTTTCTTTTTAACTGGTCACTAGTCTGCTCAATGGCTGGTCTGCCCGCCCATGCTTAAATGTTTAGTTGATATTTAATCGGATTTGAATAAAAATATTTGATAAAAAATCGAGTTTGAGTAAAATTTTAAGGCTTATTTAAAAATCAAATCCTATCTTGAGTTTGATCTTTCAAAGCTCGGGTCCAACACTGTCCGAATTTATATTTTTTATTTTTTTAATATTAATTTATTTTTTTATATATTTAATAAGTATAATATAATTATATGTATATAAAACATTATTTATTAATAAACATGATTATAAATATTTAATATGAAAATTGATATGCAAATTTTGACAAATTAAATTAAATTTTAAAGGGCATAAAATGATAAAAAAACAAATAAATAAAAAATTAAAATATAAAAAAAATATTTTCGGGCCTAACAGGATCGGGCTCGAGTTTGTAATATAAAAATAAAAACGGATTTGAACAAAAAATTAAACCCGAATTTTTGGGTCAGGTCACGTTTGGGCACATAGATTCTTCATTTATATATGTTATGGGCCCAGCCTTACCTGACCCGACTCGTGACCAAATCTACTGGTCGCATCACTTTTAGAGTTTAGTTCACATATTCTTTTTTATTTGATAAAAATTCGATATAAATAAATTATTTTAATCTCATATTAATATCCATTAAATCTAGTAATTTTTAATGACACAAGTGATATGATATGAATAAAAAAAATGAATATAGCACATATTAAAATTTGATAAAAATTATCTATGAGTATGGTAAAAGTTAATAAATTTATGTTTATCATGTCCATTAGAAGTGTTCATAAGCTGAATCAGATTTGAGCTGAGTTTAAGTAATATATTAAAAGATTTATAGTATGTCGGAATAAAAGTTTATTATTATCGAAGAAATAATTAGACATTGTTAAAGTAGCATTATCACACATTTGTTAAATATTAAATTCTTTGTGATTTTATATTCAAGTTGGACATTTTCATTTATTGTCAATTTGTTTTAGCCTTTTAGGTTAAATGATTAACACAATATAAAAACTCAAGTTTTGTTTTGCGATTGTGCATAACTGACATTTTTTGGTTAACTTGAATTTTAAGTAAATAGAATATAAAATTTAATAATCGGATTAAAAATATAAATTATATAAAAAAACATGAAAAATTATAAAACTAAATTTGTTCTTTATTATTGTAAGTATTATATCCAATACACTGAGTTTTTAGACTCTACAAACAAAATTAAGATGATGAGATATATTTAACTTTATTTTTTAATTATTTTGTTAATATTTCCTTATGAAAAGTTATTATCCAATACACTATTAGTAAACTTTTAGATTTTATGAACAAGATTACGCATATCTTATTTTATTGTGATTTTATGGAACTCATATAGTAACAACTCTTCAAAATTGACATAAATTTTGGTCATTTTATATCCTAAGATCTCTTGAAAATTTAAACCAACTATGATCCATCACCGAGATTATTTCTCATATTGAACCACAAAAAGAGGGAAGTCTTTTTTTTTTTGGTTCAAAGTGGAGTAAGGATGTAACTAAATTAAGCCTCCACTTTTGTTTCATTGAGGTACAACTGAAGAAGAGACATTCAAATCTTGAATTTAGTTTCTCCAAAAAAATATAACAATCACTTAATCAAAATTTTGTTTTTATTAAGGATTTTCATTTTTTGAGCTACTAAGGGGTTGTTTGGGATTGTTGTGAGTTTTATGTTTTATGTTTTATGTTTTCAGAAATTTTGTTTTGTTTTATTTTCAATTTATTGAAACTGAAAACATGTTTGCTTGTATATTTTTTGTTGCGAAAATTTGACAACAACAGAAGTACAGCTTAAACGGGTGCAGTTTAAGTAAAGAAAAGACAATGGTTCGAATCCCATCATCTACCGTTTTTCATCATTTTGTTGGGTTTTTGACGATTTTTGTAGGCAAATTTTTTACTGTAGCCGCAACGGGTACTGTTCACCCGTGTAGTAACAGTAAAAAAACACTTCCAAAATTATGAAAACACCAAAATCATGTTTTCATCCATTTCCAAATTTTTGTTGTTGTTTTCTGTTTTATAAAACAAAAACATTACTACCAAACATGATTTTTGTTTTAATTTTCAAAAAAACAAAAACAAAAACATAAAACACAAAACAAAAACAATACCAAACATAGCCTAAGCCTCCACACTCTTTCTTTTTCTGAGCCCAAGCCTTCACTTGCAATTAAATGAAAAGTTGACGTTCGAATTGTGCTTTAAATTCGTAATTTGAAATTCATTCGAATTCAAACATCTTTTTTTAAAAATTCAAATTCAATTTTAATAAAATCTAAACTACTTGAACTTATTCAATTAAGCTCATTTACCAAGTATACATTGAATTTGATATTCATATTCTATTTTAAACTCAATTATTTATATTTGAATTCGAACATAAATTGATATTTTTACAAACATTAAATACAAATTATAAATTAATAATTAAAATATATTTTAAAATAAAAAATTTGATTAAATTCACAAGTGATTCAATTCGGATATTAAATTAATCTAATATGATTCGAACATTAACTCAAACTGTTCGAATTCATGTCTGATAATATTCGAATTGAACCTAAATAACTAAGAGTACATATATTTCATTTATCCTCAAAGCAGAAGGCCCTGAAAATTAGAACGCTGGTATCAACTGCATCTCTGTCTGGCTTTCTATTCCGGCATCTCTGTTGTCTTCGACATGCATAATCGCAGAGCTGTAAACCAGAGTAATAATTCATCGAAGAGTTGAATTTCATTAGCATTGAAGAGATTTGATATGTTACCAAAATAATGATTCATCGATAAACATGGAATTGAAAGCCGAAAAGAAACCAATTAACAGTTTTGTGACTCTTGTTCTGCACATGAAATAGAGAAAACAAAAATTATAAGCAGCTACCTGATAAGGAACAGCATCATATGCTCTGAGCCTCTTGATCTGCACTGCCAAACAGAATCCAAGACTGGGTGCTGAATGAGAATGCAGCTTCAGTTCACCTGAATAATAAATGTCAACAAGAACTCAAAAAAATGAAACCAATCATAGCTAGCATTACACAGGTCAACTGAAGAGTAACTCTGACAGCTAATGAAGAAAACAGATGGCATAATTGATGATAAAAGGGGCATTTGCGTTCTAGAACAATAAAATCTACTCAAATTACTTACAGTTCGACAAAAGATAAAAGAAAAATTCAGAAAAAGGTTCTTTCTGTGGCATAGATGAAATCATGTAAACTCAGACTAGGAGCTCACTACCAGGAGTGTGCACATTGCTACCATGGACGTTATTGTATTTGCTGACTATGTCTTATAAGCACATTAAAATAAAACCACAGAAGCATTGGCAAAAAAATGTTAAAAGAAAATTGTTTACCCTGTTAGTTGCATGAAAATATGGTCTTTGTCGGAGAAAAGATACCAATCACCAAAAGAAGCATAGTTGTCAGTGAAAGCTTGTAAAATATTAGTTCTTTCTTTGTCAAAACCAAGTTCTCAGCTGAATTTGTCTGACTTCCATGTCAGCCTTCAGGCTTGAAACCTATTAAGACGAAGGGAAACACAATTGAATTGACTTGTGCTGTAAAGTAAAGCACACATTATTTTTTGAATAACATAAGGCATATATCATTAGAGAGTAAGGATTTTGGCAAAATCTCCTGAAGAGTGTTTTATTAGAACCAGCTAAATAAACACAGAGAAAGTCTCTTATGGTGCCAAGAAATCAATCGTTAGCATTCAAATCTCTTGAGTAGTGCTGAATATTTAATAAATACATACAGATTTTATTTTGAAAAACTAACCTTAACAGAGAGCTTTGGCACATAGATGTTTGCTCATGAAAGAAAAGAAACAGAGAATTTAAATTAACCATGACAATTTGTTGATGCAAGACAACTGTTGGATCCTGAAGGTAAACAGCCATAAGAACAAACATCAAGATCACAAATCCAAGTCACCAGGAGGGGATCCATTGTCAAGCAACCACAATTTGACTTTAGATGTTTTTAATTCTTTACTTTGAAATGTTTAGTTGCTCCTACATATTAAAACAGTAAGCACAACTTTTTATACCATCCAAGTAAGGATAAACCCATCACTTTCAGCATTCTAATAAAATATAAGAAATAAAAGCAAATATATAAGAGTAGGGGAAACAAAACTAGTTGTCATCTTTTTTTTCTAAATGGTCTCATATTGTAATTTCATCTTATAAAAACCATGCGTTGATAAATCCACATTGCCCACTGTTTTTAACATATTGAAGAAACTAAAATTTTCAGTAGTGACTATCACTCACCAGTCACCATCAATGGATGGAAGATTTGATCTGAAAGGATGATGCATCAAAAGCTCATTTGACTCCAAAATGAAACCTCTTCTGGTCACAAATTTTGCATCACTAAATAGTAACCTCTGGCAGGATCCTTTATCAGTGAACCTGCTCCAATATATTTGCATCCTCATGACTAGGAATACCTCAGGCTCTTATTCGTTATGATGGTAAATCCCTGTCCTCTGGTTCAAGTTTTCTACACAGCTCGAACGCATTATGGGACCAAACAATTAGACCTTAGTTTGTGCATTTGGAACAGCATCATGAATGGGGCTAGTAATTAAACCCCTCTTAGCCATTTCATTTTGCAACTCAATGGCTTCATCAACATGTCCTAGTTCATAGTACTTCCTTAATACACCAATGCAAAGAATCTCATCAGGAAGGATATGTTTCCCCATCATCTCATCCAGAAATTTTCTTGCTTGATGTAACTGACCACATTGGCAAAACCCCCAAACCAGGGAAGTGTAAGCTGGCAAATCAAGCTCCACGCCCATTTCAATCATTTGGTTCCTCAAATTCAAAGCTTCCTGAAGCTTTCCATGCTTCAAATTTCCATCTATCAAAGCAGTGTAAGCAGTTTTATCTGGAACAAAATTTTTGCTTAACATTTCCTCAAACATATTTTTGGCTGCTTCAATGAAATTATTTTTACAGAGAGCATCAATCAATACTGTATAAACTGTGATGTTAGGTTGCAAATTGAACTCTGGCATTCTATTGAAATAATTAATTGCCTCTAGAACCAATCCTGTTTTGCACAAACCATCAACCAATACACAAAAAGTCACAACTGTAACTTCAATACCCAGTTCCCACATTTCTTCTAGCAGATTCAGTGCCTCGGTGGTTTTTCCTGCCTTAAAATAAGAATCCATGACTGTAGTGTAGATGACAGTATTTGGACTCTGTCCAGATTCCTTCATTTCACGCATTACAAGTTTAGTTTCTTCAATCTTATCCTCATTACAGAGGCCCCAAATGATAGTTCCATACAACAACAGGTCAGGTTTAATTCTTTTCTCCTTCATTTCTTTCAAAAGATTCAAGGCATGCTCCATCTTCTTAACTTTCATATAGCCATGAGCAAGGGTAGTATAAATTTCCACCTTAGGCACTAATCCAGCTTTCAGCATTGCCCTAAATATTTCTTCTGCTTCCGTTGTTCGCCCTGCTTTACAAAGACCATCTACTATAGTTGTATATGTAACAATGTTCAAGTTAATATTTGCCTGCAACATCTCATTGGCCAGCTTCAATGCTTCAGTTAGATTTCCTGCTTTACAATTTGCATCAATTAAAGAAGTATAAGTGAACTCATTGGGTAAAAGACCAAGCAGCCTCATATCAACTAAAAATTTGATCCCTTGTTGCATCATCCCCTCCTTGCAAAAAGCATCAATGAATGTGCTATAAGTTCTAACATTTGGTTTCAACCCCTTATTCCTCATTTCATGAAAAAACTCAAAAGCCTTAGGCATCCTCTGAAATTTACAAAAGCAGTTTATTAAGGCATTATATGTAATTACATCAGGCTCACACGCTGCATTCTTCATCTCTTCAAATAAGAAAATCACTTCATCCAATAATCCTAACTTTCCATATCCATCCATTAGGGAGTTATACGTGACAACATCTGGTGTTAGGCCAATCCGTTTCATTTGGCCAAATAACATTCTTGCAGTGTCCAATTCCCCCTCTTTGCACATAAAATCTATCACAATATTGTATGTAAATACAGATGGACCAACGCCAGCTCCAACCATTTCCTCCAAAAACCTCCTAGATTGCTCCCTCCTCCCTGACTTAGAAAGACTATGTAAAAGACCATTACAAGATCGAACTTTAGGCAAAACTCTATACCTCTTCATTTTTGAAAAACATAGGCTAGCCTCCTCAAGCATTCCCAAATCAACCAAAACACTAAACAAGGCATCAAACACCCCAAACCCATATCGAAAAACATTCCTTGTGGACCACAAAACATCAAAAAAATCGCAACCGGGCAACACTACTCCCCGCTTAGACAAAATGAATTCCTTAAGAATACCACTAGCATCAAAATACATTCTACCACAAAACAAAACGTGCACTAATATACAATAAGATTCACTTGTATGGCTGAACCCTTTCTGGGTTTTCGCCCATTTGAAGAATTTCAATGCCAAATCAGGGTCCTGTTTTAAAACAACCAAAATCTTAGATACCCAAATGGGTGCCAAGCTTGAACCAAACAAAGTTACAAGCTTAGGGTCAGTCCATTGGTCTTGTCGAATGATCTTACAAATGGATTCCCTATTGAAATCATCTAAACAAATGTTGCTATTACTACTAGAATTGGTCCCAAATGGGAACTTTACCATGTAGAAGAAACTAGTGAATAAAACAAAAGGGCAAACAATAAGAGAGTTATTGGATGGCGGAGAAAAGTTGAGGCGATGAGGGTTTTGAAAGAGAGGAAAAGAGTGGCTTACTCTGACAAGGAATCTGCGTTTGATGGGGAAGAGACTTCGGAGAGATAGAAGCATTTTGGTGAAGAAACTAAGAGTAGCTGAGATTAGCTTCATCTTCGAAGCTGAGATTGCATTTTTAACAAATTTTTCAATCTGAGAAATGAGGTTTTCTTGGTGTTGTTTAGGGTTTAAGGATGAAGCGGCAGAAGCTCTAGATATGCGCTTGATTGACTGTAGGCTGCAGGCCATAGCCTGTTGCGAAAGAGATTTTGGGCTTTCAGTGACTCGGCGACTGAGCCCACTCAAACCCGAAGAAGGGGTTTTATTTATTTATTTTTACATGTGATATAAGTATATAGATACATACTAAATTTATCATTATGTTATGATTTATTGTTGAATTTTGCACCATGCTTTTCATTTTGATTGATTATTGAAAAAATAATAATAATAGGAATGACTATAAAATACTTTACATGGTTTAAAAAAGTTTTGAAGAAATAAAAAACATTACATGAAACTTCACCAAACAGAAATATGCACAAAACAATGATTAACAAATCATTTTTCTTAATTATTTTTAATTATTGTCATTGTTTTAAACTATATTATTGTTTAATATTTGAGTTAACTATCATGTAGTCCAATGTACATTATTTCATTAATTTTTAGTTAAGTTTTATATATGGATGGTAGAAGTTTTAATTTTATAAACAAGATTAAGAGACTATCATATATATACATATATATCAATATCTAACTAATTTTTTTATTTTTAATATATTTTAAATTGTATATATCACATTACTAATTTTGCTTGTGTGTCTAAAAGTACAGCCGAAAATATTTTTTCTTAAAATTTTATCTTAAAATTAACCAAAAAAATAGTATGATAACAAATTCAATACTATTAAAAATTTAAATAAAATGACTGACAAAATATGATATTAGGCCATAATATAGTAATATATTTAGTATTTCTCTCTCTCTTTAAATAGACCGTATGGTATACAAATATGTGTTGGTTTGATTTAATTTCACGAACAATAATTAAAATAAATCATGAAAATCAATTTTGAAATTTTTAAAAACAAATTTAATTAAATCATGATGGGGTTCTTGTTTGATTTGGATCTATATTAGTCATTCTCAGCATCTTAATTAGTGAATAAGATATGATAAGAACAACCATGATAAAAGATCAAATGCGTATTCATAAGAGCAAGAATTGCTTTGTTGCCTGCCTATATTAGCAAAAGTTTAAATAGAGAATAAAAGATAATAACAGTTGAGAATGGAAATGAAAATAAGAGCCACAAGAGAGGAGGCCAAAGAGAAATCATGTATAAGAGTAGAATAGAGAATAGGAGATTAAAAAAATTATTATTCCCCTCCTCCTTTTCCAGACATGCATTTGATAATCAACTTCAACCGGTTGGCACAAGAAAAGGCCTTAAGCAGAAGAGGAATCCCCATTTAATCAGTGTTTAAATACAATGAGAGTTTTAATTGATACAAAAACAAAACTTAATGTGCCTACTTCTACAATGGAATTCCAATATAGCTAACTTTTTGATCGGAAAGATGCAATCTAGATGAGCTTCAACAGTCCTCCCCAAAACCACAATTATCATAGTGAAAAGCTGCAAGTAGTCCATCTCCATCTCCCCATTATTCATGAAAACATGACACCGAGCTTCTTTGCAAAGTCATCACCATCTTCCTCCTCTACGTATTCCTCCTCAGGGTCCACATTTTCACCCTCATCGTAGTTATATTCCCCTTCATCACCCTCATAATAATATTCTGCATCTCTCTGGTCATCTGCCTCAAGCTCGTGATCTTCCAATGCCTCATCCGCAACGATCCCATTGTCAGCCTCATGCTCACTTATGTTGCGTAGTTCAGAAGATTCACCATGAGCAACTTCCATTGTTCCAATATCTGCAGTTGTGGGCTTGGATTCTTCCTCTCTGTTGGTCTCTTCTGGGGTTGCTGATACTGCTGTGTTAGCGGAGCTACTAATCAAGCTTTGTTTTTGGTTAGCATCCTCTTTGCATACAGCTGCTATACTCCTCCCAGAAGCTGCAGCTTCAGATTGCCTTTTTCTCTTCAGAATCTCACTTAGAGGCATTGGTCCTTCGAATGAAAGATCACCTTCAGTTTGTTGATAATCCTCTGTGCTCTTTCGCTTTCCAAGAGACTGGTGCATCTTATTATCAGTATTCTTCCCAACTTTCAGCTCTGAAAGACTTTTTGGACCCGCAAAATCAGCATTCCTCTCGTTCATTGCTTCTTTTCTAATTCTAGAACCCCCAAAATTTCGACCTTCTTTATTGTTAAACTCTCCTTCCACCCTTCCTTTTATTCTGTCACGTAGCCTCCCCTGGTGGGAAGAGGCATGTGGCTTTGCCCAATTTTCTCTCTCTCTTTCAGAACGCAAATCAGTCCCATTGACTAGAGATCTCCCAGGAAGCTTTATTCTTCCCTGAAGACGACTACTAACAGAACTCTCATGGGGAGGTAAATGGTGAGCCTCTCTAAGAGAAGAACCCCAGTAATTTCGCTCCCCTTGATGGTTTTCCAGAGCATGATCATGACTGACAACCGATCTCAGGCCATTAACCCTCCTATGCTTAGATAAACGATGTCGTAGATCTAAATCCTCAATACGATCAGGACTACCAGCTCTTGAGTAAGCCCTTCTATCCAGATTTGATGGTCCTAAAGATATCCTTTCAGATGAAGCCCTCTGTTGGCCCCAGCCTTGCACATGGTCAAATGAATCATAGCCTTGTGCATCATGAAACCTTTCTCGATCAACTTCAGTCATGGTATCATAAGTAGCAGAGTGATCGATGTCATATTCATTCACATTCCTCCCCTCATGTCCTCTCATACCTCCATATTGATCTTCACCATGGTAAAAATCAGAATCTCTGAGCTCATCATCCACAAGAACATCAAAACCAGGAGAAGACTCCCTCAAAAATTCATCAGTGTCCTTAACACCATGAAAACTCTGTTCATCTGAAGCATGGACCAGAGGCAATCGATTGGAACAGCCCACAGAGCCTCCATTATTAATAGAAGTAGTATTTGTTCCTTTATGTTGAGGAAATTCCTCATCCAAGACTGCTGAACGTGGCACATTTCTCTCAGTTCCAGTACCACTCCTAGCCAAAGCAGCTTCAGCTTTTGGAGCAGGTTTACCTTCAGGTACTCCAACTGTCTTTGCAACATTAGTTTGGGGAAACTTCTGCAACCGAGATGTTTCATGGGTACCAAAAGCCCTCTTCAACGAATGAGGCTCAGGAGCAGTGGTAGTTGATGCTGGTTGTGGGGCTTTATTACTTGTAGTTGGACCATGCAAAAAAGCACACCTGTCACCTTTTAAGCAAAGCCCCTTTTGAAAGAAAATACATGGCACTGCTTGTTTGCTGGTGCTGGAACCATAAGATGCACCCTGGCTGTAAGGCGTATGACTAGCAGGTGTTGGTGTGGCTGCTGTGTGCAACGAAGAACCAGTAGGGGCTGCTACTTGGGTTCCCAACAAGCCATCAAGAGGCTGAAAACACACCATCAGAATAACACAAGAACATTAATACAACTAATCTAGTGCACACACACTACATGGGTGAAATAGTTGGATAATTAACTTGATTATTCATATATATATATATGTTCAAAGAATAAGAAAATAAAGAATTTATAGTTATCTTATAACGTAAAAGAAAAAAGAAGTTGAAATAATTGCACATACACTTCTTTTTTTTTTTTGGTCAGAGTGCAGAAAGAAGAGATCAATTGCACATACACTTTTAAGTAGAGAAAAAGTGGACAGACAATTAGTTCAAAATGTACGGACTCCAACTAACTTTCAAGGAACAGTAAAAAACAAACATGTTCTTATTAATACATATTTTTCATTTTATGATTTTTTTTCAACTCACCAAGGGACTTGTGGCACCAAACTCAATCAATGGCTTTATTATAGTTGATAACTACAGATATATGTTACCAAGAACATGTGTAAATATTCTAATTTGATTGTCCACAATTTTTCAAACTTCACTTTCATAACTCGGGAAGGACAAGAAATAGAACTCCCTATAAAAACCAGTAAAACTAGCATAGCACAGAAATGACACTATTGATACAAGAGGCAAGAAGAAACTTACAGGGTGCCGAAATCCACATTTGGGGTTCAGGCAATTACCATTCAACCAGTAATAACAATCCCTTGGGTTAACCCGGGCATATTCACTGTGGCGATACTCACATTCACTTCCCTAGTATCATGGAAAAGAGAAAAGTAATATTAGTACAGAACCCAACAACCATTGATGACAACAAAGCACATAGCAGTACATCAGATATGCCCACTGCATCATATAATATATGAAGTAATTATAACACGACTTTATGCGATCTAAAATAATTGGTTCTTATAAACAAAAACGGACAAGACTTAGATTGAGTTTCTTAGACGAAGTTCATGAAATTCCCTATTAGGTATGATAACATGAGAACTAAGATAAAAACTTAAACAGATATATTGAAAGGTCTACTCTTGTTAGACAGAACAAGTGTACAAAATTAAAAAAAAAAAAAATTAAATTTTGATATATATTTTTAGATAGGTATTTCTAAATTTTAACATAATTTTCACCATTGAATAACTACCAATCAAATTTCGATTATAAACTGTATTTTTAATAATTTTTTTTATATTATTGATCTTTTCATTGAACTCTATCATCTACAAGTTTTGATTTTCAAAATAAATTTTTATGTGATAATTTCTTAATAAGGAGCTTCACAAATTTCGCTGAAGATGCAGTTGATGAAAGACTTGTTAACAAAGCAACTTCACAAATGAAAAGACCAATTTCTAAAAAAGAATTTCGCAACTAATGCAAACAAAACAACAAATACTAAAAGTGAAACTGCAACACACCAACAATCTGGTAATGTCTTAATAGAGATGATGCAGCTAAACATTCGCAATAAATGACAACATAAATGCATTGCAACGACAACACCAAATTATACAAATATTTTTTTTACTCTTAGAAAGATTTCGCTGGCAGGAACATTAATGTCTCCCTGTCTTTTATACCAACAACCAATAACTTAAAGTTGAATCAGCATCGGATCAAATCCAGCAGGCTACAAAATCAATGCACCAAGACTAACAATAATTGTACACAATTAACAGCACACTCTTTGGAGCAAAAGCAATCGTTTTGTTTATTATATCTCTAAAAGGAACATCAAGGGAAAGATTCCCTATTTTTCCTGATGAAATTCACTAGGGTTTTACCACTAAGAAAATTAGATAAATTAGCAAGATCTAACCATTAAACACCTCAGAAAACAATAAGCTTTCACTCTTCCAATTAAAGTTAAAATTTTTCATTCAAAAATAAACAAACAGCTAAACAAAGAGCTATTAAAAAAATAAAGGGTAAATCAGAAACCCTAATTAAAGTAACAAAGCAAGATCCCAGAAAGAACAAGATCTTGCTTGAAACCCTAAGAAAAAAATGAACCTTTTTGCAGGTTAAAGGGGAAGCAAGAAAGTAAACGCAATCCGTGTTCCTCTTCAAGGCCTCTTCTTCAGCCGATGCCTTTGTAGCCCCTGCCACCGTCGCCGTCGTCGCCACCCCCGCAGACTGTTTCTGCTGTAGCTGTTGCGTAGGCGCAACCATGGCGAGCTCTTTAACAATTTATTAAAATCCCCTCAAAAAGGGAAACAAAAAAGAAAAGAAAAGAAAAGATTCTTTGCGGAAGAGAAAGAGACAGATTTAAGATTACGTAAGAGGAGAAAGAGGAAGAGGAAGTCTTGCAGCCGTCGGCCGGAAAGAGATTGGGATTGAGGGGGTTAAGAGAAATAAAATAAAATAAGTAAATAAAAATTTAAAGGCTAAAGCTAAAATATAAGGGAAGAGGAAAGGAAGGGAAGGTAGAGAGAGAGAACGTACGTTGTTTGCAAAGATTGGGATTAAGTTGGAGTTATTTGTGTCTTGTCTTTCCGGTCCAACCGTGCTCCGTGCTTCTACACATTTTCTGTTCTACAAGTGTCCCTTTCAACCGGTTTCATCAAGATTTGATAAATCGTGTATAAAATCGGTATAACATGTAATATTTGGGTGGAATTTCGCATGGATACTATATTAAATATAAAACTTATTTTTTAATTTTTGTCAAAATTATGTGCAATTTTTATCAATTTTTAATAGGTGTTATTTTTGTATTTTTTATCTGTATTGTTTTAATGTCGTATTATTGTATAATATTTAAAATTGCCAAACTAATTATATCACTTTTAGGCTATGCTTGGTTGAGTAGAAAAATGGAGGGAAAGAAAATAATGAAAGGAAAACCGAAAAGAAAATAGATTTTGATATTGCTTGGTAAGAGAGAAAATGAGAAACAAAGAAAATGTTACAGAAATGTGTTTTTTTGTCTTTCAATTAAAAATAATCCGTCCAGACAGAAAAGTGAGGAGAAAATGTGGCTACGTCAACAAATTAATCAAAAATACAAAATTGCCCCTAACAAAATTTAAAATCATCAATTTTAATTTACTTTTTTTCTTCCAAAACACTGAGCCTTCATTCACGGTACTCCTGATCTCTCCTTCTCTGCTACCGACGTCTTCTCTCACACCGCCATTTGAGCCGTTGTTGGGTTGCCATTTGCGATGGGCTAGATGATTAAAGCTTTAGCTTGGACTTTGGAGCTCTTTCGTTTTCACAATTCCTTTTATTTCATTCTAATTAATCAGGTATGTTTTGATCCTAATTTCTAGCGGCAAAAGCTAGCTATTGTAGAATTTGGCTCCACTACTCTTTGCTTCCATTTTATACTCCTAATTATTTGAAGAGCTCTTTATTAATTAGACTTGTGAATGATTTTTCTGTAGTAGAAATGAAATAACTGAGCTACGGTTTGTGTTTGGATTTGGGGAAAATTGGAGTTTCAATACATATTTGAGGTTCATGGAGTTTTTGTCGTTTAGGTGGTTACATAAGATATTAGAGGACTGCTAAAGTGGGATGTAGGAGATCAGGTAGTAGAACTGAAACATTTAGAAGAAGATAGAGCTAGGAGAACAAGTACCTAGTGTAGTAGACGGGAAGGACTGTTGACAACAATATCTTTGATATTTGCATTCAATATAGCTTATAAGCCTTGCAAAAGTGGGCTAGATAGTTATAATGCTTAGCGATGTTAGTGCCTCTAATATTACTACAGCATAGGAAGCACCAGTATTGGGACTGGACAGTATTGGTAGTTAGTGATGCAAGTACAACTACCACTGCAGGGTAGACAAAACCAACAGCAGTAATGGGCTTGGATATGTAGATTGATCTCTATGAATTAGTTGCTAATGGATGCTCTTCAACTTTCATAAATATGAATTTGAAGCCATTAAGAAATAAAAAGGATGTTTTAGGCAGAAGAGATCTACCCTTTTTAGGTTGTTTTGTACTTAACAAGTTACAAAGTTACAAAAAGATAGTTTAGTTAGTAGCACGTAGTAACCATGACAAATCTCAAAACAAATTTCTTTTATGTAAACCTTTCAAGAAACTCTTAAGCAACATTTCATTAAGTCAAGCATATAGATTTGCACATTCATTCTTTAATGCCATTTCCTGTTTTCCCTTTCGTTATTTTACATGAATTCATATGATGGGTGCAAATTTCCTGATCATGTTTGTGTTTCTTTTTTTTTTTTCTGTTTGCAAGGAACAACAACTTCAAGAAACTTGCTTCCATGAGTTTGATTACCTATATGACTGTTTATTTGAAAACAAAGTCCAACATGGATGGGATACTTGCGGTTAGCGTGATTAATATTTCGTCTGGTTGCTCCAACATCACATCAATAGCTGGTGCTTTGGTTTCTAATGCATGGTTCCTCATTCTCCTTTTTGGTTTAATCTCTTCACTACTAGTAAATCAGTAGGCTTTCCTTAATTCCAGAATATAGATTAAAAAAAACATTGATAGAAATAGAAGAATGAAAGATCTTGGAGTGTAACAAATTGCATTTGATTATTATGGCATCCCCAAAACTTGTCTTTCAATTTTAGACCTTTGGTGTTCAATACCATGCATTGGATATTCTTTCCAAGTACAGTTAATGAAAATAGATATCCAACAAGAAAGATTCAAATTAGTGTTGCTTGTCATTTGGATACTTGTATATACTTTTGGTGTTTATTTAGAGATTTCATTTTAAAATGTTGAAACATAAGTGAAAGAATTCGTTTTCCAAGCATGTAATGATTTTGGATGAACTTTGATTGTTATTTTGCATTTATATTATACTGCATATTTTGTTCTAAAATTTTGGTCACTCAAGGGATGGTGACCATAGCCCTCACTGCAAGTGTGCCCAAATTAAGATCTCCAACTGTATTGATGAAAGCAAAACTAGCAAGGGAAGAGCACAACTAGAGAGCTTATTCAACTGGTGGTACTTCACATTCACCTTGGCTTATGATTGCTCTAATAGGAGTTATCTATATTCAGACCAATATCAGTTGGATTATTGGTTTTGCCATTTCAACTAGCTGACTTTTTCTTTCCATTGTGATTTTCATAATTGGACACCACACCTACATAATAATGAAGCCACAAGAAAGTGTTTTTGTTGACATGGTTAAAGTGATCAGAGCAACCATTAGAAAGTGTAATTTAATATTCTGTAATACTTCTTTTAGGAGTTTCTGTTTATAGTACTTCTATTGCTTTGAGTATAGACTTGTTTTAATTAGAAAACTAATGAAAAAAAATAAGAAATACTCTTGATGATGGTAATGATTCCATCTCATTACTCGAGATGCATTAGTTAGCATCAATATTCATGTTTTTTTTTTGGATGAGAACATTTGACATCTATTACTTTATTAATTTTGCATTTGGCATATCAAATTGTTTGTACAAAAATGTTCTTGCATGCATGAGAATTGTGACATTGCTCGTATGTTTCCAAAGCTTTAATATTTGTATAAGAGGTAGGATGATAAAATCATTATTAATTATAAACAAGCAAATAATATTAATTAATTGATCATTAATCATAAATTAATATTAATTAATTTATTATTAATTAATTAATTAAAATTTAATTGACTATTTATGATTAATTATTAATAATTATTTAATCATTAATTAATAGTTAAATAATAATTAAATTAAAAATTAATTATCATAAATTAATTATTTAATGATTTATTTATTAAAAATTAATTATCATGAATTAATTATTAATTAATTATTTTTGACAAATTTTTATTTAAAAAATATCTCATTGAAAATGAAAACTCAATAAATGATGAAAAAATGAGAAAAAATTACACTTGATATATATTTATAGAGAGGGTAGGATGATAAAATCTCTTTATTTTTAATTTTCTTTCTTCTCGCTTTTCCACTCTACCAAACAATAGAAGGAAAGAAATTTATTTTCCATTCATTTTTCCATCATTCTTACCAAGCACACTTAACGAAAAAATTTATTGTTTTCCATCTTTCCATTTTTCCCTCCCTCTAATTTTCCATTATTCCATTTTTCTTTCCACTCTATCAAATAAAGCCTTAATCTATTTTTTTATTAACCGTTAGTTTCATCCTAATATCTATTATTAAGCTTCATTTTCCTTGCTTAGATATTACTAGATAGCACGTAAATAAAAAAATGAATTTAAGATTTTTATTATTAAGATGACAATTTTACTAATTGAGTCAACTTATAATTGAATCTTTTATCAAGCGAAATTAATAATTAATAAAATTAAAGTTTTAAAAAAATTGTGTTGAAGAAGTTGAAATTTAAAATTTTCTAATCATATTTTTAAACTTTCGGTCTTATAAATTTCTAAAAAAAATAATAATCCAAATTGTGTTTGTTTATCAAAAATACTAAAACAGAAGTATATGAATATAATTTTTTTTATAAGAAATGCTTATAATTTAGGAAATTAGTATTAAACGAGAAATGCAAAAATATAAGACATTATGATGTTCAAAACAAATAAATGATTTCAAAAATAGGATTATTATCCTATCTATTGCCAGTGGAGTTTTTTAACTCCACAAGCAGGGTTAGAATAATGACACATGTCCCATTTTGTTTATTTTTTATTTTCTTAATATTTTTAAAGGATATGTGTCATCATCCTAACCCTGCCTATGGAGTTAAAAAACTCCACTGACAATAGATAGTATAATAATCCTCAAAAATAAAAGTATAAAATAATGACTTCCAAGATACAAGTAGTATCTTTTATACATAATGTGGTAAAGCTCCACTCTCCTATACAACACGGGCATAAACTTGTGAAAAACAAAACCTTATAACCAACTATAATCGCCCAAACTTAATAGGAACACAAACCACTATCACATAGATTTCAAATTTTGTTTTGATTAAAAAAGAATCAATATCATGAAAAAATTTATATAAAAAAATATCATGAAAAAATGGTTCAAGAATATAATTTTACATTGCATGCATGCGATGGCAAATGCACGCACTCGTATGCTCACCGAAGAAAAAGGACAAGCAGCATCTCTTACCGAAAAATGGAAACAGCATTAGACTCGGAAGTAGGGCAAAATTACCTGCAAATATAAGTATACATGATTAAATATTGGACTCAAATCAGCTAGAACAACATATATCACATAATAGGATGTTTTTCAATTAAAATCAACTAAGGTAAAAAATTTTGCCTCATCTCAGCATATCCATAAATCATAATATAGTAAATTCGGTACGCAGTCAAGAATCCCTGGTATCTTTGTCTTTTTGGGACGTAGCAGGGGTCATGTTGTTTTATATATATACTAGTTAAAAACCCGCACGATGCTGCGGATCTATTTTTATTTTGTAAATTTTAAAGTTAGTAAAATTGATTATTAGATAAGAGTTGTTGGTCATAAAATTATTTATTTCCTTCATATTATTTAGTACAAAAGAGAAACATATTTACTAAAGATAGAGTTTATATATCAAACAAATGTCCAAAAATAATTTTTGAGAAATTTGGATTAGCCTGGATTTAAAAAAATACATAATACTGAAGTTAAATAGCATGATAAACAGATAATTTGTGCTAGAAACAAACAAATCAAGATAATGATGCAACAACAATAAAAACTAAAAGCACCAATATATATATATATATATATATACACACGGTATAGTGGTTCAGACAATTTAAAAAAGAAGTAAGAAAAATTAGCTCTGTAAGTATTTTTATTTTAAGAATAACTAATTGAACTATTTATATTTACTCCAAAGTACAATATGCAAAGTAAAAGTATTTTTTTCTGCAAGATTTAGAGGTAAAAAAACCCTTTCATATAATAAATTTCATTCGAAAGCAAAATATATGCAAGTAGAAGAAGCAAATAAATAAAAATATAAAGCAATACCATAAAGCAATAATAGAGGACTGGATTAAAAAAGTTAAAGAGCCATATAAAAAACATGTTAAAGATTTAACTAAAAAATTGTTGAAAAAGAAATAAAGAGACCTAAATAAAAAAAAAGTTGTTGAGGGAAAAAAAATAAATGGAAAAGTGTCAAGCTATGGGAGAGGAGGAGACAAATATATATATATATCAATGTTTTGATGACCAACCCCACCCTTTCTATTTAACTAGTTGAACTGGATCCTGACAAGGCCCACTTTAGTTGGAGAGTTCTCTTGACCCAGGTTTCCTCCAAAAGCAGGTTTCAACCCACCCATCCAAATAAAATCATAAGAGACTAATAAAATGGTAAAGGACAATCAAAAGAAATTCAAGTAATAAAGAAACTTGTAGACATATATGTAGACATATATGTAGACACTATTTTTGTCCGGTTCTTTTTCAAACATTTTTAATTAATTAGTTTTTATATATCTTATCATTGATTTTTTTTATTTTTGATTTTTTTATTTTATTTTAGATTTAGAAATAAATTTTGGATTTCCAGTTCTTTTTCAAACATTTTTAATTAATTAGTTTTTATATATCTTATCATTGATTTTTTTTATTTTTGATTTTTTTATTTTATTTTAGATTTAGAAATAAATTTTGGATTTTGATTTTTATAAAATATAATAAAAAGGGAAGGAAATCAGAATTAATTTTGATAGGAAAGCAGACTTGAATGAGACTATTAAAGATTGAAATTTAAATTTTGTGGAAAGAAAAATCAGAATTAATATCGGATTTAAGATCCGATTCTTGAAATCTAAAAATTTCCTAAAAGATTGATTCTTGATTTTTATTACCTAAAATAAAAACCTAGGTCTATTTAAATAACAACACAAGAAGAAAAAAGGGGGAGGACAAAAAAAAAAACAACCTAAAGGAAAAAACCTAGTAAAAAACAAAAGAAAACCCTAGAAGGAAGGAAGAAAAAAAGGAGAAGAATACACAACCACCCTTGGCTTCATCTGGACCGAGGCAGTGCCAGTATCACCTTGCATCTTCTCCAGTCGACTCCGAACCACGCCACTGCCCAAAACTGCACCTTCCATGATCATTGTCTCCGCGTGAAATCAATCTTCATCGCCCAACAAGCTTTGCACCGCTCCCCGTCCCTGCTGTTATTCCACACCTAGCTTCCTTGAGCTGCTGCTGATACATGTTACTGCTTCCACTTCACTAACGTTCTTACTGCCTTACGTTCATCCTCGTTTCCCTGATCTTTTCTGCATCCATGGTGGAGCATCTGTCCCAACCATGCATCAAGTGGTTCTAGCTGCATCACCATCTTCCTGCTTCCTGGAATAACGGAGAGCTACTGCTCCACCCTGCTGTCCTACACCACCATCACTGCAGTGGTTTCTGTTCGCGCCATTGCTGTCAAAGACAACTTGCTGTCACTTCCCCACCTGCTGCCCGTGCCGCCCGTTTACATTGCTACCCTGCTGGGCATCATCCCCATCGCTGCACTACCCCACGGATTGCTGCTGCATCTTTGTCCCTGGTTGCTGCGATTCTTCCTTCACGTGTACATCTGCATGGTTTCTATTTTGGTTGCTGTTCATCTGCTGCTGCTTTTGGTGACTGGTACAAGGAAATAAAAGCTGGAAAGAAGAGAAAAGAAACAATCAAAGTTAGTGAGGAAGAAAGTCACATAAAAAAAATACAAAGTAAAGAAGGTGCAAAGAGACCAAAGGAAGGAAATTCTTAGTTGATATAAGAGGTAAAGATTCTGACATTGACTTGATATGTATTTTTTATTTTATTTATTTTATTCCTTTCATATTCCATTCTTTATCATTCATGTGCATAGTATTTTTAT
Source organism: Heritiera littoralis (assembly GCA_031772115.1). Lineage (NCBI taxonomy): Eukaryota > Viridiplantae > Streptophyta > Magnoliopsida > Malvales > Malvaceae > Heritiera > Heritiera littoralis. The sequence continues at coordinate 8,817,082 of JAPDPK010000008.1, read as the reverse complement.
ATATATTTATTTTTTTTAATTATGATGCCATCTTTATAAAAGTTGATATCAATATTATACTCATTAAATTTGTGTAAAATGATTAACTAGTTAATTATATTTACTTGTCCTTTGTTCAGAATAGGATTTGCTAATTGAACTATAGATTAGAATAAATAAATTAGAATAGATTAAAATTTATAAATTAAAATTATTTTGTAAGTAAAAATGGTTTAAAATTATAAGAAATTTTAATTATTAAAAGATAAATATAGGTTATACCGATGATGACATTTTGAGAAAGTCAATTGGGACATCTTAGAAATGTCTAGGTGAGGAAATTCTTTCTTAAGTCGAGCCAAATCGATGGGATACTTTTGAAAGAATTTTCAATAAATTATAATTCATGTTTATTCTTAGTAAATTAAATATGAATAAAATATAAATAAATATAGATAAATAAATATAAATACAAGAACATAAATTAGACAAGAAAATTAAATAAATAGAATGAGATATCTTAGTAATTAATAAGACTAGATAATAATAAATGTGGATTATGCCAATGATGAAAGTTTAAGAAAGTCAATTGGGACTCCTTAAAATTTTCTAGGTGAAAAGATTTCTTTTAAGCCGAGCCAAATTGATGTGACGCTTTTAAGAAAATCTTTAATAAACCATGATTCATATTTATTCTCTAAATAAATAAAATAAATAAATAAAATATAGAGATTAATATAACATGAAATAAGATTAAAAAATATAAAGATTAATATGGAGTCGAAATTAGAGCCAAAGTTAGAAAAAATAGGATTTTCATAAAATATTTAATTAATCCGACGATAGAGTTCAAGAAAGTCAATCGAGACTCCTTTAACATCTTGAGGTAAGGGAGATTTTTAAGATTGGAGCCAAATTGATGGAAAAATCTTAGAAATATTCCCAATATATAAGCATATCGAAATTAATATAAATACAAGGCAAATTGTAAAGATAACCTAAAACTAGTTAGTACCATTTTAGGATGGGCGTTGTAGGGGTGCTAATCCTTCCCTACACGTAACCGTACTCCCGAACCCTAGTATATTTGAACGTAGACCAAGCCTTATCCTTAGTTTGAATAGGTGACCAATCACACCTAGGTAGAATGGTTGGTGGTGACTCCTTTGATTTTAGTGTCTAGCTATTAGGTTTTCCGAAACTTAATACGTTATGACAATATACATACAATACATGCATGCGTCTATATATATTTAGTAGATAAAATGTATACGCGAATCTATGTATGTATATACCTATATATTGTATGCAAGTATATATGTACATGTCAAACATGACCTGAAAAAATGATCATATTGCATTTTGGGTCTCACCTTTCTCAGCAAAAAAAATAGCGAGAGACTGTTTTCTTTGTCAAAGCGCTAAAAAACATTTAGTGCAAGTGATCAGATATCGGCTGTTTGGAGCAAATGCAGCGAGGGCACTAGCATGTGCAGGTGGAAGGTTGCTCAGTAAGGGCTACATCTCTTGTCCGTAAAGTGCAATTAGGGCAAAAAAGCCTTTCCTACTTGAGCTTTTTCTTCTGAAGTTTCAGCTGGAGACACCAGAACTTGAGCAAAAATATTTACCAACTCAGGGACATAAGAGAGAATCTGCTTTGCATATACAAGGGGGAAAACAAAACCAACAAAAGACTATTACTTCTGAAATTAAAATCAAGAACCACAGATGTTTAATGAAACTCCCAATTGACATACTGGTATGTTCCCGAACCTTGGATCTAGTTACAGGTCTTTCCACTGCAAAATTAAAAAAAGGTTTTGCAGAATGCTTCTGCAAATGCCTTCCTTTGTGACCTATTTTTGTTTAATAAATTTAGGCTCGTTTAGAGAGAAACCAACGATCTCTTGAGTAAGTAAATACTCAAAACTTTTTCTGAAAATTCTTCTCCCCTTTCTCTTCTCCATAACTCTCTTTAAAGGACTTACAAAGAGCAGATAAGTAACTGCTATTCTAGGAAGAAACTGCTCCTAAATAATAACAGAACTAAACACCACTATTTCAACTATTAATAACTGCTCCTAATAACTGACACATACTGATAAATAAAATAGAAATACACTAACAACAACTGAACACAACAGGAATAAAATACTAAGGACTTAGCTATACAACTAACTTTCTTCTTTCCATAAGTGAACTTCTTGTAAACCTTACTAGCATTCTCCTGAAGCTGCTTGCTGTCTCATAACATCACTCCCCTCCTCGAAGTGGCACTTGTTCTCAAGCGCTAATTTGGGATAAGTGACAGCCAAGTGTTTAATGTTCTTCCAAGAAGCATCAGCCAATAAATGTTGCAATTCTGAATCACTATCTACTGCTTCCAGCATAGCAGAGAAGTGTCCTGCCACTGTAGATCTAGTGTTCTGAATCCCTTGTAACTCTATCCTTTTATCACTTTGGATAAAAGTCATACACATCAAATTAAAATCCCACATAATAGCACCTAGAGTCCTTAACCAATTGACTCCTAACACTGCACCAAAACCAGTTAAGGATAAAAGGAACAAGTCAAAGTGTAGTTTATAGTTACCTAGTTGAATAAGTATATTTTGACAAACACCAACACATGGAACCCTTTCCCCATTTGCCACCATCACTCTATATTCCTTTGGGTTCTCAATCACAAGACCTAATTGCCTTGCTACTGCCACATCCAAAAAACTATGTGTGCTGCCCGAATCAATCAAGATAATTAACAGAAACCCTTCCAAAATTCCACTGACTTGCATAGTCTGAGAAGAAAAAGTTCCAATAATAGCATGGAGACAAATTTCTACTTCCTCAAAGCTCGCCAACATGTTCTCCTCAGCCTCTTTATCTTCCTGTTCTTTAATAACTTCCAACCAAAAGAATTTTTTGCAACGATGACCAGGCATAAATCTCTCATCACAATTGAAACAAAGACCCTTCACCCTTCTGTCTTCAATCTCAGCTTGATTAAGTTTCTTTACAAAGGGAGAACGTGCTTGGGCTGGTTCTGACTTGTACACCACTGTCGAGTCTGTGATAGTGAGATTTCCTTGTCTCTCATATAAACGAGCTAAACTCATTGCACTTGTTAAATCAGGGGCTGATGTAATTCCACTTCAACAGCAATGTAATCTTGCAAACCACTAATGAATATTTGTACTTCCTGATCTGAAGTCAAAGAGCTTGATCTTGCTGCCAATTGCTCAAATCGACGTTGATAGTCTTCAACAGGTCCAATTTGTCTTAGTTTCACCAACTCTCCTAACTTATTACTTCGGACAAGAGGCCCAAAGCGTAAGTTACATTGGTGTTTGAAATTCTCCCATGAAAGGGCTGGTTTATCCCTTTCTAATTTTAAAAACCACAACTGAGCATCACCATCAAGGTGGAATGATGCCAAGGCCACCTTATCTTCCTCTAGCGTATTCTGGTGCCTGAAGAAATGCTCACATCTATTTAACCAACCCAAATGATCAACAAAACCATTATACTTAGGAAAATCTAATTTAGAGTATTTTGGAATAAATGGTACTGTCTCATTTGTCTCCATTCCTGGCCCTCTTCTTTCCCGTCTTCCTCTGTTAACACTTCCCTTACCGGTATCTCCACGACCTTCCAAACGAACAGTGGGCAACTCACGTGACAATTCTTCTAATCGTCCTGCTATCTCCAGTTGTTTGGCTGCAAAGTCAGCACGATCTTGCTCCCGTTCCAAACGATCTTTTGCTCTATCCTCTTGAAACAATCTGAGGAAAGACTCAAATTGCTATTGGAAAGAATGCAAATCACCCACAACTTCTGGCTCTGATACCAAATTAGTATGTTCCCGAACCTTGGATCTAGTTACAGGTCTTTCCATTGCAAAATCAAAAGAAGGTTTTGCAGAATGCTTTCCTTTGTGACCTATTTTTGTTTAATAAATTTAGGCTCGTTTAGTGAGAACCCAACGATCTCTTGAGTAAGTAAGTACTCAAACTTTTTCTAAAAGTTCTTCTCCCTTTTCTCTTCTCCATAACTCTCTTTAAAGGACTTCCAAAGAGCAGATAAGTAACTGCTATTCTAGGAAGAAACTGCTCCTAAATAATAATAGAACTAAACACCACTATTTCAACTATTAATAACTGCTCCTAATAACTGACACATACTGATAAATAAAATAGAAATACACTAACAACAACTGAACACAACAGGAATAAAATACTAAGGACTTAGCTATACAACTAACTTTCTTCTTTTCATAAGTGAACTTCTTGTAAACCATACTAGCATTCTCCTAAAGCTGCTTGCTGTCTCATAACACATACATTGTTATTTTTAGCAAGTTTGATATCATGGCAGGGTGTCAGATATATACCTGTGGATTAGATGACAAAACAAGCTTAGAAACACAATTATAGACAGCCATGGACTCCTCATGATCTTCTTTTAATGCAAGAACTCTCAAAAATACAGGAAGAACTTGAGAAATATAACCAAGTTATAAGCAGAAAACAGCACATTAGATATGGACGAGTGGGGTTTGATGCAGTAGAAAAAGAAGAGAAGTTGGAAACAGACAAGATTAACCTGATTCAATGGGATGGATTACAGATGCACCATTACCATCCAAGCAACAGCACCAGCTGCATTATCCCTAACAGCTTCATCTGGCTCAGATTCCCCAAATAATGGGTAAAGCCCACGCATTATATCATTATACTATCTATTCTTGATGAGTGGAAAAGTCTACACTAGCATGGAAAATTATGGAATAAATGTAAAACATGCATTCTGAAGACAATAATGTAAAGAAACATGCAAGACAATGAAAACACATTTCGGAACAAGGGAAGAGGAGAGTGGGTGAGGGCATGTGCTTCAAAAGGATACTTCAAAGTTGACTTTTCCCCATTTTTGCCCAGCTCCCCAGCACAAAATGCAGCATTCCTTCTATTTGTTGCTGACGGCGACGCCAACTCTTTAAGCACCAAACAAGCAAACAACACTGTATTAGTTGCACAAGCCATGTTATTAGTTGTTACTAAAAAGCCTGGGCTAGTCTGATATGAAGCTCAACTTGCACTTTGTATGATAAGAAAACCACGCCAAGCTCAGCCCAATAACTAAAGGTCATTCTTTTATTACTTTAAAACACATATGCTCAAACCAACACTGGTCTCAAGTTAAGGGGTGATTTCCCATCAGTCAATTTAAACTTAAACTTAAAATTAAATGTGTTATACCAAATTAAAGAATAATTTCAAGTCTTTTGGAGAAAAATAATTCAAATACTACTTATTTGTTAGACATAACAACAATTAGCAATATTATATTTCTAATTATTGTATATAATAGATGCATTTTCACTCTTTTGTACTGAGAAATATGATAGGCAGATAATATCTTTTATGGTTATAAGCTTATTCCTTAATGATATATTATTCGCCAAGCGAATTATGATTTAGCATAAGATTTTAGCAATGTTAATGAATCAACTTTCTGAAAATATAACCTGATAACTTACTTCTCTATGATCCTCTTGCGGACTCTGACTACATTGAAACAGAAAGGGCAGCAGATCAGGCCACTCTCCAGCTGAAACAGCATATTTGGCAATTATACTCATTACATTTACGCTAGCTTGCCTCACTGGTGGACTGCCAAAAACCAAACCAATCAAAACTGAACCAAATTCAATTCCAATGTAAAATCAAAAACAATAAATAAGAAAGAAAGACGGAAATTCGATAATGAACCTGTGACGGAAATTCGATAATGAACCTGTTGTAGCTCAGGATGGTTCTCAGGATTCGATCCCCCTCTTTCCTTAGTGAGGAGGGGTATTTATAGAGGGGGTCCATCCATAAGACCCGGTGGTTGATGGACACGTGGTTAAATAAGAGATATGAGACGAGGTGATCTGTACAGAAGATCAACATAGGTGGCTCGGGTTGTTTCCCTGCCAAAACATTCACGCGTGCTCGGTCCCGAGGTCGTCCTAGGTCCCGAGGTGAATGATGACAATGCTGGCACCGCTGACTCAGGCAACATTGCGAACTGATCGAGGTCAACCCTGTCACATTCACGCGTTCTTTGTCGTTATTGCCGAAAACAAACGAGCCGAAAGACTGAAGTGCCCCTGCTGGTATTAGACCTCACATCATTTTGTCCCCCTTTCAGTCAGTTTTGAGGCTCGGTTTTAGACATCTCCATTAAATTGGTGCCGAGCTAATTCTGGTTAGAGATACGTAGGGGTCGAGGACACATAGGAGCCGAGCTATTTTTAAAAGCTAGGTTGGTGCCGAGGACATCTCAATTAGATTGATACAGAGCTAATTCTGGCTAGAGATACGTAGGGGCCGAGGACATATAGGAGCTGAGCTAGTTTTAAAAACTCACAGTGAGTATGGGCCGATCAAGCCGAGGTATGAAGTTTTCTTTGGTGCTCGGGGTAGAGCCAGGCTGGCGTCGTCGGGCCAAATTTATGAGATCGAATTTTTATGGGATGTTCGTCTTTCTCTTTGATAGGGGGATTTTGATTTCGCTGCTCATTTCATTACTTCAATGATTCTCTTCCATTCTTAGGAGTTTTGGAACTTGGCTTTGGTTAACCTTGGAGTTTAACTTTAACCTAAGAGCTCGGTTCCCGCAACCAGGAGAGAGGTTTGAAGGTTTAGTGGGTTTTCTACGAAGTGGTTGACACCCTCGATCCTTGTCCGTTGTTGTGGCATCATCAAAACCGTTTCTCAGTGCGGTACATTGTTTTATCAGGGTTGGATCGAAGGGCAGATATAGGTCCGCAGACCTAGGTGCCCTATTAAATAGGCTTTAGAGGACGTTTAAGCTTCCCGAGGTGGGTTAGGTTCTAAGGTCTTGGCTATAAAAGGAGGTGGTGAGTGGCGATACCTCTCATTCCTGTCTCAGCCTTCAAAGTTCCTTTTTGGTTTCATCGTTGTTTTCTACTTCCACTTCCTCGGGCTATCCCGTCATCCGAGCTTTTAGGTAAGTCTTCTTCCCCATGTCTTCCTCTTCAATAGAGATAGTTTCTCCCCCCTCCGAGGATAGTTCTCGTAACCTGCAGGAGCGAGAGGCTAGATTGGGTCTCGTGAGTGGAGGTGATTCGGCCGAACTGGCCGAAGGGTCAGAGGACTTAGCGTCTGTTGCTTCGGCTAGTCTGGCCGAGGTTCCTTTAGAGCCTTTGCCTAAGGCACTGCGTTGGTTCCAAGCAATGTCAGCTGATGAGAAGCAGGCTTTGGATGAAAGCCTTAGGGCCGCCGGGGTTCAGGTCGAAGACCTTGGTCAGGTTCAATTTAGGGCGGCCTCATCCCGTAAGGCCTCTTTGGATGTGATGAGGGCCTTGAAAGGAGGTGCTCTTCCTGAGGCTTGTCCTAACCTGTTTACTAGAAAAGATTTTACCGAGCTTTGGGATGCTCGATACATTTCTTCTAAGTTTCAAATAGATCCTCCTCGTCAGACTGATAGGGTTACTGAGGACCGTGATAAAAATAGATTGTGGGAGTACCGAGACGCCGTACTCTCTGGCCTGAGGTTCCCTCTCCATCCTTTTGTTGTTGAACTCTTAAATTTTTATGGGTTAGCTCCCTCTCAGCTCCTTCCCAACAGCTGGCGTCATATTATCGGGTTCATAGTTCTGTGCCAGGGTTTGAAACTTCCTTTTTCCATTGCATTGTTTAAGTATTTCTTTTCAATAAAGGTCAGCCCTATAGATAAAAGCTGGCACTATATAACAGCTCGGCCTCGTAAGAAGTTGTTCAACAATATCCCTACTTCGAATAAAACGAGGAAAGTTAATTTTTTCAGTTTGGTTAGTCCGATAGAGTGGGAGGTCAGTAATAACCGAGGTCGCATGAGGGAGGGTGCGGATGAGATGGTCGAGGTTGTTGGGGAGGACCGTAGGGCTTTTCAAGAAATAAATAGAATAAGGGATTATGGAAGGGCCCCTTTAGATGCTAAGCTTTTAACTTCACCTGAGGTCCTTAACCAGCTCGGGTCCATCGAAAGACCTGGTAATCTGCATGGTTTTTTGTTTCCTTTGTTCGTTTTGTAATTTAAGTTCTCATTGAGATTCTATCGTGATGCAGATATGGCAGGTAGGTTCAATATTTTTGATTATATCCAACCGGAAGGCCAGCTTGCTGTTGGCGCAGGGTCTAGTCAGCTTCCAGCAGCTTAGCCTCGTACGACTCGTGGTCAGTCCGGGAAAGCAAAGAGAAAGGCTCCTGCTGTTGAGATTCGCGAGCCTTCGCCCAAGAGAACTCGGGACGTGTAGCCTGTCCTAGATACCACCGCCGAGGCTAGCCAAGAAATGCTGTTGTCAGTAAAGTTGACCCCGACTGAGAGTGCATTCGAAAGTTCATCTGTTGCGTGGAAGATTGCAAAGTCCACACTCCCTCCCGCAGGTTTTTTTTTTGCACAGGCACTTAACCATGCTAATTCTGGTTGATTTTAGACGAAAGCAGAGTCAATTCTCCTTGCTCAGTGAACATTAATGCGAGCCTTCACCATGCTTGGATTGCTCTAGCCAATGCGACAAAAGCTAAGGAACAAGCCAAAAAACTTCATAAGGAATACAGCTCTTATCGCGAGAAAAGCCATTCGTTCAAGAAGAAATTGGAGCAGTCTGAGGCAAAAGTGCGTGAGGCCGAACTCCTTGCAACCCAACTGAGATCAGAGGTGGAAAGGATAAGGGGAGAGTTTGGCCATGCTGAGCAAAGGAGAGAGGAGGATTGCCGTGCCGCGGCGCAAGAAGCAATTTCCAAATTCCAAGATACTCCGGAGTTTGCAGCAGCTGCTAAAAAGGCCAATGCCGAGGGAGTTAGGGGGCTTTTCAATTGGCTCTCGATGAGGTTGCCCACGTCTACCCCGACCTGGATCTATCGATGATTTCTTTGGGGGACTTTAAGACTGTCCAGCACGAGGCCGAGGTCGCTGAGGAGGCCGAGGAGGGTGATGAGGCCGATGTCAATATAGAGGCTACTACTGCTGCTACTCAAGGAGAGCCTGAAGATGGAAATCCTGAAATCGAGGATGATGCTGCTGTTTAGATTTTTTTTTAGTCTGAACATTGTTGTTTAGTTATTTTGTGTACTTCAAGGTATTTTGGAAATGTTCTGACGAAATTATTGTGACTGGAATTATCCTCGATTTTATGTATTAATCTTTTGGCAAAAATGACCTTGGATGGTCTACTCCTCGGCCATATATTTTTGATGTGCAAAAACGACCTTGGATGGTCTACACCTCGGCCTTACATGCTAAATGATCTTAATTGGTCTACGAAAGTGTCAATTTGACCGAGCTAACATATTTCCACGCCGAGCTACTGATAATATCTTTTCAGATTGTCAGCGTTCCAAGTTCGGGGGTTTGTTTTCCATTCAAGTCTTGCAGCCTGAAGGTGCCTTTCTTGACGACTTCCTTAACCACATAAGGACCTTCCCAGTTCGGGGCTAGCTTCCCTCCTTCTCTTCCTCTTCCTGAGGCTTCGACTTTTCTGAGTACTAAGTCTCCTTTCCTGATCATTTTTCTTCGGACCTTCTGGTTGAAGTATTTGCAAACCCTTCTCTGGTAGGCTGCCATTTGGATTAGGGCTTGGTCTCTTCGTTCCTCCAATAAGTAGAGATTGTTCCTTAGCCCTTCCTCGTTCCTTTCCTCGGCATTGAAGTCCACTTTTAAGCTCGGCATGCCGATCTCCACCGAGATCACGGCTTCAGTTCCAAAGGCCAGGTTAAAAGGCGTTTCGCCGATTGGAACCTTAGTCGTTGTCCTCAATGCCCATAGAACTCCTGGTAGTTCTTCCGCCCATGCTCCTTTGGCCTCATTGAGTCTTTTCTTCAGTGCTTCCAGGATTAGTCTATTTACGGACTCGGCTTGGCCATTTGCTTGAGGGTGGGCTACCGAGGTGAATCGCAAGGTTATGCTCAGGTTCTCGCACCAATTTTTGAAACTTGGATTATCGAACTGCCTCCTGTTGTCTGTTATGATTGCTTTTGGGAGCCCATATCTGCATACTACATTCTTCCAACAAAAGTTTTCCACCTGTTTTTCTATAGTGGTTGCTAGGGCCTCTGCTTCGATCCATTTAGTGAAGTAGTGATGGTGACGAGGACAAACTTTTTCTGGCCTAGGGCTGTAGGGAACGGTCCCAGTACGTCCATCCCCCATTGCATGAAAGGCCAAGGGCTAAGAACCGGGGTCAGGTTCGTGGATGGGACATGTTAGATGGGAGCGAACCTTTGGCATTTGTCACACTTCTTCACCAGTTCTGTTGCGTCTTTAATCATCGTGGGCCAATAGTATCCTTGCATCGATATCTTGTAGGAGAAGGCCCTCGGGCCGAGGTGGTTTCCGCAGATTCCCTCGTGGACTTCTTTTAGTACATACTCAGCCTCCATTGGATTTAGACACCTTAGGTACGGTAAACTGAATGACCTCCTATACAGTTTGTTGTCAATGATGGTGTACTTAGGTGCTTTTCTTCTCAGGGTCCGTGCTTCATTTTTATCTTCTGGCACCTCTCCTGTCCTCAGGTATCTGATTATGGGACTCATCCATGTTTCTTCGTCTTCATCAATCTGAGCAATGTCTTTCTCTGCCTCTATACTTTTCTGCTCTACTTCTTCCACCAAGACTCCAGAGACTAGGTCCGGGCAGGATCCTGTTGCCAACTTTGACAAGGAGTCGGCCATTGTATTATCGGCCATCGGGATTCTTACTATATTGCATTGTTAGAAGTTTTGTAGGAGCAGCTTCACCTTCTTCAGGTACTTTGTCATGGTTACGTCTTTGGCTTCGAACTCCCCACTGATCTGATTCACGACTAACTGTGAATCACTGAATACTAACAAATTGCTGACCTTTAGTTCCTTGGCTAACTTTAGGTCGGTTATGAGAGCCTCATACTCGGCTTCGTTATTGGATGCCCTAAATTTGAATCTAAGGGCGTACTGAAATTTCTCATCTTCAGGGCTGATTAGGATGAGTCCTGCGCCACTTTTTCTGCCGTTTGAGGAGCCATCCACGTAAAGTTTCCACACGTCCTTGTGGGTTCTGGTTGCATCCATCGACTCTTCTTCAGTAGGAAACATGCATTCCACTAAGAAATCGGTAATAACCTGGGACTTCAGGGCTGCTCTAGGGTTGATGACGAGATCAAATTCGCTGAGTTCCACGGCCCATTTGATCAGTCTCCCGGATAGTTCAGGCTTCTGGAGGATTTGCCTTAGAGGTTGGTCGGTCAGGACGGTGATGGAATGTGCTTGGAAGTAGGGTCTGAGCTTTCTGGCCGATGTCACGAGTGCGTAGGCTAGCTTTTCTATGTTTGGATAACGCAGCTCGGCCCCTTGTAGTACTTTACTGGTGAAATACACAGGCCTCTGAATCCCGTCCTTTTCTCTGATCAGAACCGAGTTGACTGCCTGGTCAGTTATGGCCAAGTATATGTACAAAGGTTCTCCCATAACGGGTTTTGACAAGACCGGTGGGGAGGACAAAAAAGCCCTGAGTTCATCAAAGGCTTTCTCGCACTGGTCAGTCTACTCCCATCGGTGGGTGTTCTTCAAAGTTTTGAAAAAGGGCAGGCACTTTTCTGCCGACCTGGACATGAATCTGCTCAGAGTTGTAATTCTTCCTGTCAGCCTTTGTTCATCCTTGACCGAGGTTGGTGACCTCATTTCCAGGATAGCTCGGATTTTCTCCGGGTTAGCTTCTATTCCTCTTTGACTTATCATGAAGCCCAAGAATTTTCCCGAGGTAATGCCAAAGGCGCATTTTGTTGGGTTGAGCCTCATTTTGTGCTTCCTCAAGGTTTTGAAGGCCTCTCTCAGATCTTCCACGTGCTCTTCCAACGTCGAACTTCGAACTATCATATCGTCCACGTATAATTCCAAACTCCTGCCGATATGATCTTTGAAGATTTTGTTGACCAGTCTTTGATACGTGGCTCCCGCATTTTTCAGGCCAAATGGCATGACCTTATAGCAATATAGGCCTTTTTCAGTTATGAAGGAGGTCTTCTCTTCGTCCTCCTCGAGCATTTTGATTTGGTTATAGCCGGAGTAGGCGTCCATGAAACTGAGCAGTCCGTGCTCCGCACTGTTGTCAATCAGCCTGTCAATGTTTGGTAAAGGAAAGCTGCCCTTGGGGTAGGCTTTATTCAGGTCCGTAAAGTCTACGCACATTCTCCATTTTCCATTCTGATTTTTCACCATAACCACGTTTGCTAACCAGTCCGGATAGTAGCATTCTCTGATGAAACCAGCGTCCAGCAGTTTGGAGACTTCTTCATTAATTACTTCCTGCCTTTTTGGGGCGAAGCATCTTTTCTTCCACCGTACTGGCTTGGCATCCGAATCCACATTCAAACGATGAACCATGTCAGCAACGTCTATCCCTGGAATGTCTCTAGGCTTCCATGCAAAGAGGTCGACGTTTTCTCGGATCAATCGAATAAGCTCATCCTTTCTTTCCAACCTTTGACTAATTCTCATGTGCTTGGAGAGGTCGTCTTCATCAAAAGGGACATCAACAAGCTCGTCCGCTGGTTCTGGCCTGGTGGAATCGACTTCTGGCCGCTGGTCAGGTACTTCGATGGTGAAGGTCTCTTGACCTTTCCTCTTTATTTTCAATGCTGTTGAGTAACATCTTCTGGCTGCTGACTAGTCTCCTCTGACTTCCCCGATCCCGTTGGGTGTTGGGAACTTTATTTTTAGGTGTGGGGCTGATTCGACTATCCTCATGGTTGTCTGACTTGGTCTCTCCAATATGGCGTTGTACGCTGAAGGTATTTTGATAACCATGAATTCCACCATTGTAGTTACTGTCCTCGACTCGGTGCCCAAAGTGAGTGGGAGGCAGATGGTTCCTACTATAAGGACTTGTTCGTTTCCGAACCCCACCAATGGTGCTGAGAACGGCTTCAGCTTGTCCTCTGTTATTCCCATGCTTTTCATCGCCTTATAATAGAGCACATCGTAGGCACTTCCATTGTCGAAGTAAATTCTTTTCACCACGTGATTGTAGATGACGGCGCTGATTACTATGGCGTCGTCGTGAGGAAATTCGATTCTCTCCAAATCCTCGGTCGAGAATGATACAGGCTCATCTTTCCATGACTTCGGCTTTTTGGTCAGTGAGCCCACGGTCATTACTGTAGCTCGGTCGATTTTCCTTCGGGCTGAGCTTGGAACTCCTGCCGTGATTACGTTAATTACTCCGGCCGTGGGTAGGTTGTTGACCTCGTCCCTTCTTATTTCGCCGTGTAGATGATCTCGATTGGTTCCATTATTGCGTGACCGAGGAGCTGTATATCTTCTGCGAGTTCGGATGTTGTATTCAGCTGTGTTTCTTTGATGGTACCTTCTTCCGTCGTCCCTCGCCGGACTCATCTGCACAAAGTTTCGAAGCCGACCTCTTCTCACTAGATCTTCAATTTTGTTCATCAGGTCTGTGCACTCTTCTGTCGAGTGGCCATGGTCGCGGTGGAGTGCGCACCTCTTGTTCCTTGGCCTTAGGGGGTTTGGTCTCATTGGTTTAGGCCACCTTAGCTGCGGGTCCCTTTCGATTTGCATTAGTATTTTCTCCCTGGAAGTGTTTAGGGGAGTATAATAATTGTATCTTTTTTCCGGGCTTCTCCTCGTCGGGTACCCGTGCATCTTGTTGAAATTTTTACTCCCCGTGCCTTTCTCAACCTCTCTCCCCCGTTTTCTGTAACTCCTGTGGTCATCTTTGTTCTCGTCTCTATCCAACTTTGTAGCCATGGTTTCCTCGGCGTTTATATATTTCTCGGCTCTGTCTAAGAGCTCGGGTAGAGTTTTAGGGGGTTCCAAGGAGAGGGAGAACTTGAAATGGAACTCTTCGTCTGTGAGCCCATTCATTAGTCCAGCTACAGCGAAGGACTGCTCTAGGTCTTTGACCTGCAGAGCTTCCGCATTAAACCTCCTCACATATTCTCTCAACGATTCTTCGGGCCTTTGTTTAATGGATATTAAGCTGAGAGTGGTCTTCTTCGCTCGTCTGCTGCTGACGAAGTGTGTGAGGAAAGAGTGTCCGAGCTCTTTGAACGAGTAGACTGACCGTGGCGTTAGGCTTGTGTACCAAGACTGCGCTGCTCCTTTTAATGTGGCCAGGAATGCTTTGCATAACAAAGGGTCGTCTGCCCCCTGTATTGACATGTTAGCTCGGAAAAGTTCTAAATGATCTAAAGGATCAGTAGTACCGTCATACGGCTCAATGGAGGGCATTCTGAAGCCTTGGGGCAGTTGAGCTCGGTCGATTTCTTCGGTAAAAGGTTAAGTTTCAAGCAACTTCAACTCCTCCGCTAGGATTTGCTCCTTTTCCTACATCTGTTTTTCCATCGCCTCTACTCTTGCTTCTAGCTGATTGCGTTCCGGGTCTTCTGTCACCGGTGCCGAAGAAATGGCATTTCTGGGCTCTTTTTGAGTTAGCTCCCTGTTAGTTCTGGGTTTGGACCTTCTGGCTGCCTCTGGGTTCGAAGAGGAACTAGTGTTGGCTTCCTCTAGTGGTGGTTGGGTCGGGGAAATGGGGGGTTCAGTGTCATTTCTAGAAGGTTGGCGTTGAACAGGAGAAGGCGTGAGGGCATGTTAGACTAATTCGGTCAGGTTTCTCAACTATTGCATGGTTGGTGTAGGGTGTCTGTCTGGGTGATCAGTATCAGGGGTGGTATTTGGGCTTAAGGGTGCTACATGTTCTTCTTCTTCCGTTTGTCTCCTCCTGGGAGCCATCCTAGGCCACAACACGTGAAGATGACAAAGGGCCCCTACCTGGCGTGCCAAAAAATGTTGTAGCTCAAGATGGTTCTCAGGATTCAATCCCCCTCTTTCCTTAGTGAGGAGGGGTATTTATAGAAGGGGTCCGTCCATAAGACCCGGTGGTTGATGGACACGTGGTTAAATAAGAGATATGAGACAAGGTGATCTGTACAGAAGATCAACATAGGTGGCTCAGGTTGTTTCCCCGCCAAAACATTCACGCGTGCTCGGTCCCGAGGTCGTCCTAAGTCTCGAGGTGAATGATGACAATGCTGGCACCGCTGACTCAGGCAGCATTGCGAACTGATCGGGGTTAACCCTGTCACATTCACGCGTCCTTTGTCGTTATTGCCGGAAACAAACGAGCCGAAAGACTGAAGTGCCCCTGCTGGTATTAGACCCCACATCAGAACTTGTGTTCCAATGTGATACTTTCAATGAGGGACCACTTGACAATGTGCTTAACCTGTGGAGCAAGCTTAGCCCAGTGACCAGTGATCTTCTTCCAGAGGAGGACGGCGGCGAGCTGGCAGACGTTGGGGTCTTGGCGGTGCGGAGGTGCTGAACCGGAGCCGGGACGACTTGCGGATCCTTCCCCAGTCTCTTAATTTGCCCCTCCGCTTGCCTCCTTGCATCGTTTTCAGGCATTAAGAATTGAACCAACAACAATTCCAGGGATTGTGTCATCGTTTTTTAAGTTTTGTTTTTGCTTTAGGGTTTCACTTGACTTGACTTGGAGATTCGGAACGAGACAGAGAAGTGAGAACAAAACCCTACAGCGGGAGGCTGCTGCTGAAAATGGTAAGGGGATTTTGCTTTCCATCGAAGTTTGATGAGCTGCGTTTGGGTATGGACAGAAAGGAGGGAAAGTAAAAAGCGCACGAAAGGGCGAGCGGCAACCATGTCAACAAAATAGTTTTTCCTCTTTTTTTTTATGTCAATTCTGAACATAAATATAACTAAATGAATTTTTTATTAATAATTATTTCACTAATAATTTTTTAATATTATAAAAATGAATTTGTGTAAAAAAATATTTTATGTGTAAAAATTTTCTTAAATAAATTAAAATATAAAAATGCATAATTAATCTTGAAAACTATTTTTAACTAATTTGTAATTTAGTGCCATATACAGATTAATATTCTCTATTTAAATATATGTATGCACACATAAATTCGTATTTTTCACTTATTTAATTTTTTAAAATTTTTTATATTTAATAAGAAGAAGATTAAACTATCAAGGCTTAATACTCAAATATGCCTTCCACATTTGTCACAAAATAGAATTAAGCCTTCAACGTTTAATTACATGGAAATCAATATTAAATGTTTCAAGATAACAGAATTAAGCACATTTCCGTTAAATTCTTTAATTTTTGTTACCTTTGCAGAGTAATAAAACTTAACAGCATTAGAAGAAGTTAATGAAAATGTTCTTAATTCTGTTATTTTAAATTATTTTTGAGTGATTTTCATGCAATTAAATGTTGAGGATATAATTTCATTTTGTAATAAATGTAAAGGGCATATTTTAGTATTAAGCTTTGAGAACTATATATTCTGGTACTGTTACACATGTAGGACTACTCACCACTGTTCAATTCCTGTGCATTTCGTAGGTACGACTGGATACAATAAGGTAGGTCCGTCCTATGGGCCCTATAGTGCCCAGATAAACGTAAGACTGGACAGATGTTCTAAAGAGAGTCAAATAAGCCTATGGGAAGAATCTAGAGCCCAAAATCCTTTATTTAGATTATTTTTGGGAGGTGTGTAAACAATTTAGAAAATGACGATTAAGGACATAGTCCTGTTGAACTTTTATAAATAACGGTCCAACTAAATTGACTTTTGATCAACTGATTGAAGTATGATAATCCACGTATAAATAAGTTCTAGGCTATGTCAATAGATAGATTAAATCGATAGTAAAAACAAAAATTTACGCTATTGGCTTGGTAGGGGTATTTTCGTAATTTCACCCTTACGGTCCGTCAAACCTTAATAAAACCCCATCCATTCACTAAGTTATGTTCAATAATAAAATTTAGTGATGAAATAAAATATTTTGGAGTCAAATTTGATAGTTAGAAAAATTATGGAAGTTTAAGGGCAAAAGTGTCTAAAATTCTCATAACCAATGGCATTTTGATCATTTTCCTATTAAGTGAACCTTCTAAATTTTTCCACACAAAGCATCTGGCCACTCCACTCTATCATCTTCAACCTCACGCCACTCCCACCATTAACAAAGCTTGTGAGAAAACATAAAGCTTCCAAAAACACAACCTAAACAAGCTTAAATCACAAAATTTTCTTCTACAAAGTTGTTCTAAATTCAATCCTCTATAAGCACATAGCCATATCTTATTGTAAAGTGGACAAAATCAAGAGGAAAGGGATCCCACAAGTTTCGGCCACACCAAGGTAACATTAAGCTTGCTTGTTTTTCATGAATTAGTGATGTAAACAAGTGTGTTAAGCATGATTTTGGTATTAGATTAAATCAAAACTCACTCAATTCTTCCCTTAGGGTTTCGGCCATGATGAAGAACTTATGAACCATTATGTTTTGATGCATGAAAATGGTGTAGGAGAGGTAGAAATCAATGGTTAAGCATGAATTAGAGGTTAAATTGTTGGAAAGTCATGTAATTCCTACCATAGTTTATTCAGCTACATGAAGGGGAGAGGGAAATGTTGTTCAATTTGATGTATTTTAGGTGCCATGAGACTGTATAAAATAAGAGGAGACTATCGATGAAATCAAAATTAAAATTGGAGTTGATTTAGGCATAGTTATGTTTTAGCATCAGTGTAAATTAGATTGGTTTAATAATTTTTGTAGACAATATGGTAG
Source organism: Heritiera littoralis (assembly GCA_031772115.1). Lineage (NCBI taxonomy): Eukaryota > Viridiplantae > Streptophyta > Magnoliopsida > Malvales > Malvaceae > Heritiera > Heritiera littoralis. The sequence goes on along the minus strand of JAPDPK010000008.1, from coordinate 8,799,437 downwards.
AATTTAATGGAGAAAAATTAGTTATAAATTAGAATGTGGAGAAATGATAGTGTTGGTATAATGTTTTGCAGCCCGGAAGTGAGGAATTATCGTGTGCAGTTGGCAAGTCAGTAAGAAAAGACATGTAAGGGATGAGTGTGGAAGTCGTAGGGATACGGTGAATGCATGTTATGGTTTAAAATAATTTTATGAAATTGTTTGAAGTCAATTGCTTTGGAATTGGTGAAATTGTGGATACTGGCTGGTTTATAAATCGTGTTTTCAATGCAAGAGGGTTAGGTTAAAAATAGTTGTTATACTGCCGAAAATTCTAGAAATTCTATGAAATTTTCTTTAATAGTCCTAAATATTAGGAATAAAGAAATTTCTAAGTGATTTTTCATTTATTAAAATTGCATATTTTTATTAAATACCGAAAAACAATATTTAAAAATTCATGTTAATGAATTTTACTTACGGGAAGGTACCAGCATATGCTTATGACTGTTCTACAGATAAATAGAACGTTTTTAGAAAAGAATACCAAAGTGTGAATATTTTATGAATTTTTATTTCTAAATTGCTTATATTTTTCAATATATTTTTCTATGGACTGATCGAAGATATTATCACTCAAATTGATTTCATAAATAGTGTTTCTACTGTTTATAAACTGTTTTGAAACTGTTAGACCTGTATCATGCTGACTGTTACTATTACTGTTGCTAATAGACCCACAAAGTCTTCAACTTTCGCAATTGTCACATGGCAAGTGTACACTGTAGACCATTGTGACTATGGCCATATGTCGTACTTTTACTGTGTAATAGTCCACAGTACAGTAAATAACATATTTTACACAAAAATTTACGGTTGGGCTGCCTATGATGCCTTTAACACATGATCATTAACAGTAATAAATGGTAAACATTTATTTATTTAATAAATTCGGAATATAAAATTTTTTCAATATTCCCTACACTTTACATCTCATGTTCCTATTTTACAATAAAGTAGTACTGTATACATGTGTCTGAATATATAAGAGAAGTGACAGTACCTTTAAAATTAAACGCACTTTGCCCCAACATGCTTACTCGCAACTTTATTTATCCAAGGAAGGTCTCAATTAATCCTTGCAACAATCTGAGGAGTTGAAAGATAAGGGGGTGAGCGAACCACGTGCTCAGTAAAGGAGTCGTATGCTGCTTGATACAATGAAATTTATATGCTGGAAAATATTTATTTTTCCATAAATATAAATGGAATCAACCATTTATTTCTCTTCACTTCAGTAACAGTTCAAAACACGTGACAGTACAGCGGTAAAACAGTAGATACAGTAAACAGTCTTTTCAGTTCAATAGCTTATACATACCCAAATCACTGGATAACAGTTCAGTAATTATTTCTATTTTAGAAATAATTTTCATAAGATTCTTTTTCAATAAACAGTGAATTTCTTTCAGTTCAATAAACAGTAATCAGCCACTTTCAGTACAGTACAGTTCAATAAAACAGTATTTCTCAGTATAATACAGTTCAGTAAAACAGTATTTCCCAGTGCAGTACAGTTCAGTAAAACAGTATTTCGGTACGGTTCAGTTCAGTAAACAGTATTTAGTATGGTCCAATTCAGTAAACAGTATTCAGTATGGTTCAATTTAGTAAACAGTAATTCACAGTGCAGTACAATAAACAGGATTTAGTAAATCCCTTCAGTAAATAGTAATCAGTAAGTTGAGACTAGGCATCACTCTACATCATATCATGCTATCATTGTCAACTAAGGGACATAGTAATCATCCCCAAAGGGACACAGTAATAGTATACAATGAGATCTATGGCCATGATCTATAGGGGGTCCTCGGTATACACTTGCCAGGTGACATCCGGGACCGCTGATGACTGGTGTGTCAATCAACCACGTGACCGTAACAGTAACAGTAGTAAGCATGAATCTTGAGGCCTAAGTCTCAAAACAGTATAAAAACCGTACCACAGCCTTTATGGATCTTATTCAAAATAATTTAAAATATTTCATTTTTATTCATAAGGCTCACAATTTCATCTATTTCCTCTTTTCATGAATTTCCATTATTTTCACATTTTTCCCAAAATCATATCAAAACATTTTATTCACCATCTCATCATCTTTATGGAGTTAATAAAATAAATAAGATCATTATTTAGTTCCATAAAGGTATAAAATCATTTCTTTTTCCATAAAAATACCTTTAAGGAAATCTAATGAATTAAATCATTTATTTAAATAATTATTTCCAAAAAGGTATTTATTTCTCATTCTCAAATCTAGGGAAAACAGTCGATAAATATTCATGTATTTAGTGAGAAATCTCATAAATATTCTTTTTGAATAATTAATAGTAAAAAGAATATATTTCATTCTCACTTTAAATAAAAATCCATAACATGGATATTTAATTTAGCATTTTTCAACAATTTCCACTTTATGGAAAATTTATGGAAATGATTTCCAAAATTCATGGTTTATTCCATTTATGCATCTAAAATATTTCATGATATTTTAGAATAATTTTGCTAATTTTCCAGCAGCATAACAACTACGAATTCTTAGCCTCCTGCATGGAATTTAATAGTATATAAACCAGCTTTCAACCACAATTTTGCATTATTTCAAAGCAATTCAAGCTTCCCATAATTTCATAAAATTAAACTTGATAAATCATGCAATTCATCATATCCATACAACTCACACACTTCCCCCTTACCTGTCTTATGAAGCTGAGCTTTCCGGTTACGTTTACCGAGACTCGTAACTTTCGACTGGAAAATAATTTTATCAAAAATTATTAATATTTTTTCTTTTACTTTTTAAGCCACTAGCATTCATAAAATGCAGCCACTAATGTCATAATATATGTACAATCAGTATGATTTATATTGTGCTAAGCTCAACTTCCTCATTTTAGTTCCTTTTTCGGTTCTAATTCCATCAATATTTCTCTTTCAATTTCTATAATCATTTCCTACCATTAACCCTAAAATTTAGCATATTTTTATGTCTAAAAAGGGTCATGGCCGAAACCCTCTCCTTGGCCATATCTTGACTTTCAATCCTTTCTTTAATTTTTTGTTTCCAATTTATAAATGCTTGTCCACGTGAGCCTTCCTTGTCTTCTTCTTACATGAACATGACAATTTCTTATTTTCCCATGCCAAACCGAACCCCCCTCTTCAATTACCAAATTTTGATTTTTCAACCTTTTTATCATTCCAAGCTTCCTTTTCATATTATTCATTTCCCTTTAACTATTTCTCATCATCTTTATACAAATTCCAGCCCATTTTCTTGCTTATTCTCATCTATGTCAAAATCTCATGTTGTTCTAATTCCATGATCTAATAAGACTTAATTAAAAATAATACTAGAATCATGCTTCTCATGTTAAGAAACATATAAAGTCACCATTTAATATCAAGAAAATCATAAAATTTTGGAGGCTCACCTTAACCGAATAACTCTTCCAAAACAGGACACTTTTCTGCCTATTCTCTTTCACGTCAGCCTCCTCTTTTCAAATTGCAGTGATGGTTTTTAAAGTGGAGTAAGGGCCTAATAAGAAGGGTTAGGTGGTTAACTAGCTAAGGATGAAATTTGGCTAAGCAAGCATGGAAAAAAGGAAGGAACAGAGTAAAAATAAGTAACCAGAACAAAAAAACGAAATGCAGCAGAATAAATCGGCATGGAGAAGCAATTTGTTGAAGTTTTTGTCTCACTTAGTCTTCTTTTTATCCATGTTAACTAATGAAATTTTGCCACATAACTAATTCTTACATTTCTTTCATCATTTCATCCTTTTATTTGGCTTTACATGTGCATCAATTTACAGCCAACAATGAATGGCGTGAAACATGGATTTTCTGCTGTTTGTTTTGACTTGTTTTCCTTTTTCTTTTTTTTAGACCAACCAATAGCATTCAACCATATTTCCAAATATAATATTTCCCTTGTCTTTTCTCTTCTCTTTCCTTTCATCATTTTCTTTTCGAACGTTAAAACGAGAAAAGAAAACTGCAGCAAGCAAGTGGCGGTGATGAAGTGAGCTGGCACGTTTCTTTGGGTTGTTTTACTTGCTTTTGATGTATTCTTCAATCAATACAATTTTTTTTTTGGACCGGAAAGGAACACAGCATCTCAACAAAATTATAGTGATTTTGTGAGGCCTGGAGTTCCTTATAAAGGACAAGAAACTCACACACACAACCGATGTGGGATCCGAAGACAACCCACTATCGGGGTTGTCCACAGACACGCGAGAACGCACCCACACCAACACACACGCATACGCTACTTTCTTTTTGGACAGAGAAGGAGCACAGCACCTCAACAAAACCATGGTGATTTTGTGAGGCCTGGAGCTCTTTATAAACCACAAAAAACTCACATATACAGCCGATGTGGGATCCGAAAACAACCCACTATGGGGCTTCAATCAATACAATCTATCCCATGTAAAATATTAAAAGTCTCTTACTTTAAATATAATTTATTTGTATTCTTTTACACCATAAATAGAATCCATCCGTGTAGCATACAACACCACAAAAGTGGCGTGCAGTTCATGTTTTTGCTGCACGGTTTTGTTTGTTTCTCCCCTCTCTTTTGTATACTTCAACCACTCACGTCTAATCATATGTCCATTACATAATTTTCCTTCTCAAACATCATTTCCTTTGTATATTATATTGTGGAAATATCACTTCCATATATAAATTTCATAATTTTATTTTCTTTATTTATTCTACACCTTCAAATCATTCTTTAATATATAATCCACCTCTTTTACACCATATTATAAATCATAAATCCCAAAATCCAAAGTGGAAGTTCACATTTAATATTTATTTAATTTCACTAAATAATTATTTTCACTATCCACAATTTACAAAATATGGTGTACAGTATTATAAAATTGGGTCTCACATATTATTTCTCCCTTCTTGGGATACTGTTATGGCATGATATTTATTGGGTGTTGCTTGGTTTCCACTAGACCGTACTATTTTACTGAACTGAAACTCTTACTAGTACTGAAGTGAATGATTTAAATATCGATTGTACTGTGAAATTTTAAAATGTTACTGTACTATTTACTAATTTCTATACTGAACTGTTTACTGAAATGATTTCAGATTAAAGTGTTTATATACCATTATATACTGTTCATACACTGTTCATATATGGAAAAAGTGTATGAACTGATTTCAAGTGATTTAAACTATGTATACATATCATTTCCAACTGTTACTCCCTATAGTCACTACTAGGGACTGGAACACGAAAGGTACTTCAAAGTACCTCCCATACTCCATTCGGTTTCCTAGCCGACTATAGTATCCTTCTTAATTTATACCTTAGTGTACTGTTAGGAATTAAATGTTTTTATACATATAGATTTCATAGCATTAGTTCTTGCACACGAATCTCTTACTGAGCACGTTAGCTCACCCCTTATTTTTCCACCTCACAGAATATCTGTAGTAGTATACCGTTCCACGGATTTGGCTGCATTTTAGTACCCTAAGGCAACTGTAATTGGATCTTGGAGATACATTTTATTTCTTTTACATGTTTAGACTTTTTATGTACAATACTACATTTGTATAATTATCTACAGGGGATGTAGACTTGTGAAAGATACTGTAAATCATATTTTGTTGTAAATATTGATATCAATTATAAATAAAACTTTTGTTTAAAAAGTGGATTACTGTTGAAAGTGAATGTGATAAAGGCATCGCAAACAGCCCAACCAACTTACTTGTGTGTGATTTTGGATAATTACTGTATATTACAGAACGTTCCATAAGCCAACTCTCAATGCCTGGTCAATACCAAAACGTTTTTTAAATCTTATTTTCAATAAAATTATTATCCAATACATTGCCAAGACTCCACAAATGGGATTAAAATGGTAACACATATCATACTTTATTATTTTTAATATTTTTAAAAGGATATGTGTCACCATCTAAATTATCACTTGTAAAATCTAAAAACTTTACCGATCATGTAGATGTAGTGGATAATAATTCTATTGAGTAAGAAGATGCCAAAGAAAAGAGAGTGAAGCTTTGTAGCACGTAAACTTGATTATAGGCCGAGCCAAGTCTAGAGAGGATATTAACAGATTTTATGTGCACCCAAGTCCGATCTAGCTTGCGTTTGGATTTTAGTTTTTCTAGACCTTCTTTTTTTTTTTAAATGCCTGCCCAAACAAATCAATTTTTTCAACAAAAAAAACCATAATTTTGATTGAATATTAGGATGTGTTTTGATGAGAGATTTCAATAAGGGAATTCATTTCAATCAATATATACAAAAGTTCAAAATTTAATTTCCTTGTTTATCAAAAAAAAAATTGAAGAATTTTAAAATTTTAAAAGATTTTTAATAGGGAAATTGAGTATCTTAATTTTCTTTTTGAAAATTCACCTCAATAGGTGGTTTTTCAAAATTCTTCTAAAGCTACTCCTACAATATTACATATAACCCATAATTAAATACAAAAACTAAGAAATAAATATTATTTTATTTAAATATAACATATATTTTATTTTTCATATTATTAATAATATTTATACATTTTTACAAATTTAATGATAACCATATTGCATATTTTATTTAATCTTTCTCTTTTTCTTATATTTAATATCATTATTTTTATTTTATAATTATTTTTTATTTTGTCAAATTCTAATAGTCAAAATTTCTTTTTAAAAATACTTATCCAAATAATACAATTACAAATGCTAGTATTTCAAATTGATAAATTTGGAAATGTTTGTATTTTTAAATTCTTTAAAATTTTAAAATTTTTCATCCAAACATACTTTTAGGTTTCAACTTTCGGGTTGCTTCAGACAACCAGGGGTGAGAGTTACTTCGTAGAAATAGAGCACTCTAGAATTGACTATTATGATATATTGATTCTATTATTAGATTAGTTTCTTTTATTGGACATTAAATATGGATTTCTTTGATTTTTAATGGGTTGATATAATTAATGAGTTTTATTGATTGGACTCAAATTTGATTTTTTTTTATTCATTAGACTCAAGTTTAATTGATTCTGTTATATTTAAGGGTTTATATTAAGACCTATTGATATTGGACTACTTTTAATATATATATATATATATATATATATATATATATATATATTGTTAGGTCGTATTAGGTTTGAGCTTTTAAAGGAGAAGCCAAGGCTCGATCCGAATATTGATTAAGTCTATTTTGTTTGTCTAAACCCATTTTAATGATTTAAAATTTTGTTAAAGTTTGATCAAATATTGAACAAATCTTGGGGTTTGAATAGATAGTTTGATTTTTTTGAGCAGGGCACTGGTATGCTACAAAAGCACAAGTCCAAAAAGTCTACATTAGATCAGGAGGAACGGATGTATACGGATGCAAAAGGCAGGAGCTCTGATGATTTGGGAAGTAAAATCGTTGAAGGAAGATAGCTTGTTTTCTTGGGAAACATGGCATTTTTAGAATCCATTGATTTTTTTGTATATCTATACTATCTATAAAAAGAATCCCTTTTAGCTTCCATGTTTGACATCTGTTATATATATATATATATATATATATATATATATATATATATATATATATAGATTGGGTTTATGAACTTAGACAATGATATTTTGTGCATTAGGTCTATAATGGTTTGAACTTCATTGTTTTAGACTAAGTTCTTTTGCAACTTACAAATGAGCATTTGAAGAGGCTGGATGATGTTGTAATGTAATTGGATATTGTTAAAAAGACTAGCATTGGTTTGCTCAAAGGAAATTTTTGATTATGTTAATATTCATACTGTTAAGGTTAGGATCATTTTTTATATTTGAAATTTGTTTTTATATGTGGTTTTTCCAATAAACCTAAACACATTTATTTTAATATTTTAGTGATAATTTTAATAATACAACTACCATATTTTTATCTTTTGAGATTTCTTGAAATCTCATGTCATATTATTACTAATATTCAAATTTTTTAACGCTTTGTATTATTTTAATTATTATTATTTTTTTCATTTCTAATAGCATTTTTTATGTTGAGAAATAATATAAAAAATAATATATTCTCTTCATGATTTCTCTAAATTGTCTATTTTTTTTTGGAGTTATGTATGTGGGTATATATAACAATACATAAAAAGAATTCCATTGATGGATATGCTGACATTTGTCTCTCTTTTTTTTTTTCTATACTTTTTGAGTTGGCAAGAAAATGAGGTAGGAAGCTAATATGGATGAATTTTGGGCTTTTGGGTTTGTGCTAATATGATGGCAAGTGCGGTTAGTCAGGAAGAAAAAAGCTCATGCTTTTTTTTTTCACCAAAAATACTAATTAATTAATCCTCAACTTATTTTTTTTATTTCATATTAAATTATTTTTAACAATATATTAAAAGAATCCCATTGATGGATATTGTCATAGGGTTGTTCCCTCTTAGAATCGTTTTCAGTGATAGCCCAAGTTCCCCACAACTTAGTACAGCCAAACTCCACACAACTAGCCCAGACAAAGGCTAGTACGCAGCGATACGTCACACTTGAGCAAGTAAGAAAGCCAACAAACACAAACCAAGCAATAGTAGAGTAGAGAGAGTAGGAAGAGAATCAGAACACTCAAGCTTTACAAGGGAAACTCCCTCAACCTTTCTATTAAGCCGCAATAGAAGGAATACAACTAGCAAAGAACACTCACATTGTTTCACTCTATGTTCTACAGCTCTCCCCTGACGGGTTTATGTAGACCAATGAGGACATCCCCCTCACATAGGTACAAGAGTTCAACTGAAATACAAACTCTCTAAGATTACATCCCACTAGACTTAGGACTCTACGGATGATCGCCACCTCAATGTCCATGAGTTATCTCCAAGTAAATCCCCAAGTGATAAGGTCAGCCAAATCTTATCTCGAAGCTGTGACCTGCAATCCTCGTAACTATCTCCGCATCGTGGGGTCCACGCTGCGTAGGTCCCGCACACGTCTTCATCCATTATGCACGAACCCAGCCACTTATGCCTCAAAGGTGCCTTGTGTCACGCACCGACCAACCTCCCGCTCACATGGTTTAGGCTCATGGTGCCACGCGAGTTCACCGTAACCTGCAGCTCACAATCATGGTTCCTCACCGTTTAAGTGTCAAGCCTAGTAAGCCGCCCAAGCTAAGTACCTGTCTGCTTGTCTCATGTGCAAGCCCGTAGCGCAAGTGTGCCAAAGTCTGTAGCACGGTGCAAGGCTTCTCCCACACTTAGCACAAGTCATATCGTGCCCATGGTCAACCTTCGAGAGATGGGCACAAGATCCAGTATCTTCAGGTCTAACAGATATACTGACTTTTTTTAAAAAAATTTATGAGTTAGCAAGAAAATGAGGTAAAAAGCTAATATGGTTGAGGTTTAGGCTTTGGGGTTTGTGCTCATATAATGCAAATGTGGTTAGTTAGGAAGAAAAAAATCACAAACTTTTTTGTCACAAAAAATGCTAATTAATTAATCCTTAGCTTATTTTTCTTTATTTCTCATTACATTATTTTAAAAATTAATAAAATAGTTTAGTTTGTTAAGTAAATATATTTTGGATTTTTTTATAATAAAAACTAATTAGTTGGGCCAAAAGTATTTTAGATTATTTTGTAGGAATAGATAGGTTTTTTGTATGGATTTCAAATTCATTTTTTTGTATTTTCTCTTGGATTTGTTTTTTTTTTTTAATATTTTTAACAATATTTTAACAAAAATAAAAGGCTATCAAGAATACATATTATTTTTATTAATTTCTATTTTAAAATAATTAATTTTGAAGTTTTAAAAAACTGAATTAAAAAAATATTTTGTTATACTCCAATAGCCTTTTTTATTAATAAGATATTTTTATTAACCATAAATCAATATATTTGATAAAAAAAAACTATTTATATATAAATATATAAATTCAACTCAATAATCCATATATTTTCTTACATTTAAACATTTAAATTTTAACAAATTTTGAGTAGATTACAAGAGATCTTAAGATCGAAGCAACTACAATCATGGACTGTTTAGGACATCATCAGCACGTCATCAAGCTTGAAGGTATAGGAAAAGAAAGATGGCAAGTTGCAAAAAATGAGAGGATACACTCCTTCATGATCATATGAATATAAACTTGCAGTTGTACAAACAAAGAATTAGCTTACATGATTATGAACTTAGTGACTAAATATATCTGACAAAATTGTGATACATGGAAAGAATACAAGGTCCTGGGATACGTTGCAGCGGTATTTGCCCTAGCAGTATACAGACAGGTGCAAAAAGTTCCCCTCCCTAATATTCGTCAGCAAAAAAAATTAAGAACAAAATTCCTATCATCTCAGAATACATGAACAAGAAAGTATGCAGAAGGTTTTACAACAACAAGAAGCTCCACTAAGTGCACGCTTTGATACACCATTCTATTCAAATCACCAGTTTATTCTTCTTCCTATACTTGTTTTTTGGGAAGGGCGAGGGAGTAGGGTGGTGGTAGTGGTTTCATATTTGCTTCTATGACAGAAATAATGCCTCCAAAAAATCATCAATGTAAGCTAAGCACGGCCAGTGATCAGTTCTAATCCGAACTAAAGTTGAAACATCACTTACTTCCATTTGGAACAGGAGATGGAACATCGGGGGAAGGAATATCAATATGTGAATGCAACCCATACTTCTTTTGCTGACATTTAACGGACTTTCCCTCTCGTCTTCATTTCCACTGAAAGTAAGATAGAGGGGCATACTGTCTAATTCAGTAACTGAGGTAGTGGCATCAAGCAAAAGGCCCAAGGTCTCATCGTTCCATACAACGTCCCTGATAATTCCTCCATCCTTTATCATGTTAACCAGATGCTCACCACTCACACTTACTACAAAAGGTGCCAGATAACGTTCGGTAGCACGGATTAAAGAGTCTGCAGGAATCTCAAGTAGCTTCACTGATCTGGTTCCATTGATTGCTGCAACCCCCTTGCCTCCCTTTAGGGGGAAAGCCTCCCTCCCGGTGTTGGAAGTAGTACCACATGCATCCCACAGAGCATTGAACAAGTCTGAGTAATAATCAGGTAAAACATCTTCTGGGTTGTCTGGTGGGGCAATAGCTTTGAGAAACATGTCTTCTATGCCCACAGTAATACTTTGCAGCTGACCGGAGATGATCTGACCATCTTCCCCGGTTGTTTCAATGGAAACATCAACGAGACCAGGTGTTGGCTCACGTGGTTCCAATTCAATTATCACTGAAGCTTTATAGATTTCTTCTTCACCAGAACCATCATATGTAGCGACAATGTTTGGTGAAGCAGTTTCATCAGGAAAATAATCACTCACCGGAGGTTGACCAAGAAGAAAAGGTATGTGGCATGATGGAATAGACCCATACGGTGCAGGCGATGAAAATTTCAACACTGTTGCATATATGGCAGGAAGGGAATCTACTCCGTGTAACCCGCTTTTTGGGGACTCACCTCCCCATACATGATTGAAAGGCTCTGAATCGAATCTCAAATTACATGGAATTTTAACCTTAAGCCCAGGCATATGTCTAAAATCAGGAACACACGAGAAATGTCTCCTTAATATCCTTAAAATCTCTGAAACTTTTGAATCCATCACATATAGTGGCGCCTGTGGTTTATCCATTCTCTCATCTTCTGATATAGTCTGAATTTGAATATTGGCATCAAGCTCTCTTTCATCTGTTGAGACTTCATTATCCCTGAGGCCACCAGAAAATTCTGATTTGTTACTCCCAACACCTAAAGGTAATAAAGACAACGACCAAGACTGTTTGACAAGTAGTGGTATCTTCCGCTCGAGATGGATATAGGATGAGATGTTCCTAGATTTCTTGGGATCCTGATAATGTCGAGGAGATGGCACACTGAAGAATGATCCGGAATGAGATGAGGGAGAAATACCAAGGAGTTGCTCTCCGAGGTTCAGCATGCCTCTAAGCTTCACTCCAGGTACGCAAATCAGCATCCTCAAGTAGATCCTGTAAAATGACGTAACAGAAAGTAACTCTTCTTGAGATTCCTTATAGTTTAGACCTTTTTTTCCTTTTGGGTTGACAATGAATTGCAGATAATATTACGAGGAACAGAAAAGTTAAAAAGAAAAAACAAAGCCATGCCCTTCATCGTACCTTGCATGGTCACGCACCTCCAAGTCAGGGAAGTAAAGGCAGGTGAAAGCAAGGAGACGAGATAAACCAAGGAATAATCTAGAGCTCTGATGGTGAGTCAGCATGGTTCTGCAGATGCCAAGGACCTTACTACCCTGAGACCAAGATTTCACACCAGTGTCTGGGCCATGTTTCTCAACAAGGAAAGCCATGAACTTGGTTAGCAGCTCTAACAGTGCACGGGGAGGTATTGTTTGATTTTCAGCAATTCTGTCAAATATTAGGAAGTACGAAACTAGTCTATAATCAATTATGACTCTACGATGCAGATTTTCATCAATTGTTTGAAGCAGGCGCTCTCCCAGCCACTGATGCTTTTGGCAGCCTAACAAACGGTCAACAAAAGCAACAATGACTGGGACCAATCTCTGAAACTCAAGTATCATGTCAACCAGCATCCTCTGAACAAAAGAAGTTGCAAACATCAGCATAACCCATAGAAGTATAGTTTTTTTATGGTAGTTAGGACTTAGGGAGCAGATAAAATATAAACTTCAAGTCCTCTAAGTCTGCATCGTTCTTTGTGCCCTATCTACGTGGCATCATAACAATTATACGATCTACATGGTAATCTATTTCAGAAAAAAAAAATTATGGTTAACGGATGCTCCATGTGTCAAGTAAATGTAAATTAGACTTGTAAAGGACCTAGATGAACATATGCTCTATAAGGTCTTAGAGAGAGAGAGAGAGCTGATTGTTTATTTGCAAATTGCAATAGAAAAGAGACATCTGCTCTAAGTAAATGTGAGAAACAAAACTCTGATTTTAAACTGACCAAGCAGTCATTATTCACATATCATACCACTCAACATCCATTGCCTTTTGCAGTAAGTTCTATTCTCAGAAAGCCATGCAATGACTGAAGCAAGAATAAACCAAATCAAACCAGTATAAATTTTGATTTCACGCAGAGGGTTAACTTGGTAATCATTTTTATAAAGTACCAATTAACTCAATACTTTTGCGGGAAAAGGATAATCAGAATGTTTAAAATTAGGAGGAAGGCTAAACGAGGAAGATATAAAGAAAAAGCAAATACCTTTAAATGATTGAGGATGGCGGATTCCATAAGTGCAGTAGTGGTAGAAGGATCAGCATCAGAATGAGATGATGCACCTATCAAAAACTTATGTAAGGTGCGGAATGCCACTGCAGTTTCCGAACTCCAAGGAGGCAACCATTTGAAAGCCGAAACAGATATTAGACCATCTTGAAACAGCTTCACCACTGAATTCTCGTCCCCAACAATCATATCCGAAACACTTCGAGATTTCAATGTATCAATACAAAAGGAACAAAAAGCAAGCAAATCTAGCTTTAGTGCTTTCAATGAAAGTGGATCAAACACACTTGGATAAAACATGAAACCTGTCTCTACAATTGACTTCTTCTTCTCCATATCTCCTCCATTCACCATAAATCTATTCAGAAAACCCATTACCCAATGAACCGAAAGCAAGCGAAACACCAGATACTGCTGCATTTCCAATGAAACCAACAAAAGTCTTCTAACAATCTCTCTCTCCTGCTCATTAAATGACTCAGGAAAACGCGAATACATAATCAAAACAACATGACACAATACAGGATCAAAAGTAAAAATCATCCCAAAAAACTGAACTTTCAGCATAGATGGCTGCAAATCCAAAGCTACCGCTAGCGGCATTACCATTCCCATTAAAACCATCATTCCACAAGGAGTTAAAACTTGCGGCCATTCCAATAAAAACGCCATGGCTCTTCTCAATTCCTTATAGTTCAACCCTAACCCTGTTCCTAACCCTTCCTTCTCGGATCCTAAAATCCATTGCGGTAAGTTAAATGGAGTTAAAGGAACAGAAGTATTCAAAATAGAAATACTCAATTTTCGATTCACAATACTGTATATTACTGTCGTAAATAACAAAATGTAACTTTGCGAAGCGTGAGTTCGCTCGCTTTGGCATAAACTCCATAAATGACCAGCAATATCGGAGAGTAAGCAAGGGTAGGCTTTTTCTAATTCGCGTAAACACTCACAGGCAATGGCACGCGCGTGGCGGTCCGATCCATGGTTCGGACGATTTACAACCGCCAGTAAAAGTTCGACCACGGCTTCCGTTAACCGAGCCTCAGCAGTTTCGACGGAATTAGTAGAGATCAAAATCGAGGTCGTTGAAACCATCATTTGCTCTTTCAAAGCGTAGGTGATATGGACGCCGTCGATCGGGGGTTGGACGATGGCGCGGAGGGTTTCGATGAGGCGGTCTAAAAGGAAGGAGAGCGAATTCAGGGGGAATAAGAGGTGGGAAAATTCGTCGAGGAAGATTAAGAGGGGGATTTTTAAAGGGAATTCCTTTTTAAGGATTGAAGAAAGGGCATGTTCGGCGAGGAATGGGGAAAGAGAACTCCATTTCTCGCGACGAGCACCGCCGTGCTGGAAATCCTCCACCAAGGATTCCCAGTCTTGAGGTGAAGCTGGTTTTGAAGGTGGTTTTTCAGCCATTTTTGGAACTTAGTTTCCCAGAATTAGAAATCTAGATAGGGTTTAAGTTGCCAACATCGAGAAATCGAAATACCATTGAAATTGTTCTTGTTTTACTTATCAGAGATAAATTTCTGGCGAAATTGAAAAAGAGAATTGCAAATAAAAGAGACAACCAGCCAAACTAGGCGCCTAAGGAAGAGTTCAGTTTATAGTGGCCAGCAAATACAGTCTTTATAAATCGGATCGGAGGCCCACCAACCCGGCTTGAATGATTAATTTTAATACATACAACAATGAGCCCAAAACAAATCAAGCCCACAATATGGTTAAGGTCCACTAGCCCATGGCAATATTAGGGTTATTATAAAAGAATAATTGAATTTTTAAATTTCTTTAGCGAATTTATATATTTGAATTTGATCATTAATTTTCAAAAGAAATTTGTCGTAATTTTGTAAAATCTTTATGTAAAATTAAAGAATTTCACTTCATTATATAATATATATATATATATGAAAATTTTGAATCAATATATAAACATAGAATTGATTGATGAATTATTTACACTCATATTAAAATTATCGACCAGTCAAAAAAAATTTGCATCATGAATCCTCAATATTAATTAAGAATTTATCCTATTATTTTTTTTGAAATATTGTTATGATAACTTGTAGTATTTCCTAAAACTTTTTTTAATCATTTGAGGAAAAAATTATTAGCCATTTTAGTGTAATTTGGCTGATAGTTCAAAAAGCAAACCCTTTTCCAAACGTGGAGACAGTGAAGGAAGGACCAAGGGGACAGCCCCGAGGCCATCTATTGGACACCGCCAACGCGGGGTCTAACTTGCCTGCCTCCTTTCTCGTCATGTCATTCCTGTTCTATTTGGTCATTATTCACAAGCAATATATCTAAAGAGACATATAACTAAAAAAATTTTAAAAATTTGTACTACACATGGATCACGAATTAATAAATATTTATCAATATAAAAATTAGGCACTTTAATTACCAAACTTTCTAAGTAAAAATTACTTTTTTTTAATCACGATATGTTTTCATATCATTTTGGTTGAGATTAATTATCATTCGTATTTTTTAGCTAGCGCTGGCTCGAAGAAATTTGTCATGATAAAAATTCGAATACGAAACTTCTCATTATATATCGCCCTCACTCAAGAACTTGGTGAGGCTTTATAACATTGAGCTAATCATTTGGGTTAACAATTAAGTTGATATTATAAAAAGAATCCATTTTTAATATATTGAAAATATTTTTTTTATTTTGTAAACGGGTTTAAAAAATTATTATATATCAAATTTTTTATCATTTTTAAATATATTTTAAGATTTATTTGTCACTTTAATAATTTTGTTAATAAAATTTAAAAACTTTATATATTAATTGTAGAAACAATTTTTTTAATTCCACCAATTAAGAATTAGGAAAATCATATATATATATATATATTATATACATTACAATGTACATGCTTACATGTCATTTTTTTTTATGTGGACTTTTACATAGATAGTCTATTTTTTGACATGTAAGCTACATAACAGTTACCAAGTAAGCCTTAAATCAATAGTTAAAATATGTATTAAACAGTTACTAAATTTAACATGCATTAAATATTAAATAGTTGACTTTATTTATTGATTTAAAATTTGATTTTATATTGAACTTATTAAAATATTTTATGATATTACTTAATCATGTATTAAACATAATATTTTATACATTATATTTAATAATTAAGTGATTAATGTATTACTTTAGCTATATTTAATAATGGAGTAGACACATTTAAATATATGAATTTTTTAATTTTATTTATTATATTTAATATATAATACTTATATTAAATGTATTACTTTATTTATATTTACATGTATTATAATTAAAATAGTACATATTTAAATTTAGACTAAAATGTCTAAAGAGTCTCTAATAATAAAGGGTTTTACAATTGAGCGCCTCTAACTTTTTTTCACAATTAATTGAGCTCTTATATTTAAATTTTCATTCAATTAAGCCCTTTTATGGATGGAAACTATTAGGTTTGTTTTTTTTTTTGCCAAGTGTACTTTATTGATATAACGGCTTTCATCTACGAAAGAGCTCAATTGAATGAAAATTAAAATAAAAAGTTCAATTAATTGCGAAAATTAGTTAGGGGCTCAATTGTTAAAATATCTTTTTATGGTCTTTTTGACCCTTTAACCTTAAATTTAAAATAGATAAATTTAATTAGTGCATTGCACAAGTTACTATACTTTCCGATATAAATATAAATATAAATACTTTTATGTTATTCTCACTCTTTTTATATATATATATATATATTTATTTATTTATTTATTTATAGGATTATTATCCTATTCACCATTGGTGGAGTTTTTTAATGCCAAAAACAGGGTTAGGATGATGAGACGTGTTCAATTTTATTTATTTTTTATTTTCTTAATATTTTTAAATTAGACATGTCATCATTCTAACCCCACATGTGGAGTTAAAAAACTCCACCGGCAGTGGATAGGATAATAATTCATATATATATGGATTGTAGACACCATTTTTGTCCGGGTCTTTTTCAAACATTTTTAATTAATTAGTTTTTATATGTATATATATTTTTTATTTTAGATTTAGAAATTTTGATTTTTATTTTTTTATTATTTTATTATTTTTTTATTTTCGATAAAAAAATATTTAAAAAAAGGAAAAGGAAATCAGAATTAATTTTGATAGGAAAGTAAAATTAAATGAGACTATTAAAGGATGAAAAATTAATTTGGATTTGGTGGAAAATCAAAATTAATATCGGATTTAATATCCGATTCTTGAGATATAAAATTTCCTAAAAAAGATTGATTCTTGATTTTTATGAATTACCTAAAATAAAAGGAGACCTAGGTCTATTTAAACAAGAGAAAAAAAAATAAGGGGGAGGGGGGCTAACCTCCAGGGGGAGGCAAAAAAAAATACGAGGAAAAGAAAAACCTAAAAAAGAGAAAAAAGGAGCATCTTTATTTTTGGCCACCTTGCCTCGTTCCACCGCCCATGGTCTCCTTTGCCTACTGTGTCGCTGCTCTTCGATCATCGCACCAGTTTGCACCATCATTCAATCTGTTGTTCGATCCCCTGCTCACCACCAACCTTACTGAAGCTACTCGTGGGTTGAGTGAAGAATAAAAAAAACAATAGGGAAGGAAAATCGAGAAAGGCAGACTAACGCCACTTCTGCAGTGCACCATCATCGCGTGAAGACCCCTGCCTGGCCTTCACCACCATCAAAACCACGCCCAGTTCTGTGATATCCAGCCACCACGCCTTTCCTGCTCTGCTCACGTTTGCTGTTTGCACGCCCCAGTCGCCACTCCAAAGATTTTTGCCTCAGTCGCTCCTGCTGCACCATCCCCGAGCCGCTACATCCTCCATTGCTGCTCCTATACGCACCATCAAGCCGCTCCACAATCAGTCACTGCCTGCAAAAGAAGACAAAAGAAGCATTGAAAAAAAAGAATAGGAAACAGAGACAAGAAAGAACGAGGAACAGTGCCATTCTCATAAACCCCTGCGTTCCAGTATTCAGAGATCGCCACAGCCTCTGCGTTCTTGCATTGCAGCCAAGCCCTACTACAGCTTATGCCGTTCCTGCATTCCTCGCCAAGCCCTGCCACCATCACCACCGCTGCGAGCTTCCACCATTGTTTACTGCCTACTGCGGCGTGGCCTTCTATTTCGTTGCTGCCTTCTTCCCTCTCGTCGTTGTAGCCTTTTGGCTTGGTGTGAAAGGCCCTCGGGTAAGGCTTGTTGAAGAAATAACCGAAAGTTGAAGATTGAAAGAAGAAGAAGAACGAGAAAATAAGCAAGAAAGTTGTGCGCGTGTGCCACTGTAAGTGTTTTTTTTTTTTTTTTAAATCCAAAACTATTAAAACTATGCATTTCATAAAGGACATATAAACCGAACATTCCTTTAATTGTTTATTTTCGTAACATGGCTTTTATTTTAACTTCACTGACATTCTTTGTTTTGCTTTAATATGATTTAATTCTTTAGCAGCATTACTTTGCATAATTTCTATTTCTATATTTCTATTATTTTCTTTATAATTTTTTTCTTTCTCTACTTGCTTTTTCTCAGTTCAGTTTTATTATGCATTCTTTATTCATTTGCTTTTAACTGATTTTGCTTGATCAAATGTTTTTTTTAAGAAAAATAATAATGAATTTGTTCATGAGATAAGAAATTATAATTAAAATAAATATTAATCCGACGATGGAACTCTTAAAGGGACTGCGCTCAAGTGGTACTTTTAGAGATCTTGAGGTAAAAAATTCTATCCAAGGCCTCACCAGCTTAATGGAGGGTCTAAATAGGATTTTTGATAATAAATAATATTATATTCATTTTTTAAAAAAAATAATAAAATAAAATAAGTTTATTACAAAATAACAATAAAAATAATTAGTTACAAAATTAGAAAAGATGTTAATGATTAATAATAATATAATAACATATAGTAATAACAAATAAGGAGGGCAATAAATAAAATAACTAGAGCTAGATATTAAAATAATAATAAAAATGAATATAATTTGCTTTAATGATGAAATATTAAGAGGATTACGCTTAAGTAATTTTCTTAAAGATTTTTAGATGAGAAAGTTCTATTCAAGGCCTCACCAGCTTAATGGAAGGTCTAAATAGGGTCTTCAATAAAAAGTAATTTATATTCATTTTTTTAAAATTAAAATATGAATAATTAGTAGATTTGTTATTGAATTAGAACAAGAATAATTTATAAAAATTAGAAACGATATTAATTATCCATGATAATAGAAATAATAATAAGTAACAAAAAAGGAATGGAATGAATAAAAATTAGATATGAAAATTATAATGAAGGTGAATATGAATTACTCCAATGATGAAATATCGAGAGAATTACGCATAAGTGATTTTCTTGAAATTTTCTAGGTGGGAAAATTATTTTTAAGGTCTCACCAGCTTAATGGATGGCCTAGAGATAGTTTTCAATAATAAGTGATTTTTATTCTTCTTTTAAAAGTATAAAATAAGTTATTTTTATCTAAAAAATATTATTAAATTAAAATTAAAATTAAAATTAAAATTAAAATTAAAGTAATTAATTAAGAAGATAAAAAACTTCAATAATTCATGTTAACTATAATAATAAAATAACAATAATAAATAGTAATGAAATTTGATGAAATAATAAAATGATAAATAAGAGTTATTGAGAATGAATATTGATTGTTCCTATGATGAGATTCCAAGTAGATTTATGCTTAAGTAATGCTTTGGAAATCTTTAGGTAAGAAAATTTCTTTTGGGTCTTACCAGCTTAATGGAAGATCTAAAAGGAATTTTTGATAAAAATAATTCATATTCATTTTTGATAAAAATAAACAAATAAAATTAAGAATTAATAAACAATAGAATGGTAAGAATAAATCAGGTAGAAGGAGTCAAGGTTAGGAATTTCTCATAAAATATTAAAATGAATCCGACGATGGAGCCTCTTCAAGCAAGTCGCATAGTACTACTTGAATACTCCTGAGGTGAGAAAGATCTTTTTAAGTTGTCCCACCAGCTTAATGGAGGACACTTAGAAATATTTTTCAATAATAATTATATCGAGATTAAAGATCAACATAAGCAAGTTTAGCAGATGACCTAAAACTAAATGGTACCATTTTAGGATGGGCGTTGTGAGGGTGCTAATCCTTCCTCACACGTAACCGTACTCCCGAACCCTAGTATCTTTGAACGTAGACCAAGCCTTATCCTTAGTTTAAATAGGTGACCAATCACACCTAGGTAGAATGGTTGGTGGCGACTCCATAGATTTTGTGTCTAGCTATTAGGTTTTTTTCTAAAACCTAATACGTTATGACATGGATAATTATTCTATACACCATCAGTAGAGTTTTTTTCGTCCACAAGTAAGGTTAAAATCATGACTGTCGTAGTAACGGCTTCGCGCTCGACGATTTTGAAAATATTTTAAAAACAAAGGGAGTCGCCACCAATCTTTTTTTACTAGGTGTGATTGGCCACCTAAAATATTTATCTTTTTAACAAAATCTCAAAATTAATTAAGTTTTATTAAAAAAGATAATTTTTTGTCTGCGAAAACAGAATTGGGTCCGGGAGTACAGTTACGCATGGGGAAGGATTAGCACCCCCATGACCCCCGTTAAAAAACGGTACCATAATAATCATGTGTTATCCTTTAATTTTAATAAAATGGTCTTGAATTAATATTTAAAAATAATTCTTATTTCATTGCAATCAATTTTATTCAAAATCATTTTTTATTTGTAAATTTATTTTGTTTTATTTTAAAAAGTTAAATTTTATTTTTCAAAAGAGAATGTGAACATTTTTGTATTGAAAAATTAAATCAAATATCTCAATACTCTGGTAACAATTGAAATAATTTTCCTCACCTAGAGATTTCTTAAGAATCACTACTTGTGAGTTCTATAGAATCTCATCATCGGAAGATTCACACTCGCTTCAAAAATTATTATGAATGCATATGATGCAAACAGATAATGAATGATGGAAATGAATTTTTTTAATTTTTTATATAAAGATTTCTTCATTTATTTTAAATAAAAATTTTTCTTATTGAAAAATTGCATGAAATATCCCAATACTCTGGTAACAGTTAGTGAACTTCTCTCACCTAGGGATTAGTTAAGAAATCACTACTTGTGAGTTTCTTGACATCCCATCATCGGACATTTATTTATTTAAATTTTATTATTATTTTTTCTTCTTTTTATTTAAAAAAATATTTATTTTCATTCTTAATAAAATTTAAATTATTGAAAAATCATAATAAATATCTCAATACTCTGTTAACATTTAATACGACTCTTCTTACCTAGGGATCAGTTAAGAAATCACTACTTGTGAGTTTCATAACATCCCATCATCGGGAGAATTTCATTTAATTATTAAAGTTCATTATTTATTTTTCTTTGTTTTTTTATAAAAAATAAATTATTTATTTTCATTTTTAATAAAAATTTAAATTATTGAAAAATCATACTAAATATCCCAATACTCTGGTAACATTTAGTACGACTCTTCTCACCTAGGGATCAGTTAAGAAATCACTACTTGTGAGTTTCATAACATCCCATCATCGGAAGAATTTCATTTAATTATTAAAGTTCATTATTTATTTTTCTTTGTTCTTTTATGAAAAAATAAATTATTTATTTTCATTTTTAATAAAAATTTAAATTATTGAAAAATCATACTAAATATCCCAATACTCTGGTAACATTTAGTACAACTCTTCTCACCTAGGGATTAGTTAAGAAATCACTACTTGTGAGTTTCATAACATCCCATCATCGGAAATTCATTGATTTGAATTTAAATTATTAATTTAAAAAAAAGAACTTATTTTGTTTTAATTTTAATAAAAATTTAAATTATTGAATGAAAAATCATACTAAATATCCCAATACTCTGGTAACATTTAGTACGACTCTTCTCACCTAGGGATCAGTTAAGAAATCACTACTTGTGAGTTTCATAACATCCCATCATCGGAAGAATTTCATTTAATTATTAAAGTTCATTATTTATTTTTCTTTGTTCTTTTATGAAAAAATAAATTATTTATTTTCATTTTTAATAAAAATTTAAATTATTGAAAAATCATACTAAATATCCCAATACTCTGGTAACATTTAATACAACTCTTCTCACCTAGGGATCAGTTAAGAAATCACTACTTGTGAGTTTCATAACATCCCATCATCGGAAATTCATTGATTTGAATTTAAATTATTAATTTAAAAAAAAGAACTTATTTTGTTTTAATTTTAATAAAAATTTAAATTATTGAAAAATCATACTAAATATTTCAATGCTTTTGGCAATATTTAGTACAACTCTTCTCACCTAGGGATCAGTTAGGAATCACTACTTATGACTTCCGTAACATCCCATCATCGGGAATTCGTTTAATTGAATTTAAATTTCATTATTTATTTATTTAATTTGTTTTTGATTTCGTGTTCTTTTGTTTTTATATTTTTTTCTAACACATTTTCTAATCAATAATAATTAATGAAAATACAAATAAAAGGAAAATTTTCAAAACACGCATTAATAATAATAATAATAATAATAATAATAATAATAATAATAATAATAATAATAATAATAATAATAATAATAACAACAACAATAACAATAATAACAATAATAATAATAATAATAATAATAATAATAACAATAATAATAACAATAACATAATAATAATAATAATAATAATAATAATAATAATAATAATAATAATAATAATAATAATAATAACAACAACAACACCAAAATTACTAAAAATAAAAGAAATATACCTAAATTGGTTTGGGCTAAGAACCCAAAAAGAAGCCTTTCAAGTTGGCCCAAAAACCGAGCCCAATAGAATCCCACAGATTGGGCTTGGACGGGCCGGAAGTGAAACGGGTTGGTGCAGGTTGGACCGGGTCGGACGTGGCATGGGTCAGGTCGGAGCAGCACGCGGACCCAAGGGCTTCAAAACGGCGTAGTTTTGTTCCTTTATAAATACCCTCTTTTTATTTTTTTGTTTCACTTTATCAGATTTCACCAAAAAAATTCCAAAAAACTCTCTCTCCCCTCTCTGCCTGTTTACCCAGAATCCGATCGGAGCTGCCGCTGGCACCACCGTCCGCCACCGCCGACCGCCGCTCGCCGGCAACAGAAACCCCAAAGCTTCCCCCTTTCGTAAGCTTTTTACCTCCTCTACCCGAATCTGGCCTTCGTTTTACCCGAAAAGATCCCTAACTCCATAAATCTGATCAAACCGAAACCTTCTTCCTTTTTTGTTTCTTTTCTTCTTTTTGTTTCTTTTTTTTTGTGAATGTTGTGACTGCTGATGTTTAGTCCTTAAATCTCTTTTTCATAGATCTAGGACAAGGATTTTTGGTTGGGGTTTCAGTGGGTTTCGGATTTTTTTATGGTTTGATTTTTTGGTTGCTGTGAAAGGCAATGCTTGTTATGGTGATTGGTTTTTGTTGTTGTGTTTTTGGGTGGAGTGCGATGGTTGAATGATGGTAGGTTATGGGTGTTTCGATGGTGGTGATGAACGATGATGAGATGATGATTTGGTGTGAAAGCTGGGACCGTGTCTGTGGTCTTGGGGTTGAGAATGATTAGTGAAATGGGTCTTTGAGTGGTGCGGTTTAGGCTCGGGTTTGGTTTCTGGATGGTGGTTCAGGGATTTTTGGTTTGGTTGAGGGTTGGCTGTGAGCTTGATGTAGGGGCTGTGAGCAGAGGCAGTGGAGGGAATGGGGGCTCGGTTCACGTTGATGGCAGATAGCAGTTTGTGGTGGTGGATAGATGGGTTTAGGTTTGTGAGGTTCGAGAAAGAATCCAATAAAAAAAATGGCTCCCCCTTTCTTCAGAACAAATTTCTTTTTAAAAGCAAATTAGCCCCATCTTTGATCCGGATCTTTGCATTTGATCTGCAGAATTTTGTCTTTGCCATTCAGTCTTCGATGGTGATTGCATAGGAATGAGGGGTTAGTGGAAAATGCAGTCTGCAAAGGTGGACAGTGGCAACTTGGGGTCATTTCCGATGGTGGCCAATGGAGGTGCCGGATATGGAGAACAGGACCTCATTAAATGCACTAATATATAAAAATATATATATATATATATATATAAAAATGCACTAATATAATAAAAATCACAATCAAATCAAATAAAAGAAAAGAGAAATAAATAAAAAAATAAGATAAAATAAATAATTAAAAATGAAAATTAAATAACCTTAAAGCTCATATCTTAATTTTAATTGGGCTAGATCAATGAAGCTCAAAACTTAAAATGGACAAATGATAAGTATTGAATTTATCAAAATGATTTGTAAATTCGGACAAAATTAGGTGTCTACAGCTGCCCCTCTTTGCTCATTACTGAGAATCAGGAATAGAGCAAAGACAATAGACAATAATCTTGTCCGGCTCATGACCTACTTCTTTTGTTTTTGTTTGTTTTTTTTTTTTAATTCTTCTTGAAAAAGTGCTCCCTTAAAATAAAAGCATTGAAACTTTAAATTATTTCTTGAAAAAGAGCTCCTCTTACAACAGAGGCAATGAAATTTTAAATTCATTCCTGAAATGTACTCCTGTTACAGTAGAAGCAGTGAAACTCTAAAATTCCTCTCTTTTTTCTTCTTCTTTTTTTTTTAAAAATTTGCTCTTCTTGCAGCAGAGGCAATGAAACTTTAAATTCATTCTTTCTTTTTTTTTTGCCTTTTTTTTAAATGTGCTCCTCTTGCAGCAGAGGCGATGAAACTTTAAATTCATTCATTCTTTTTTTTTTGCCTTTTTTTTAAATGTGCTCCTCTTGCAGCAGAGGCGATGAAACTTTAAATTCCTTTATGAAAATGTGCTCCTCTTGCAGCAGAGGCAATGAAACTTTAAAATTCTTTCTTGGAATGTGCTCCTCTTGCAGCAGAGGCGATGAAACTTTAAATTTTTCCTGAAAATGTGCTCCTCTTGCAGCAGAGGCGATGAAACTTTAAATTGAGAGATTTCACATTCAAAGGTTTGAAATTTTGATTTGGTTCGGAGATTCACATCCGAAGATTCTGTTTCGGAGATTCACATCCAACAATCTAGAATGTCATTTCGGGAATTCACATTCGAAGGTCTAGGTATTCACTTCTAGAAATTTAGTTTCGAGAATTCAAATCGAAATTTTAACTTTGTTTTGGAGATTCACATCCAAAATTTTGAACTTGGAGATTCACACCCAGAATTTTAATTTGGAGATTCACATCCAAAGATTTGGTTTGGAGATTCACATCTGAAGATTCACACTTGAAATTTTGATTTGGTGATTCACATCCAAAATTTTAACTTTGATTTGGAGATTCACATCCAAGATTTTAACTTTGATTTGGAGATTCACATCCAAAATTTTAACTTGGAGATTCACATCCAGAATTTGACTTGAAAATTCATATCCGAAAAGTTTGACTTGGAGATTCACATCCAGAATTCGAAATTTGACTTGGAGATTCACATCCAAAAAGTTTGACTTGGAGATTCACATCCAGAATTCGAAATTTGATTTGGAGATTCACATCCAAAATGTTTGACTTGGAGATTCACATCCAGAATTCGAAATTTGATTTGGAGATTCACATCCAAAATTTGATTCGGAGATTCACATCCGAAATTTGAAATTTGATTTGGAGATTCACATCCAAAATTTTAACTTGAAGAGTCACATCTAGAATTCGAAATTTGATTCGGAGTTTCACATCCAAAATTTGATTCGGAGATTCACATCCAGAATTTTAACTTAGTTTGGAGATTCACATCCAAAGATTTGATTCGGAGATTCACATCTGGAATTTTAACTTGGTTTGGAGATTCACATCCAAAGATTTGATTCGGAGATTCACATCCCAAGATCTAACTTGGAGGTTCACATCCAAAAATTTGATTTGGAGATTCACATCCGAAGATTTTCTCTAAACATTCCGAGATTCATACCTGAAATTTGATTTGGAGATTCTCATCCAGATATTCAGTTTCTTGATGCATCATCCTTTTAAAACTCTTTACTTTAAAAATTTTATCATCTTATCATAAAATTTTCAGAATCCTGCTTCCTTTTTTTGTCTTGTGTTTTGCCCCCCCCCTTTTTTTACCAAGAATGTACAAACTTTGTTACTTAAAGGTGAAATTTTCTTCTTTTCTTTTTTTTTTTGCGCGTGATGAATGCAATGCAAATGTCGAGAAATAGGAAAAAAGAAAAAGGGAAAGATAAGGAAAAAGAAAAGGAAAAAAAATCAAAAGTTGTAGTAACAAGGTTCACAAGACCATCTTTCTCACCATTTTTGAATCTTTTCAAATCATAAGCTTCCATTCATCTGCAAATTCCATGAAACACCATTAATTCTTGTTCTTTTTTCACCATTTGATCACTCATTCATATTTCTTCAGTACACTTACAAGCCTTCCCACGATTCTCATCTTTTCCTTCTTTGCCCCATATCATTTTCGACTTTCCTCTTTTGTAACACATCGGGCTTTCACAAATATTGTCAATTATTTATTTATCATCATTTCAATTTCATAATAGATGTAATGTCATCACATTTCTTTCAATAATCATGAGTATGCAGATTGGTTGAAAGTTGAAGGGAAGACATTTATGATGAAGTAAACAAGAACAGATTTAACCAAGAATAATAGGTAATTTCCGAAGGTCAAGGGAAGGTAACAGTATCTAAACAATGAATATTCAATCAATCTTGATAAACTAATCTAAGATTTTTCCAAAACTCTATTTGATTGACATTCTAATCATTTTGGTTCCACAAACGCTTTGCCCCCTACTTCATGAAATCCTCGAACAATACTGGTTTCCCCCATAAAAGGCTATCTCCTCAAGATTTAAGCCAAATCGTCCATTCTTATTTTGACTCAAATTGCCCTTTCGGGTTTCAACTTGAGCCCCTTCTTATTCTCCTTCTTCTTATTTCTTTTTTTTTTTTAGCTTTTTTCTTTTTTCTTCATTTTCTTCTTTCTTTTTTTATTATTTTTTTCATCATTTTTCTTTTTACATTTTCATTCTTTTCCAAAGACCATACTTATTCATAATCAAGACACTTATCGAGCTCCGAATCATGAACTTGTAACACGTCTAGGCTCAATATATGATTCCTTAACTCAAGCATTCAAGTTCGATCAAAATGGACTTTTAAGGTACGTAATGTTGGCCAGGTTTTGAGGTTCTGAAAGAATGGATAATAAGGCTTAAAATACGTGTTTCAAGGGTTTCAAGCCATAGGATCATTTTTCATCATATTGAGAATTTTAGCATTCTACCCCATTCTTTGTTTATTCTTCTTTTGTTTCTTGTTTCTCTTTCCACTCTTTTCAGTTCACTTTCTTTTTCTTTTGACTCTCTCTTTTCCTCATTTTCATCATCATTCATTTCGTTTCTCTTTTTTTTTTGAAGAATTCAAGCGTAAAGATATCTTTTTCTGTATATTGCCCCTAAGGTTTCCAATGACTTGAAATTTTTTCGTGGGCAAATCTCACTTCATTTTTCTCAATTTTGCCCCCCAATGTGGAGGGTGATCCTTGACAGGTTTCTTTGAAAAACATATATAACTATAAGGCTCGAAAAGGGGTAACAATGGATGATTTTTCTCATATGTGAAGGGTAAACCAAAGATGGTCATTTCTCATTCCAAACATAAATACTCTTATCAAAGAATTATTTATTGAGCCAACACAATCTTGTGGAAAATCTACTATTAAATTGCACATCAATTTCGACTTTCCTTGTGTGCACTCCATCTATTGACTACAACATTCCCATCGATCAAGGGGGACAAAATTGTCAATACAAATAGAATTTTAAAGTTTTATCCCAGATTATTATCATAATCAACTTCATATTCATCATTTAATAACAAAATTAGGCAAAGAATGGAAATTAATCATTTAGAAGCCAAAAGAAGGAGAAAAAGGTAAAATATAGGTAAATGCACAAAAAATATAAGATTTCAAAAGGGAGAGAAAAATGTAATGAAAATGCATTAGTTACTCCGTTGAAATGACGAAGAATAAATGAAAGTCAATACACAAAAAGCACTTTTCAGTTCATGAGCATTACAAAAAGAAACAACTTTACACCATCATGAATGACCAACCAAAAAGTCTTCTTTTGCAATCATACTGTAGCATGGTTAACCCGTTCCTTCTTTTGTCCTAAAATCCAACAAACCAGATCTAATCAAACTTTGCACCTTATGCTTGAAAGCAGGGAAACTTTCTATTAAATGACCCATATTTCCACTATGATAGTCACACTGAGCATTTGGGTCATACCATTCTGGATATGGAGGTTCTAAAGGCTTTAATTGGACTGGGGTAACAAGTTGGTTCTCGATAAGGTATTGAAATACTTCAGTGTAAGACCAAGGAATCGGACCAATGTCAGTCCTTCTCCGTTTGTTTCGAGATCCTCTTTGGTTGCTTTGGGTAGGTATAGGTGTTTGGAGACCCATTTGGCAACTAGACTGTGGGATTGGCTGATGAACATTCAAGCTTGGAGAGGTATTATTTATGGTGGGGTAATGGGTTTGGTACATTGGATAAGGATGATATGGAGCAAAGTCTCCCACATGTTGTTCCCCGTAATTCATAGCATGAACATCTCCTTCACTCCCCGATGTATCACCTTTTCTTGCATTCATGGCGTCATCTCTTACAAGTTTGCCACTCTTGATTGCATTATCTATTATTTCACCAGAGATCACCATGTCTGCAAAATTCTTTGTGGCATTTCCGACCATCATTTCATAAAACGGTGCTGGAAGTGTGTTGACAAACAAGATGGCGGTTTCTTTCTCTGTGAGAGGTGGTTGAACTTGGGCAGCTACATCCCTCCACCTTTGAGCATATTCTCTAAAGCTCTCCTCATGTTTCTTCCTCATGCCCTGTAAGGACAGGCGGTCTGGTGCTAAATCTTCAATGTGCTTGTATTGAGCAATAAATGCTCGAGCCAATTCTTTCCATGAGCGGATATGGGCTCGATCTAGTTGGGTGTACCACCTGGCAGCTGATCCGGTAAGACTGTCTTGAAAAATATGCACCAATAATTCATCATTCTGAGCATAGGCGGCCATTTTCTGACAATACATCTTGATATGAGTTGTCGGGCATTTGGTCCCGTCATACTTTTCAAATTCTGGAACCTTGAACTTTGGTGGGATAACTACACCCGGTACCAAACAGAGCTAACGTGCATCCAAGGAGCCATATAAATTCATCCTTTCGATAGCTCGTAGCCTTTCTTCAAAGAGATCTAACTTTGTTTGAGGCTCTAAATTTTCTTTCATTGTTGATGCACTCATCTTCAGTTTTTCTTTAGGATCATCTGAATCATGGACATGGATTAGGTCTGATGGCTTCCTTCCGAGGTTTGGAATGTCGTGCCCCTCAAATAGCATATGCTGTGATGTACGGACTTGGAGTGGAATGGGACTTTGTGGATATGAACGTTCACCGTCTTGTGCCCACCTTTCTTGAGTAGTTGCTTCCTGTACTGGCTCTTTTCCTTTACTCATTTTGGTCATCATCTCCATCATTGCTGCCAATTGCCCCTTCATCTCTTCTTGTGCCTTTTCGATTTTCTCCATTCGGCTAGCTTGTCCTTCTTCCATGGTCTATACTTGAGAGTCCCGAATTGCTTTGTAACTTTTGATGGTCGAGAGGCCTTGTACCACAATTTTAAATTAGAAATCCATATCATTATCTATCTTTGTCTAAAAAACTCATTTTTTTTTCAAGAATTTTTTAAACAACCAAAATTTTGTTTTTTGAAAAATGAAGAGTATTGGCCTATTTAACAAGTGTATGATGTGAATTTTATGAAAATCATATTGTTTGTATATGTATGCAAATGATATGCATGACAAAAATCTATGAAATGGAACAATTTTTTTCTTTTCTCTCTCTTTTTTTTTGTTTGTTAGTTTGCATAACTTTCTTGATTTTACATGTTAGGTATTTATGTCTTCACTTTAACTAAATCTTAGGGAGGAATAATTTCAACAAAAATAATCAATCAATAACACATGTACACAAATTTGATAAAAAGAAAATTGAAAGAATAAACAAATTCAAAATTGCAAAAAAAACTTAGTCTAGTTTCTCAAAGACTTTTCTGCAAAGTGTGATGCGACAATGTAAAATGCATTCCAAAGTTCAAACTAAAATTTGCCTCTTATTTATCATATTCACTTATTAACTTAAGAGGTCAAGACGGAAACAAGAGAAGTTGAAGAGTAATCTTAAACCATACCAAACTTGTTTCAAAACTCTCTCTCTTTTTTCCTTTGTTTTTTAATTTTCTATGAGAAAGAACATATTCTTTTTTTCTTTTTTTATGAAATGCTATGTAAAATTTTTAAGACATGACACAATAACAAGGCATGATGAAGGACATGTTTATACAAAATGTAATTTATACACAATGCAGTGGTAATGAAGATCAAATTTTGTTTTATTTCACCTAACTTTCATGATTCTAAAATGCAAATGACATGACTATCAACATATATATACACAATGATGATGAAATGAATTAAAATGATATATGTCCCTAACATGCTTGAGAAAAATGAATATTTGTATTCACAATACCTAGACACTTTCCTTAATCCAACATGCAAGAAAGATGAAATTCCTAACTAAACCTCAAAACTAAACCTCAAACATTCTTCTTCATTTTTCTAGAAATCATTTTTATTTAATCACCAAACAAACATTTTTTATTTTATATTTTTTCCTAAAAAATTCACATTCCCTATTCGATTATTTTTTCAAAAATTGATTTTATTTCATTTTTATTCCAAATCAATTTTTTTTAATTCTTTTCCAAACAAATTCAATGACAATTTTTGTTGACATCTTTTTGTTCAAGAAACCCCTTTTTTTTAACCCCTTTTTTTAATTCTTAGCATTTTTAGACTCTCATTTAAAATTCCTATACGACCCAAAAAAAGAAAGATACATATTTTTTTATTTTTATTCTTTGAAAACTCTATACAGGAAAGTCAATTATTCATCTCTCTTTTTTTCACTTCAGAGAAAAAAAATTTTTCATTATTTCATTTTATTCTAACTCATTTTTGAAGAGATATTAATTCATTTCCTACTCAAAATCCCTTTCACTTTTCTTTTTTATGCCTTTATCTTAAGAAAATTTTCCAATAATAATAAAGAATAAAAAAATTTAATTAAAAAAAACTTAATTGAATTTTTTCTTATTATTTTTTGTCTTTTATGCCTTTATCTTAAGAAAATTTTCCAAGAATAATAAAGAATAAAAAATTTTAATTAAAAAACTTAATTGAATTTCTTCTTATTATTTTTTGTGAAAAAGACAAGAATCTTATTTTTCTCTTTTTTTTTAAAGAAATTATTTCATTTTTATTATAAAAAGAAAAGTTTTCGTGTTTTTATCATTTCATATTTTCTTTTAAAGGAAAAAAATAAGAGAAATTAAAACCTCATTTTTTTATTTGTAGATAAAAAACATTTTATAACCAAAAATACAAGAACCTCTTTTTCTTCCTCTTGTTTTGGAGAATGTATTTTTATTAGTTCCTATTTCTATGAACCTATATTTACAAAAAAAATTTCCTCCTCAAAAAATGAAGAATTATTTGCATTTTTAAAAGAAAGTCACATATTTATTCTATTGTTTTTATCACACATCTTTATTTTTTCAAAAATAAGTGATTTTTTTTTACAAGATCTTTTATAAAGAAAATATATTTTTTCCATTTTTATTTTACAAAAATTCCTTTTTTTAGAAAAAGTCACAGAATTAAATTATATACAATTCAAATCAAAATCAATTATACCTTTATTATTGACATGAGAAAATG
The DNA here is from genome assembly GCA_031772115.1 of Heritiera littoralis. NCBI lineage: Eukaryota > Viridiplantae > Streptophyta > Magnoliopsida > Malvales > Malvaceae > Heritiera > Heritiera littoralis. The sequence goes on along the minus strand of JAPDPK010000008.1, from coordinate 8,767,201 downwards.
GGTCGAATTGTGTTCCCTCGTGTCCTAATTTTGGGATAATTTCTACAAAAATTGGACATGGCTCTACCTAAGGTTACCTAAGGTTGGCCTCTTAGGTTTTTCTATATGCTGGGCTGGGATATAAAGATCTAAAGGTTCCCAAATTATACCTCACTGTCGTCCACACTGGACTAGTAAGATTTAATTTGAGTGAGAGTATTTCGATTGCCATTGCGGAGGTGATTATCTCACGAGAGCAAAGGTACTCTACTCCCTCCTAAGAAGGACAGAACCCGGGTATAGAGCTCATGTTATGCAAATGCAAGTGCAAGTGCAAGTGTGTGTATGAAGGAACACGTCATACTCAAATTAAATTATTTTCTTTATCCTAAATACCTCAACAATTTATTAACAACGAGTATATACAAATATAAAACAAAAAATAAATAACATAAAATGCATATGCAAACAAACTTATTTTCGAAATCCAAATGAATTAAGTTTAAATATCAATCAAGACTATTAAATTAAAACTTTGGATAACACATGATTAATGAATGGCTTGACCCTCAAGAAGCGTCCCCAGTGGAGTCGCCAAGCTGTCGTAACGGCTTCGCGCTCGACGATTTTGAAAACATTTTAAAAACAAAGGGAGTTGCCACCAATCTTTTTTGACTAGGTGTGATTGGCCACCTAAAATATTTATCTTTTTAACAAAATCTCAAAATTAATTAAGTTTTATTAAAAAAGATAATTTTTGGTCTGCGAAAACAGAATTGGGTTCGGGAGTACGGTTACTCGTGGGGAAGGATTAGCACCCCCACGACGCCCGTTAAAAAACGGTACCATAATAATCATGTGTTATCCTTTAATTTTAATAAAATGGTCTTGAATTAATATTTAAAAATAATTCTTATTTCATTGCAATCAATTTTATTCAAAGTCATTTTTTATTTGTAAATTTATTTTGTTTTATTTTAAAAAGTTAAATTTTATTTTTCAAAAGAGAATGTGAACCTTTTTGTATTGAAAAATTAAATCAAATATCCCAATACTCTGGTAACAATTGAAATAATTTTCCTCACCTAGAGATTTCTTAAGAATCACTACTTGTGAGTTCTATAGAATCTCATCATCGGAAGATTCACACTCGCTTAAAAAATTATTATGAATGCAAATGATGCAAACGGATAATGAATGATGGAAATGAATTTTTTTAATTTTTTATATAAAGATTTCTTCATTTATTTTAAATAAAAATTTTTATTATTGAAAAATTGCACGAAATATCCTAATACTCTGGTAACAGTTAGTGAACTTCTCTCACCTAGGGATTAGTTAAGAAATCACTACTTGTGAGTTTCATGACATCCCATCATCGGACATTTATTTATTTAAATTTTATTATTATTTTTTCTTCTTTTTTATTTAAAAAAATATTTATTTCATTCTTAATAAAATTTAAATTATTGAAAAATCATAATAAATATCCCAATACTCTGGTAACATTTAATACGACTCTTCTCACCTAGGGATCAGTTAAGAAATCACTACTTGTGAGTTTCATAACATCCCATCATCGGGAGAATTTCATTTATTTATTAAAGTTCATTATTTATTTTTCTTTGTTTTTTTATAAAAAAAATAAATTATTTATTTTCATTTTTAATAAAAATTTAAATTATTGAAAAATCATACTAAATATCCCAATACTCTGGTAACATTTAGTACGACTCTTCTCACCTAAGGATCAGTTAAGAAATCACTACTTGTGAGTTTCATAACATCCCATCATCGGAAGAATTTCATTTAATTATTAAAGTTCATTATTTATTTTTCTTTGTTTTTTTATAAAAAAATAAATTATTTATTTTCATTTTTAATAAAAATTTAAATTATTGAAAAATCATACTAAATATCCCAATACTCTGGTAACATTTAGTACGACTCTTCTCACCTAGGGATCAGTTAAGAAATCACTACTTGTGAGTTTCATAACATCCCATCATCGGAAATTCATTGATTTGAATTTAAATTATTAATTAAAAAAAAGAACTTATTTTGTTTTAATTTTAATAAAAATTTAAATTATTGAAAAATCATACTAAATATTCCAATACTTTTGGCAATATTTAGTACAACTCTTCTCACCTAGGGATCAGTTAGGAATCACTACTTGTGACTTCCGTAACATCCCATCATCGGGAATTCGTTTAATTGAATTTAAATTTCATTATTTATTTATTTAATTTGTTTTTGATTTCTTGTTCTTTTGTTTTTATATTTTTTTCTAACACATTTTCTAATCAATAATAATTAATGAAAATACAAGTAAAAGGAAATTTTTCAAAACTTTTATTTTGTAGCATGCATTAATAATAATAATAATAATAATAATAATAATAATAATAATAATAATAATAATAACAACAACAACAACAACAACAACAACAACAATAATAATAATAACAACAACAACAACAACAACAACAACACCAAAATTACTAAAAATAAAAGAAATATACCTAAATTGGTTTGGGCTAAGAACCCAAAAACCGAGCCCAATAGAATCCCACAAATTGGGCTTGGACGGGCCGGAAGTGAAACGGGCTGGTGCAGGTTGGACAAGGTCGAACGCGGCATAGGTCAGGTCGGAGCAGCACGCGGACCCAAGGGCTTCAAAACGGCGTAGTTTTGTTCCTTTATAAATACCCTCTTTTTATTTTTTTGTTTCACTTTATCAGATTTCACCAAAAAAATTCCAAAAAACTCTCTCTCCCCTCTCTGCCTGTTTACCCAGAATCCGGTCGGAGCCGCCGTTGGCACCACCGTCTGCCACCGCCGATCGCCGCTCGCCGGCAACAGAAACCCCAAAGCTTCCCCCTTTCGTAAGCTTTTTACCTCCTCTACCCAAATCTGGCCTTCGTTTTACCCGAAAAGATCCCTAACTCCATAAATCTGATCAAACCGAAACCTTCTTCCTTTTTTGTTTCTTTTCTTCTTTTTGTTTCTTTTTTTTTTGTGAATGTTGTGACTGCTGATGTTTAGTCCTTAAATCTCTTTTTCATAGATCTAGGACAAGGATTTTTGGTTGGGGTTTCAGTGGGTTTCGGATTTTTTTATGGTTTGATTTTTTGGTTGCTGTGAAAGGCAATGCTTGTTATGGTGATTGGTTTTTGTTGTTGTGTTTTTGGGTGGAGTGCGATGGTTGAATGATGGTAGGTTATGGGTGTTTCGGTGGTGGTGATGAACGATGATGAGATGATGATTTGGTGTGAAAGCTGGGACCGTGTCTGTGGTCTTGGGGCTGAGAATGATTAGTGAAATGGGTCTTTGAGTGGTGCGGTTTAGGCTCGGGTTTGGTTTCTGGATGGTGGTTCAGGGATTTTTGGTTTGGTTGAGGGTTGGCTGTGAGCTTGATGTAGGGGCTGTGAGCAGAGGCAGTGGAGGGAATGGGGGCTCGGTTCACGGTGATGGCAGATAGCAGTTTGTGGTGGTGGATAGATGGGTTTAGGTTTGTGAGGGTCGAGAAAGAATCCAAGGAAAAAATGGCTCCCCCTTTCTTCAGAACAAATTTCTTTTTAAAAGCAAATTAGCCCCTTCTTTGATCCGGATCTTTGCATTTGATCTACTGAATTTTGTCTTTGCCATTCAGTCTTCGATGGTGATTGCATAGGAATGAGGGGTTAGTGGAAAATGTAGTCTGCAAAGGTGGACAGTGGCAGCTTGGGGTCATTTCCGATGGTGGCCAATGGAGGTACCGGATATGGAGAACAGAACCTCATTAAATGCACTAATATATAAAAAATATATATATAAAAATGCACTAATATAATAAAAATCACAATCAAATCAAATAAAAGAAAAGAAAAATAAATAAAAAAAATAAGATAAAATAAATAATTAAAAATGAAAATTAAATAACCTTAAAGCTCATATCTTAATTTTAATTGGGCTAGATCAATGAACCTCAAAACTTAAAATGGACAAATGATAAGTATTGAATTTATCAAAATTATTTGTAAATTCGGACAAAATTAGGTGTCTACAATGACACATGCCTTATTTTATTTTTTTTTATTTTAATATTTTTATAAAATATGTGACATGATTCTAACTTCGCTTATGGAGTGAAAAGCTTCATTGACGGTGTATAGAATATTAATCCTATATATATAAAAGAATGCATATTTATATTTTATATATAAAATGCATATGTATAAAAATGATTATTGAGGTCAATAATAAAAATATATTATTTTAATGCTTGAAAATTGTTAAAATGTACTTTTAATTTTTATTTTAATATTTTATTGATGTACTCAATAATATTATTTATAATATGTTTTTAATTTTTATTCTTCCTAATATTTATCTTATGTTTTGAATTTTATAATTTTTAATTTCAATATTTAATTCTTTTATGATTAGATATATTGATTGTCATAACGTATTAAGTTTCGGGAAACCTAATAGCTAGACACAAAACTATGGAGTCGCCACCAACCATTCTTACCTAGGTGTGATTGGTCACCTATTCAAATTAAGGACAAGGCTTGGTCTACGTTAAAAGTTCTAAGTTCGGGAGTACGGTTACGTGTGAGGAAGGATTAGCACCCTCACAACGCCCATCCTAAAATGGTACCAAATAATCTAAGGTTATCCTAATTTTGCCTTTCACTTTAATTTCGATATGATTAAATATTGAAAAATCTTTTAAGTCTCCTCCATCAAGCTGGTTGGACAACTTAAAAGTTTTTCTCACCTCAAGAGTATTCAAATAGGACCAATCGCCTTTCTTGAAGAGGCTCCGTCGTCGGATTGTTTAAATATTTTATGCAAACCCTATTTTGACTCCTATCCAATTTCTATTTAATATCCTATCTTATTTTATTCTATTGTTATTATTTTTTATATAAATTATTATTTCACATTTTTTTATATACTTAAATAAACATGAATTATTTTATATTGAAAATTCTCTTAAAGATCTTCCATCAAGCTGGTAAGACCTTAAAAAAAATTTTCTCACCTTATGAATTTTTAAAGAAACTACTCAAGTGCAATTTCCTTTAAATTCCATCCTCAGAATAATTCACATCTATTAAAATATTTAATTTAATTTAATTTCTATTTATTTTAATTCTTTTCTAATTTTAATTCTAACTAATTAATTTGATTTTTATTATCTATTATAATGAACTTAATTTTAATTTACTATTTTTAATCTAATTTAATTTTTATATTTTATAATTAGATTGATTTATTAAGTATTGGAAATACCCCCTTAGATCTTCCATCAAGTTGGTAAGACCTAAAGGAAACATCCTCACCTCAAGATATCTAAAAGTACTACTCAAGCGCAGTCCTTTTAGAATTCCATCGTCGGATTCATTGAAATCTAACATAATTTTATTTAATCCTATTTTTATTTATTTTAATTCTTTTCTAATTCTTAGTTATCTAATTTTAATTTATTAATTTTATTTTTATTTGGTAATTTTTTTATAATGAACTTAGTCTTAATTTGCCATTTATTTAATTTTATTTTTTATTTTTATTTTAATTTTTATTTTTATAATTTAATTTATTAATTCTTGGAAATGCCCTTTAAATCTTCCATCAAACTGGCAAGACTTAAAAAAAATTCTCCTCACCTCAAGACATCTAAAAGTACTACTCAAGCGCAGTCCCTTTAGAATTCTGTCATCGGATAATTTGTATTTTTATGATTTTATTCTATTTTATTTCTAAATATATTAACTTCTATGCCTCTTAATTCCCAATTTAACTATTAATTCTTTTTAATTAATTCTTATTTCAATTTTTAATAAATCTGAGTTTTAAATATTGGAAATATCTTTTTAAATCTTCCATCAAGCTGGTAAGACTTAAAAAAACCTTCCTCACCTCAAGATCTCTGAGAGTATTACTCAATCGCAATCTCCTCGGAGTTCCGTCGTCGGAATATTTACATTTATTTTATTTAAAATGTTTATTATTATATTCTTCTAATGCATTGCAATTTTGGACTACATAAATTTTGACAATACTTTTATCATACACTAAATTGAGCACATCATATGAATTTTATTTGAAAAAACTAAAGAAGTAATGCTAATTATATTAAATCATGCTAATTAAATTAAATCATACTAATTAAATTAAACTAAACAATCAAATTAATAAAATAAATAAAAAAAAATACATCAATTTATATTCACATGCTACATTAATTAAATCAGATCAATACTTGTTAAATCATACCATTCATGCATCTAATTAAATCAAATAACTTATCAAATCAATTACTTAGATCACATTATTGTATAATTTTGTTAATTAAATTACTGTATTAATTACAAATTTACACAACAATCATCAATAGAAAATAAATAAAATAACATAAAATAAAATAACATAAAATAAATAAATAAAAAATAAAAAATGGAAATTCTCGAAAAATAGAAAATAAAAACCTTGCGATCGGGTCGGGTCGGACGCGGGTCAACGCGCGGGTCGGCACGCGGGTTAGGCACTCCAAAACGGCGTCGTTCCAAAGCAGTATTTAAGCTTCCTTTCCGAGTTTTTCGGAAAAAAACCTAGCCTTCCAGAAAAAAAATCTCTCAAATTCTCTCAAACCGTGCGATACCCGGTGACCGGAAACTTCAAACGGCCGTCGAAAAATTCAACTTCTCCAGATTCCGGCGTCTTGCTCCGCCGTGCACCACCGTAAATGACCAGATCTATACCTAAAAAAAACACCTCCAGAAATCTTCCTTTCCTCTCCCTGAAACCAGATCTAGGGATTCTAGACACTAAATCGATCCGCCAATTCCAGATCTGAACCCCCAAACTAAAAACCTTAATCCCCGAATCCTAAACAGAATGCCACTGATATATTTTAATTCTGTTATTAGTTATGGTTGTTTCTCTGGTTTTTTTTTGTGTAGCCATCGTCCTCATTTCCAGATCTGTGGCTGTCCCCTTATAATAGGTTTCAATATTATGGAAGTTAAGAAAACCGAATCCCAGATCCGATTTTCTTTCTCTGCTTTTAATGTCTGATTAATTTTTCCCTTGATTTCCTTGCAGATTTCGAAGACCAAATCTTTCCTTTCGTGTTTCTGACAGCTATGTTGGATTTAGGGTTAGGCTTCAAGTCTCGGTTTGGGGTGTGGATTTTGTTTGGGGTTAGGGTTTCAGATTAGGGTTTCTATTTAGGGCTTGGAGTCGTGGTTTGGTTTTTGTTTAGGGTTAGGGTTCGGGTAATTAAGGTTTCATTAGGGTTTGGGGTTCTATTTTGGGGTTTGAGTTTCAATTCAGATTAGGGTTTGGATCTTGGCAAAGGTTTCTATTAGGGTTTCTGATTAGGGGTTTCCGTTTTTTGTTTTGTTTCCTTTTTTAATTTTTTTTCTTTGCTTTTTTTTTATCAAAATAAATGAATAAAGAAAAATAAAATACTAAAATTCATATTAATAAAATAAAAAATAAAAAAATAAAAAAGAATAATAATAAAAAAAAGAGAAATAATAATAAAATGAATAATAATAAAAAAAAGAAGAAAAAGAAAGAAGGAAAAGAAAGAAAAAATAAAATAAATAATAAAAAAAATAAGACAAAATAAAATCAATTAGTCAAACATGGGTTTAATTCATTTTCGATTTTTAGAATATACGTCGAGCGACTCGAGATTCACAATCCCGGACAAAATTGGTGTCTACATTGATAATATTATATGTGATCTAATCTAATCTAATATATATTTTATATTTCAGAAAACGATAGAGACACGTGTCATTACCACCTTAACTTTCTATCTTTATTCTCTTTAATTTTATTTTTTAATGATCCATAACAACTTTTATTTTCAGTTTTTTAATACTCCATAACAACTGTCAATTCAGATCTCTACTAAACCGGTATAAATATTCAAATTTTAAGTATGATTAATATCTATTTTAAAGAAATTAATATTTTTTAAATCTTTGTTATTCAAATCTTTATCAAATTATTTATTTTAAATAACTTAATATTTTTCAGATATTTGTTATTCAAAATTTAAACATAATTTACTTATCCTATCAAATTATCTACTAATTATCTATTTTAAACAAATTAATAAATCATATATATTATATTTCAGAAAACATAAGCAAGCCATGTAAGCACTTACGCGAAGTATTCTTTTTACAACACATAAGATTGGGATCAATGTAGGATTTATTAAAATTGAAATTAAATTAGTTTTTTATTATTGTATAACTACTCATTATCCACATCCTAAATAATAAGAAATAGTGCAACGGTTTGAAACTTATTAAAAAACCAACTATAAATTTTCTTTTATCCAAATTTAAAATTACAATTATCTCTAAATTTTAATTCCATTGAAAATTATTTTTTAACCATATTAAAAACTATAATTATTCAGATATTGAAATCGGAGTGATCCAAATACATAGCCTTGTATTTTATTCTACAATTTCTCTTATTCACATTCATTCCATCATTTCAAAATTCAATTTTTTATCTCACTTACACCCCATGATTTTCTCTTTGTGGTAACTCCACGATTTTCTCTCTTTAACGTGTTATTCGACGATTTTTTTCTATCATACCTAATTCACCATTTTAAAATTCAGTTTTTAATAAGTTTTTACTTAATCTACATTAAAACTATTTTAAGGTTTGAGTCTCTACATTGCTTTGGTTTCTGCTTTGGTTCGATTGGATTTTGCTGTCGGTATTTATGATTGTTTCTAGAGGTGTTTCGCTGCTTCTAAGAAGGGTTGAGTGACATAGTTCCAACACTGCAGTTTCCTTCCCCCATTTTCTGTTTCCTTTTTGCACTTTTAGTTTGGACAAGTTTTTATTGTTTTCTTTAGTTTCTATTTTATTTCAATGATTTAGTACCTTATATTTTGAACAATAATAATGTAGTTCAGTTTTACAATCACGTTTTATTAATTAGTTGATTTAAATTATTGATTTTTCTATTACCATTGCTTTGCATTTTCTAATTTATGTATTTTTTTTGCTTCATGTAGATTGCTGGACTAGAGGAGTTTTAGTCGAAGATTGCTGTAATATATGCTGCAACTGCATGCTTCTTGCTAGGTTCTTGCTACTATCATGGGTTGAAGGGTACTGAAGGTGGATATGAAAGTGGCTGGCTAGAAGCTATTCTGCATTATTTTGGTAATAATGTTATTTTATCTATCATAGATAAAATTAATCCTTGCATCTCACAGGATACAAACTAGTTTATATATACTTTTAAAAAATAAATTAAATAATATTATTTTATATATTTACAAATATAAATAATTAAAATTAATTCGTACATGTTACAAGTAAAAGCTAGTTAGACTTAATTAGACCGAGCGAGCATCCAATAAGATAAGAGCTAAGAAGTCCATTAACAAAGTGGAAGGTGTTGCTGTCCTGTCCCCAACATTGCTTTGCTTTTTATAACATTAATTTCTCAATCAAAAGCAAGGGTTGGTTCTGAGCGTGTGACAATGGCACGCATGAATCTTCCACTAACTAACTTTATTAGTTAGTGTTCTTATTTATAATACATCGTTGAAAATTAGACAAGATGAAAAAAGTTACACCTTTTAGTACTCACATAAAATAATAATAACAATAATAATGATTATCTTATGATTATAATTAAAAAATAAAAAATATAATTAATAATTAAATAAAAGTTTGCATGTTTTAATTAGTAGGTGAAAATTAAACGAGCGGTTTGACTTTAAACATTATTTTTAATTATCATATTTTTAATTTTAAATTGTGAAATTTTTATAAATTTAAAGTTTAAATCTCAACCTTTATACCTTTTTAATAAAAAAACCTTTATTATAAAAAAATGAAAAGCTATTTGTGGGTGTGTGTGCATGTATTACATGTTGCTTAGCAAAAGCTTAAGAAAACAAAACAATATTAATTTATTGTTCTTTCGTTGCCTATTTTAGGTTAAGAGGTTAGTCAGAGTCACGATCTTAATAATTAATTTTACTTGGTGTATGTTTTCTCAACATTTTTAAACCAAATGTCCAGCATTCCACTGAAATTCGTGGTCCCTGATCTAGCTAGATGGCGACGTAAGAAATGACGACTCGAGAATTCTCTAAAACTACCTTCTCTGATTGGAATTAAGTTTTGTGTTGCAATATTGTTGCCTGATTAATTTGGTGGGAACTTACGTGCTTATGTGTACAAAGAATTCTTGTAAGATAAACAAAACAAAATACTATTAAGGATTTAATCGATAACTTATTTGTAGAATGATTAAAAAAAAATTATGATAGATCGTAACATTTGAATTCAAATTTAAACAGATTCAATCTCGTATTTATAAGAACAATGTTAAAACAACGAAGTAGAACGAAATTACAGAGGAGAAAGAAGTTGTTTTATAGTGGTTTATATGACTTTGAAGCCTTTCTTCCATTATCATAAGCTTGCACTTGCATTCCCACTAGTGTATGGATGACAGGTGTACTCTTTAACAAATTTGGGAGGCAAAAACTATAAATACTAGATTTATACCTGCACTTTGCTGCAGTGTTGTTATCATCTAATTTAAAGATAAAATTATTAATCTAAAACGGATTAATCTGCAAGATATTTGTTACTTAGTTTGGTTATTTTTATTGATTTTTTTGTTGTGATTCATATTTTAGATTTTTGTGATGATTTTTTTGTTCTTTTGGTGAGAATTAATTATCATTAATTTTTTAAGATAATATTTTTATTTTTATTTTATTAATTCTATGTTTTTATTCAATTTTTTTAATTATTTATTACTATTTTGAAAATTTAATATCACTGTTACAAAATGTTTACCAAATTTTTTAGAAATAATATCGATTCAGGTATAGATAAAAAATGTAAAATAAAAATGGATTAGAGATTTTAGTAAAAAAAGGCTTAATAGCAAAATAAGCCCTTACCCTTTAGCTAAAAATGAAATTTAGCCCTCAACGTTTTATTGCGTGAAATTCAGTCCATAAACTTTTATTTTAATGGAAATAAACCCTCCACCTTTTAACATTATGCAATTAAATCCAAATCTGTTAAATAACACTAACTGTTGTTAGTATTACACACGTTACATGACACGTGGCAGCCAACTAAGCTATCCACGTCAGCTTTCACGTTAGATATACTAACGGTAGTTAGTGTCATTTAACAGATTTAGACTTAATTGCATAATTTTAAAAGGTTGAGAGTTTATTTCCATCGAAATTAAATTTATGAACTGGATGTCACGTGATAAAACATTGAGAGCTGAATTCCATTTTGATCTAAAGGTTGAGGGCTTATTTGGCTATTAAGCCTAAAAAAAATGTTGAAGAGCTAAAAATAAATTAGAGAGCATAAATGAAAAAAAAAAAAACAAAGGCCTTCAAGACTTAAAAATAAATTATGGGCATAATAAAAAGAAGTTAAAAAATAGGAACATCAAAAAATTTAACTAAAAAAAGTCAAAAGAAAAAATAGATTATAAGGCATAATGTAATAACAAATCAGATGGCTCAATTAAAAAGAAGTAAGTTAAAAAGTTAAAATTAATTTGAGGGCTTAATTAAAAGAAATTTTGGAAAAAAAAATATAGAGGAGCTAAAAAAAGACTAAAAGGAGAAAAAGAATAAAAGATTAACCTAAAAAAAAAGGGTCAATTAGCACTCTACATGTGGCATAAAAACTGAAACCTCACATAGAATAGTGCAATCTCAGAAATTGCTTTAATATATTGCTGTAGATTTTTACTTTAAAAAGACAATGTACATGTAATAAATAAAGTTAAAAAATAAAAATATGAAAAAGGCAAATGACTGACATGGCTTATATAGAAGAGAGCATGGAGACAAAAATATATAATAGTATAGATATATATATATATAAAAGGATAGTGCCCAGCTTGTAATTATTAATTAGTTCAAATCTTTGCCTCTTCTTTCATGGCTAACCATGAAGGTAATTAACAATTAATTAGTAGAAAATATCTTTAGTTATTTTAATTTGTAGAAAACTTTTCCAAAATAAAATTTTAAATGCATTGAGTCAATGTGAAAGAGAATATTCTTATGATTGTTATTTGTCTAGAAAAAATTTAGATAAAATTTATAAATATAAACACACTCTTTCACGTTTACTTGATGCATTACTATAGTGTTAATAAAATTATTTAACCACACAAAAAATAATTAGAAAATTATTTTCAAATATATTATATAAAATTGTAAATTAAAATGGAGGTTTATATTGCAGTGTGGTCATGAATAGAATCATATCAGGCTCGATTGACACTTCCAAACTTTTGTCTAACGTTTGGCTTATCTCACCGTTCGAATTGATTAGATCTGTTTACTTTTCAAAATAATATTGAAATATTAAATTCATAACTCATACCTTATCAAGTTGGATCCAATATTAAAAATGTTGGTCTAAGATCCGATCTAAACCATATAACATATTTAGGTATATCATATATCTGTATATATCTCTTTCTGCTATTATAAAATGCAAGGACAACTAGTTTAACTTTTTCTCAATAAATTTACACGAGAATTTGTTTCTCTTTTTAGGGAAATCTTGTTTTCTAATACATTGAAAAATTTTAATTCTTTAAAAAACATTGAATTTGTTTATTATTTAACAAAAAAAAACTTTTTTTAACTAAAGTGTAAAAAAATTCAAAATTTTCTATATACTTGATTATAAACTTCTTTCAATCAATCAATTTGCATATAGTTTTTAAACTTTTATTTAATCATGTTTAATAGAAAAAATTACTTCAATTTGCCCATTGGACGAGGACTATGATGGTGTCGGCAGTATATTGACCGGTTAGGATGAAAGTCAACTAATTTTATAGAGGAATTGAAGAAAAAAAGAAGTCTCTTTATTATTATTATTTGACCAGGAGTTGATGGACATTTTACATTGATAGTCATATTGCCAATAATTATAATACGACTATTTCAAGCAGAAACCATGATATGAATGTGCTACTAAATTGCTAAATAATGTTACCATTCACCAAATTTACTGGTCAGAAGAGCACAGAAAGAAAGAAGAAGAAAACTTTCGGTTAAAAGAACTCACCAAGGAGTGGTCTTGAGTTTATGTCTTAATTGTTTATTTTTTTGTTGATATTAATTAATCTCAAATGTTGAACTCTTATATGGTAAGATATATCTTTCTTTAGCATAATGAGTTGAGCAATATTATTAAACTATAATAGCCTAACTTAAGGTTTTGGATAAACTAAACTCAAATGAGCTCAGACTCAGCATTAATGGTAATATTCGCAAAATAAATATAACATTTTTTCTTTTAGTTATTTTCTTTTTCATTTCCAGTTAAATCATTAATTTAAATATTGAAACGTACCTTGAAATCCAAATTCTAATATCATTAATTTCGATAGGATTTCATCATCTTACGATCAACCTTTTCGCAACTAGGTCTACAAATCCAATATATTGTTAGCTTTCTTATGTTTAAAAATCAAATGAAATAGTTAGCTTCCCATTCATGTAACTAAAAAAAATTAATCCCCTATCCAGGAGTTTGAAGAACCAAGCAACCATATATTTATATATATATATATATATATAATATAAATTAATTCCTGTGTTTCACAGAATTCTTTTAGTAAGACAATTGGCTTCCCTATTTCCACACGAATCAGTGGTGTCATGCAAGCATTTGCACCTTACCCATTTTTAAAAAATAAAAAAAAAATTTTTAAATGTTTATGGTGTTTTCACCCAGGAAGGAAAAGAGAAATAAGATGGCACGGATCAATCAGTAATATAATAATTGTCCACGATCTTAGTGGAATAACTCACGTTGCATTGTTTATTGTCTCCCCATTTCTTCCATCTTAACCCTATAAAGCTAGCCTCCTCACTACCAACGGCACATATCCATTATCGACCTTCCATTACTGTCCAACCAGTAAACCCCACTATTTGCTACAGACATGGCTGAGGAATCGTGCACTGCTAACTCTGCTGTGACTTCTTCTGCTGCTTCTTCGCCTGCGCCGCACAGTTGGTGGGATCTCCACCCTGCAAACTCTGTTTCTTCGTGGCACCATCGGCACCAAAACCCTAATTCCAATTCTTGTAATAACTGTGATCAGGATGATGGTCTTTCTATCTCTACTTCCTTCACTAACGCTTCCAATCATTCAGGGTTGACTGTTGAGTGGTCTGGAGCCGGCCGGCAGCTTGTTGATCAACCATCTGTTCCTCCTGATCATCATCATCCTTCCAATGACTTGATTGGAGATCATGCTTCGGATAATCATCTTTGGAGCCATGTATTATCGTAAGTAACTTTGTTTCTTGCAACTTGCACAGTTGCACCATCTATGCTTATCTGGGTTTGATTATTTTTGGCAGAAGTGTTGGAAGCAGCGGAGACTTATGCAGCGGTGCCGACGTTGGAGAGAATCTATTCGAGGCAATATCGTCCAAGAGCAATTCATCAGCTGAAATCTTTGATCCTGCTAGTGACTACTTGAAGAAGATAGATGGCAGCTGGGAATTCTCGAATTCCTTAGTTTTCAACAGTCTCATCAAAAATCTAAACGGATACGACAGGAGTAGTGCTGATCATCATGATCATCAGAGCTCAATTGAAGCTGAGAGGTTAATTAAGTTGTCCAACTTGGTCAGCAACGACTGGTCCATCGCCCCGCCAGACCCTCAAGTCAATCCACAGTTTATCAATCCCAATTCAGTGGAAAGCTACTCACAGAAGCTGCCTGATTTTCGTGGAATGGCAACAATCAAAAACCCAGGTTTCAGACCATGTTATGATCATGGAAATCATCATCATGATGTGAAAATGGAGGCCCAAAGTCTTGACATGGAAGCTCCAACTTCGTACTTTCGATGGGCTTTCAAGAGTAACAATATCAATGGATTTCATCATCATAACAGTCTCATTAATGATTCAATGGAAGCTGACAACTTTTATGCATCAATGCCTCATTCTCCATGCACAAATTCCATCACTTATAGCCGATTAAGCAAGCCTTTGGTTGACATTCAAGAATCAAAGCCCTGTCTCAGGCCCCTGAATTTATCAGATTGCAAGAAACTAGGACTCCGAGCAGCCAATTCTCTGCAGGTATAAGCTAAATAATCATACATCAGACATGCACCTTCTCTTCTGTTTTCCTTTTTCTGAGAAAACTTTTACATATAAACCCATATAGAATAAACAAACGCAGACAAGAAACAGCAATGGAAGAACACAAGGGATTACAAACGAGGGAAAGAAGAAAAGATCAGGTGAAGAAACGTCTGACAGTACAACAACAGTGTTGAAAAAGCCTAAGCTTGAAAATTCCACAGCTTCATCAGTAAAGGTAGCTCAATTATATTTTATAATGAAAAGTAGGAAATAATTTAAGAAACGAGCTTGTCATAGTGCTTAGATTTACTGGTGAGAAGCTAATTAATTTGATTAATTAAATAGATGCACGCCCCAAAAGTCAAGCTAGGAGACAGAATCACAACACTCCAGCAAATTGTATCGCCATTTGGAAAGGTAGAGACACCACCAATTAGAATAAGCTTGTTTTCTAGTGAACCTAACGTTGTTTTTTTTTCTTTTTCTTTTCATTTTTAATTTGATGGCAAGTTGTTGGCTGACTTTCAGACTGATACGGCCTCCGTTCTGCTGGAAGCAATTGGATACATCAATTTTCTACAAGAACAAGTGCAGGTGAAATTTCTTTCTACTCGCTTCGTTTCACTCAGGTTGTGTTGGATAAGAACGGGAATTAGTAGATTTGTACTTTCTATTTAATACACTACCATCCAATTATATATAAAGTCACGTCAAAGTTACGTGAACTCCCACGAAATAAAACTCTATATAATTTGCCAATCATTCAAAGTTCTTGCAACTTTTGTTTAAAGAGATAAACATATATATATATATATATATATATATATATGAAGAAATTGTGTGTTTATTTTAAACTTGTTTATGGATCAGGTCGGACTAGATTTAGGTCAAGTTTAGATAAAGTATTAAGAAATTGAAAGTGAGCTCAAATCTAATTCGATTTGATTTTCAAATTTAATTTTTTTGTTAAAACTCATTTTACATAGCATTGAACAGGTCAAGTTTATAATTACTATAAATTCTAATTCATCATCATAAATGCTAATTAAAGCTTTTTAATTTGTTTGCAATCTTTTCAGTTGTTGAGCAATCCCTACATGAAACCAAGCTCTCATAAGGTAAGCAAGGTCTATATAGTATTAAGCATGATCTTATAATTAAATTTGACATAGTTATATATGCTTTCATCTCAAATTCCCAATACATAAATCTGATAACTAATAAGGTTATTGCTTGGTGCTGATCATCTTCCTAGGATTCATGGGGAAGCTTGAATAGAAAAGATCAGAAAGGAGATTTGAAGATTGACCTAAGGAGCAGAGGGCTATGTTTAGTTCCAATTTCTTGTACACCACAACTTTACCATGAAAGCACTGGTTCGGATTATTGGACCCCAACATATAGAGGATTTTTGTATAGGTGATCAACAACGTTCATGCTTTGACATTATGTATATAAGATTAATTCAAGAACAGGATAACTTAATTAGACAATTGAAACTATGGCCATTGTTAATTTCCTCTAAATTTGCTTAATTCTTTGTTGTCGAGTGTTTTGCTTTTTATATCGCTTGATATACTTCTAAAAGTTTCAATAACCCTTCAGTTAATACGTAAGATAAAATAAATAACATGTTATAACAGGATCATTATATTTATTGTTAAATGATTATAAATTGAATGCCCATCTTAAAATCTAACAAGATACATAAAAAAAAACATGTTGTCGTCATTTTCTTAGGCTCTTGTTATGCATATGATATGAAATTTATGTCGCGCAATAAACCTGTATGTGATTTTCAAGTCATGTGATATAAAAATGAAGTAAAAATAAAATAAAATTCACCTCAATCAATTTGAGATATTTTGAATAAATACATATTAATAAAATTACTTCTACAACTATTCCACTTGTATAATTATACGTTTTCACCTTTAGGCTTTGTTTGGTAAGAAGAACGAAAAAAAGTGAAAATGAAAAAAATTTGTTAATCTAATAATTAACCTACAAAATAAGAAAATTATTATGAAATCTAACAATTAAATTAACAAAATTTTCATTTTCATCTCTTTTTATTTTTCCTATCAAACAAAATCTAAACGTGATTGCATGGAATAAAATTGTTGTTGCAAATAGAATTTCTCCACTTTTGTGAGTAGGCTTTCAATTTAACCCTTGACGGATGGCTAAAACGATGTTCACATGCTAACACTCTGTTAAGAGTAGACCTGATCATGGGCCGGGCCGGGTCGGGCCCATGAAAGGTAATAAGAGGTTTAGTTGATGCCCAAGCCTGGCCCAACCTGTAATTCAGGCCTGATTTTTTTGTTCAAGGTCGTTTTCGTTTTTGTGCTATAAGTCCAAACCCGAGCCTGGTTCGCCCAAATATAATTTTATTTATTTATTTATTTTAAAATTTTAATTATTTATTTATTTATTTTTATTACTTATTTCCTTTAAACTTTAATTTAATTTGTCAAAATTTATATGTCAATTTTCATATTAAATATTTATAATCATGTTTATTAATCAATAATGTTTTTATATATATAAAATTATATTATGTTAAATAAATATATAAAAAATAAAATAATATAATATATTAATATTGGGCCGGCCCCGGGCTTTGAAAGGTTAAGTCCGGGCCCAAGCCCATTTTTAAAACTGGCTTAAAATTTTGTCCAAGCCTGGTTATTATATAAAATATTTTTGTTCAAGCCCAACCAAATATCGGGCAGGCCTTCGGGCTTGAGTAGATAGCCCGGCCTTTGAGCAGATCTAGTTAAGAGCTTAACTGTTTTGCCCACATGTCAAGTTGAAATTTGGCCCACGACTGTTAGCAAAAAGACGAACCGTTTGTATGAATGAAAGTGTTTTAATTTGACTGTTGTTAATTGGGCATGACAGATCCGTCTCTTAAGCACCTGTCTCGAGTCATATAGAAATGGCTTTGACTAGAATTATAAAGAGACTCTCTTTCTCTTTCTTTTTGATATAAGGAAAATATTAAATAATTAGGAATGAGAGTGTTTGGATTCAAACTCAAAACTTATAAGGCTTAATAGCCAAATAAACCCTCAACCTTTAGCCTAAAATGGAATTCAACCCTCAACGTTTTATCGCATGAAATTCAGTCCATAAACTTTTATTTCAATGGAAATAGACCAAATCTGTTAAATGACCTAACTGCCGTTAGTTTTGCATACGTGGCATGCCACGTGGCAGCTAACTAAGCTATCCACGTCAACTGCCACATATGCAAAACTAACGACAGTTAGTGTCATTTAACAGATTTTGACTTAATTACATAATTGTAAAAGGTTGAGGGTTTATTTCCACTAAAATAAAAGTTTATGGACTGAATTTCATGCGATAAAACGTTGAGGGCTGAATTCCATTTTGGACTAAAGGTTGAGGGCTTATTTGGCTATTAAGCCAAACTTATAATATATCACAATTTATCTTTAGCTATTAAATTAAGAGGTTGTTGACCTCTCTCTTTGTCTCTGTTACATTAAAATATGTCTTTCTAATTTTTTATATTTAAATATTAAAAATTTTCTTTAAAAAAATGGTTAATAAGGCAAATTATATTACTATTTAAGCTCATTTCATAACTCTCTTATGTATTTTAACTAGATGGTGACAGATTGTTCATCATTATATGCAAATATGATAATTTTTTTTTGTTATAATGAAAATATTTAATAATTGAAAATGAAGTGAGATTGTTTTAAATTAAATTCATAATTTATAATATGTCACAATTTTTCTTTAATCATTTGATCAAAAGATTGTTGGTCTAAATATAATAATTTTAAAAAATAAGAATAAATAGTAAGAATTAAATTTTTAATAAAAAACTATGTAAATATGATAAAAATTAAACAAATCAATTTTATCTTTAACATATCAAATTATTATAAGATAATTTTTTATATGATTTGACATAAATAAAAACATCACATATATAAATTATCATATCTAATATTCAATGACAGTATAAAAGAGTAAATATTCATTTTAAAATATAAATGAATCAAATTTGTTGATTTAAAAGTTTAATACATTAAAAATTGCTTTTTCTTTTTTATTTTTTGTTGAATAAAGTTTAGAAATTATGGAGTGGCAGTAATAATAGATGGGAAAATAAAGAAGGGAGAAACCCGGGACTGGAGGAAATTTGACAGCTTGTGACTTCATTTCCCTCGAGCAACAAACAAGCAAAATCATAGTAGTAATAATAATGGCAATGGCAGTCCACTGTGATAGCTTGCTTTTTTCTCTGGAGTGTTTGGATTGAAAGCAATTCTGGTTTTCATTTTCATGGATTACGAAAGAATCCATAAGCCTCAGGTACTTACGCTTCTCGCAATCTCTTTTTTCTTTTCTGACTTTCTCTTCTCCCATTGCTTTGTTTCTCTGTTATTTTTGGAAAGAAAGAGGAGATTTCGTTTTCGAGTTTAGATTTGTTGCTATCTTAAAATCAACCTTTGATCCGTTACTCAATTCAATCTATTCTCCATTTAAAAAAAGAAAAAACTGTTTGTAAAATGCGCAGGGAGGAGGTGGATTCTCGCCTGCCAAGCTGCGGACTATGCTGTTAGGAGTAGAAAAGAAAAGAAAACAAGAAGAACAAGAACAAGAAGTTGAATCTTCAATAGATTTAAGATCTCAACTTTCTCACCTCGATGATACAGGTATTTTCATTTTTTTTATTCTTTTTCTTGATGTATTTATTTTGATTTTTTTTTTTGGTGCAGAGGAAAGTGGTTCTGATAGTTGCAAAGATGTGAATGTGGTTAGTGTGCTTCCAGAATGTTCCACCACCACCACGGCGGATTCCATGGCTGCTCTGCAAAATGGTAGTGAACGTAGGTTGAAGGATCATTCTTTAGGCAATACTCGAAACCGGTTCATTGAGGATCATCCCGGTTTAGATTACGATTGTGGACATGATAACATGAGTGTGTCCTCATCGAGTTTTGAGTTTCAGAAGACTGAGCTGGCACCACAAAGAGTTTCCGTCGGGCCGTTTTCTAAACCGGCGCCGTCTAAATGGGATGATGCTCGGAAATGGATAGCTAGCCCCACTGCAAATCGGCCAAAGATGGGGCAGGGCGGACAAGCAGTGGGATCAAGAAAAGGTGGTAATTTTGGTTTTGGGAGACAACCGTCTACTAAGGTGGTTGTTGAAGTTCCAGATCAAAGGATGGTTGCTTTTGAAGAACCGGATACTAAACGCATCGATATGAATCATGCTAAGGAGGATAATGGAGTGCAGAAGTTTGTAAAGTGGGAAAGTGATCCTTACCCAATTGTGGAATCATATGGGAAGCCTGTACTAATGATTGAGAACTCTGTTGCGGAGTCAGCTAGTGAGGATTTCTTTTATGTTTAAATTAGTTTATGTTTACTTATACTTGGTTGAAGGATTAGCCCTAATAGTCTAAATTATAGTCTCCAGTCCTGCTTTTAATGGAAGAATTAGCCCCTATTGGGCACAAATCATGCTAAAACTTGGATATATCTTCAATAATTTGGAACTGCTATTGAGGGAAGCCTTCTATTTAAATCTTTTGTGCATAAAATGAAAATTTCTTCATGTTATTGATACTATCAGAAGTATTATGTTCTTCTTTAATCAACTTTGTGTAGTTAGTTCTTATAGTTTCTATAATATTTTAAAGTGAATATGCAGTGTTAATTTTTCTGCCACAAGAGCAAAAATCTCAGCCCTGGTCCTATTGGTTGTTGATTTGCTTGCAGTTAGTCTAAGCCAGCATGATTCATCGATGTCTGTACATATTGCTACAACATTTATGCCTTCTCCTTCAACAGCTAGATCAGTGTCCATGAGAGACACGGGCACGGAAATGACTCCTATTGCTAGCCAAGAACCTTCAAGGACAGGAACTCCTGTGCGGTCAACAACACCAATTCGCAGCCCAAATTCATCCAGGCCATCAACTCCCAACAGAGCTGTGCCATCTCCATCTCCAGCAAATCCAACCTGTGACCACTTAGATGTGAACATGGAGTTGTCAGAGAAGGAGCTACAAATGAAAACAAGGAGAGAAATTATGGCTCTTGGGGCCCAGTTGGGTAAAACAAACATAGCTGAATGGGCTAGCAAAGAGGAGGAGGATAATGATGCATCCACTTCACTGAAAATTGTAGCACAAGAACTGCCATCTAAAAGTGTTATTGAACCCCGTGCAGCAGCATGGGAGGAGGCAGAGAAAGCCAAGTATATGGCCAGGTATTTTCTTTCTAAGAAACTGTGAATGCCTCTTTTGGTATTATTTTTTTTCCTTATTTTGAATGATTTTGTTTATTTTATGAAGCTTAAATATTGATCCTAAGGCATATAACTTACCAAAGCACATGCTCATGGTTTACAGTTTTCTATGATAAAGCTTGCATGACATTGATCTCTTGATTTGACAAGCTTTTAGACAGCACTGAAGTCTTACATGGACATGTATAGAGAAGTAAATGCTTCCATAGATAGATGCATCTATATAACGTTTTTGTGGATGTTCCTATGTTTTTGGAATATGGCACTTGGTTGTAAGGGTAATTGATTTATATTGAAAAATCTGCATGCCACTTATGTAATGGTAGTTTTTACTTAACACTCCATCTCTAACTTGTGTAAAGTTATGACGCAATTGTCCAGGTTTAAACGTGAAGAAATGAAAATTCAAGCTTGGGAGAACCATCAAAGAGCAAAAACTGAAGCTGAGATGAGGAAAATTGAGGTATGATACATATTCCGAAATACAATTTAATTTTTGTTGTCACTCTGTTATTTCTTTTATTGCCTAAATTGCAAATCTCAAGATTAATAAAATCAATCATCTATTCATTTTCTTTCACCATAAAATCCTTGCAGATAGTTTTCTTAAATTCTCATGTTCATTGTAATCACAAGCAAAAGTTTACAAAAAAGTGTTAAAGGACTTCTGGTAGTTGTGATTATGCAAATGGCATAGAGTAGGAACAACATTCAGGGGAGATAATATGGATTCGAACTATGAGCATTAGTTATGGTAGAAAAAGAGGCAAGCTGTAGTCCAAGTAGCTTACTATTCTATCTCTGCTGGCTCACCCCCTGTTAGTTCTAGCTGAAGTCAAGCTTGACTCACACATTAAATGACCAGATTGAGCATAGCTCATACACTTTTTGCTAAGCTCTTAATCTTAGGCAATTGATTATCCTCAATATCCTCATACCAATCTCATATTACATATAGTATATAGATGTATATGACTAGCATAATAAATGACAACTGATCTATGTTTGTAGGAAACTGGAAAGTATCTACCATTATAGACTTAAGACAGCAATGTCTTTTTTACCTCTATTTTATGGATTGTAGTAATCGGTTTAAATATTAAATTTATGCAAATGAATGTCATCGTTGCTTAGTTTTTATTTCGAGGTTTAACAAATCTAGTAATTTGCTGTTTCTACCTCGTGCATGATACTGATTAAGAATTTTATTGCTATTAGTTAGATAAAAATTCATCCATGGTTAGATAAAAATTCTTCCATGGACCGTGTCGTTTGTGCTTTCAGGTTGAGGTTGAAAGGATGACGGGGCTTGCTCATGATAAGCTCATGAATAAGCTAGCAACTGCAAAGCACAAGGCAGAAGAGAAGCGTGCAGCAGCAGAAGCCAAGAGAAACGAACAAGCTGCAAAAACTGAGCAGCAAGCAGAATATATTCGAAGAACCGGCCGCACCCCATGTTTTCCTTGCTGGAGTTGCTGCTTCTGAATTCAGATTTTTCTACCAGATCAATTGCTCTACCCACAAAGCTTTTTTTGCACTTACCAGCTTCCATCAAAAGTTTCTTTTTGGCTCTTTCATGTCATGCTGTTTCCAGGTATTCAGCACTTCGTACACATGCATATTCTAATATTCATACTCCTCTGCATCCCATTGTAAAGCTAAGCTTTGTAGCAACCCTGATAAACTGGTCAAAAGCTAAAATGTAGTTCTTTATGCTCCTTCATTACATTTCCAAATCTCCACCCATTCCACTCACAAAGGAAAAAAAAAAAAAAAAGAATTTTCTGATGGGAAGAAGATTATGCTGATTGGAACTTAAATTTTTTTAGGGATCTGTTGTATGAATTGTATATTTTATTGGATCGATTACAATTTGCATATATTTGCAAGTGTTTTGGGTATTTTAAGCTATATCTACGTTTTGGGTTAGGAGTAATATAGAGTTAAACACTTTTCACCATGCTTTGGAACTAGGACAGAAGGAACTGAGGGGGAGGATGGAAAAGAAAAGATAGGAAATTAGATGGTACAGTTGCTTGCTTCCATTTGAATAGTATAAACAAAGAAGAAAGTAAGGAAATGACTAGGTTTAAGGCAATCAAGTCTCTATCATTCTACCCTCCCTGCGTTCAAATGGCTCCAAGCATAATATTGTTTATGCAGGTAAATCACAAGATCCAGTACGGGGATTAGAAGTTAAACATTTTTCCATGCAGTTGCAGTGGGATTCATGTGAAGCAAATAGATGTTGTAAGCTATAACCACATAAATAAATGAGTGGATGATGATGCTGGGCTGGCTCACTTGAACAATCTACTTGTAAATCCATTCATTTGCACGACCTCCAGACTCATCCATGTCTATAAATATGCTGACTGCCTGCATAACATGAAAAAATATGAATGATGATGCAAATACAACTCAACCACATGTCAAAAACACCAAGGGTTTAGCTTATAAATCTGCTTTTTGGCTAGCTAGCTACTTCTAGCTTGGCAGGTAGAAAGAAAAGGATTGCACGCATCATACTGGCAAGAAATTGGCACTATTGCATGGAAACAAGTGAATTAGGGTTTTGAGACTGTTTTAATGACCAATCAAAATCAAAAGGATCAGCTCATAAAGAAAAAGTTCAAAAGGATAGGTAATTGTACCTATTTTAAAATTGAAAGACTATAGAAAATTGAAAAAAGAGAAGATGATGGCCCTAAAGTTCTCATCTAAAGTTCATTAGCTTTCACACCTAAGGTCAAGGCAATCAAAAGAGCAAATAATATTTCAAATTGTCTAATTACATTCGCGCAGACCTCACGTAAATACATAGAAACTTCTATCATTCCTAACCCTATAAGGACTTACAAAGACAGACTTGATAATAAACGTTTTTATAACTCATTTATCATATAATTGCTTAAATATTTCTCTTTCCATATATGAAACTTCATACTTGTGTAGTCTAGTAATGCTAATTTGATGCTATTGTACATCTTTAGAATAATTGCCAGAATGAACATCATAATGAATCTATCTTCTCACTCATTTTACTACAGTAGATTGCACAAGACAACATTTTGATGAATAAGTCCTTAAATCATCATCATCATCAGAGCCTTTATCCTAATAGATTGGGGTAGGCTATATGAACCAATATCTAAAATCACGTTAGATCGTCCATATGTATTCTCTGCCTCCATAGATTCCTATTCAAGGCCATTTGCTCATCTAATTCTAAAACCTCCATGTCTTTCCAAACTACTTCCTTCCAAGTCTTTTTCGGTCTTCCTCTAGTCTTAACGCTTCTCTCAACATCCATAGCCTCTATTCTCCTAACTGGAGCATCTACAGGTCTACGTCTTACATGTCCAAACCAACGTAAACGATTTTAACACATTTTGTCTTCGATAGGTACCACTCCAATCATCTTACGAATATCATCATTTCTCATTCTATCCTTTCTTGTATATCCACATATCCACCGTAACATTCTCATTTCTGTTACACTCATCTTTTGTGTATGTAGCCTCTTAGTCGCCCAACATTCACTACCATATAACAATGTTGGTCTAACAACTGTCTTATAAAACTTGTCTTTCAACCATGTAGGAATTCCTTTATCGCACAACACACCTGTAGCACTTCTCCACTTACTCCATCCAGCCTGGATTCTATAGGTCACATCACCATCAATCTCTCCATCCATCTGTATTATTGATCCCAAGTATCGAAAATGATCCCGCTTAGGTATCGCCACCCCATCTAACTTCACTACATCATGCTCTTCCAGTCGGTTAGAACTGAATTTACACTCCATGTATTCAGTCTTCACTCTGCTTAGTTTAAATCCTTTTGATTCCAACGTTTGTCTCCATACTTCCAACTTTGTATTGATCTCCGCTAGTTTCCGCACATAGGACAATATCATCTGCAAACATCATACACCAAGGCACCTTATCCTGGATGGATTTTGTCAGTTCGTCCATAACTACCGCAAACAAGAATGGACTCAACGCTGACCCTTGGTGTAATCCCACCGTGATAGGAAACTTACTTGTTTGCCCCCCACTTATCCTCACATGTGTCCTTGCGCCTCTATACATGTCCTTAATTAGTTTAATATATTTCAAAATGTAAAAAGTACCTTTGGTTTCTGAAACTGTTGCAGACAGATAAGGTTAATCGTAATAAAAATATTCCAGTTGACTATAAATCAAACAATTGATGAACAAAAACTGAAGCAAAACCTTACCTTCCCTATTCGAGGCCGCTCTTTCAGCTTTGCTAAGCTGTTCCGAATGTGCGAGACTGCACCCCAACATTTCAATGTGTTTGCCACATCATCAAGCCTTAGGAGATATTCTTCTTCGGTTAAGGGAAATGATCTCTTCACACAAAAGGGAAGATGAACTTAGAACATGCACATAATGCACACTTATTTCATCATAACACGCCAACAAGGCTCCTCCCTTCTCGGTCAATCACTAAAGAATATCATGACAATGCATGCCAGGAAACAAATTGGGGCATTTTCCCAAGAACACAGTTTTAACATAGGTTTAACTAGAGAGTTAGGATAACATAAAGAGTTTGTATATGATTCACTGACAGTGTATAGTTTCTACACACTGTCAATGCATCAGAGGTTGACACCTCATCAATAGGCCCTTATGAGCAAATTAAAAAAATTTATTTATATTTGCATACAAGGACCTATTGATAAGGTGTCAACTTTTGGTGCATTGACAATGTATAGAAACTAAACACTATCAGTGCATCATATATAAATCCTAACATAAATGTTAGTCAAGAACAAAAAATGGAGAACACCCTTTATTACATCATTGAAATCTGACTTTTGTAAGCTTCCTTTCTCATCTTCAGAAAGATAATCTTAACAGTCACTAAGTTTTTTGAAATTGTAAACAAGATTTCAAGTTTAGTTTCCATATTTTCAGTATTCCAGATTTGGCAGACCTTTGAAAGCTAATGGAGATTTTGTCACAAATGTGTTCAATGGAACATGAGACTGGAGACCAAAGTGAAAAGTCTCACTACAAGATTATATTTTCACCAATCACCATCACAGGACCAGAAGGTTATATTTGTGAATAACCAAATTCTGTATGCCCTGGCATGGGAGCAGCATAATTAGGTAAATTTGCAAGTAAACAATCCTGTAATAATAATATATTTTTTAAACAAAACTTGGTTTTTTCTTTATTTTTTCTTTTTTTGGGGAGGGAGGGCATATAATTGGTCGGCATGTCAGTGCCAACAAAAACTAACTATAATTTATGTGGGAAGAAATTAAAAAAGAAAAAAAAAAACCCTAGTTCGATGAGCACAAATTTTTAAAGAAAATGTCTCAAAGAAGGGCTGCAATTGGTGATTTGAAGAATTCTTTATAGATAAAAAAAAATCACAAGAAGCTCAACCATTTTCAAAACTTGGTAAAATATTACTTGCAATGTGACATTATGATATTCACAAGACACTAACTCTGTAGCTCAAAATCTGCTCACCTGCTCCATGTACTTCCACATAACATTCATTGCGAGGAGATTTCTTCCCATGAACTCCTAAATTAAGGCATTCAAAGGTAAACTCTTAAGTGACACAATAAAAATCTGAAGCAAACACAAACTAGCAACTAAATAAACTGTTGATTGAACCACCATGGCACAATATTGAATGAAACTAAGAATAAGCCCTCAAAGGCGAAAAAATGGAGTTGTACTCTAAATTTACACCTATTTAGGGCAAGTTAGGTGCATTGGATTCTGTAAAAAGCAAAAGCAAGTCCTAAATCATAATAAAGTTATGCAATTGCAGAAAAAGCATAATGTCCTTAACAAATATCAATGTGTTATCTGGTATTGCTGTCATAAACACATTAGTCTGCAACCTATACTTAGAGAAATAAGACAATTGTTCACAGAGCTCTCATTGAAGCTTGGCTCTTGAAATGAATTGTAATAATCTATTGTTGGAAAGCCCAAATGCTTTTGTATACAGTGGACATAGAAATTTTCTCTTTACCCCATACAAACTGGTCAATAGTTCAGTTGATAATTTTAATGCAATGCAGAAAAAATGACATCATGGAAATAACTCTATACAATTGGGCTACAGGTTGGGGCACCATTAACAACATTCATCTACATTCTACACATGAAAGGACGATCTCAAACATGTGCTTAGGGAAACCCAAATCTCATTTTACGTCATCATTTCAAAAAGCATGATCAAGAATCTATGAAATCATAAGTTAGAACAAGTAAAATTAAGCTGATAAAGCCATCCTCTCATTTAGAAATGCATACCTTTTTTATCAATTGAACATCATAAGACCTGCCATATTTATTCCTAATGAGAGTTGCAAGGTCTAGGCCGCTAAAGGTAGAATCATCTGAGCCAACTATTCGTTCAAGGTTTTCTCGAAGCATTTCACTGTTTATCTGAGACCATTGCAAAAAAGAACCGTAAGTAAACACAAATGACTACAGCATGCATTAGGATCTTGTATGTAAGAATCGAAACTTGGAATGCAACTTTGTCCACAAAGAAAAATCTATAAAGGAAGATCACAAGAATCCACCAAGTTAGCAATCATAGTCCATCCATAAGTTCTATTACATTCCCAGTTTACTCCAATGAAATGGACAAATAAAATGCTAACTGAGCCAACCCAACCTGATCATACCAGCAACAACCAGAAAAGTAAAAATCCCAAGTCATTCTTTTCCAATCTTAACTTCAAAAGTCAAACAGCCCGAACCAGACCTTGACACAAACCTGAAGCAACCGAAAAAGTCAAAATCCAAGTAAAATGACCCAACCCTCTCAATTGCCACTTCTATAGATATAGCTTTTTCTGTATATAAACCAAAATTCAAAGATAATACCCACCATTTTCTCCTTCATGAGTAACAAAGGCAACAGTCATATGAATAAAAGAGTAGGACATGCCACTTGGGCTTAATTCAAGTGGCAGGGTGGGTGGGATATCATTCGAATTTCTAAGTTCAACCCGTAGGCTTTTGCCTGGTAGTTGGTTGGGAGGATAGAAAGGGGCAAAGATGAAAAACTTTTAATCTAATGTGTGGGTCTCATAATCACTTTTTCTTGTAGCTTAACCAAAGCCTTAGCGCTTGAAAAGAAATAAGAGCTGGAAATTGACCCTTTGTAAATCATAAAGATAGAAAACTTGTCTAACATGATTAATGGCATACTAACATGGTAAAATCCAATAGGCGTATTCCATGGCTATCAATTTTACAAGCACAAACAACCATTAACAGCAGGTTAAAATAGCAAACCCAACATGCAGATTCAATGAAATATCAATATCTTGATCTCAAAGAAGCCATTGCAACAAACAAAACACAAACTTTACTTATTTATCTATTTTAAGATAAAACATAAAGCGTACTCCTCCACTTTCGCCTTGTGAAGATTCTTTCTCATCATTCCCGTCCTCACCGTTATCTGGGTCGGTGCCATCATCGTCCACGGCACTGGCAAAGACTGGCCGACATCTCCCACGACTTTGGGAGGTAATACTAGCAAGCTCTTGACCCTGGGCCTGGGAAAAACTAAATCTTCCCAAAGGAAAATACAGACCACAACATCTCAGGCTTGGAAGCTTGTGAAATCTTGCCCTGCTGCAGACGTGTTCCGAAACTCCAACCGACCAATTACAACTGTGGCTTGACACAAAGCTTGTCATATCCTGCAAAATAACCAAACGTTGAAAGCTTCAAAGGGAAAGAAAGAAATGAAGGGAAGTGAGGTGAAGAAGAAAGGGGAACCTGGCGATGGCAAAGAGTGAGAAGGAGAAGTCCCAAAGTAAAGAGAAAAACAGAGACGAGAAGGGTAAATATTGAACTGAGATTCCAGGGAGACAGAGACAGTCATTTAGTTAAGAAGGGAAAGAAAGAATTGTGGTTTTGGTTAAAGATAGCGTAACAGTAGACAACTCAGCTTTTCCTCGCCACTCAGTTAATCACTACCGTTGCCTTTCCCTCCAAATAAATATGGGTTCGTTGGAATTTCACTCATTCCATTCAATAAATATATAAAAAAAAATTTTGCTCAGTTCATCTGATATTATATGGTCATAAAAAAATACTTAATGCGCGTAATATTTACATAATAATATTAGATGAAAAATAATGGTAAATTAAAAAAATTTTATGTACATATAACAATATTTTGTGTAGTTTAAAATAAATTTATGTTTGATGTATTTTCATTATAGGTGAATCATGTCACTTCATTAATTTTTAAATTTTAAAATAAAAAATCTTCACCGAGTGCTTGAATATTAGCAATAATTTTAATTTTTAAATTATTTCAGATTAGCACTAAAAAAGTAATGGTTGTTCTTGAATCCAGTTTTTTCTCGTATGGATTATAAATTTTTACTTATACTAAACAGTTCTAAATATTCAAGTACCTTAAATTAAGTTTTTTTTCATCCACAATTCAAGATGTGTCTTTGAAAATACTTTACCGAGAACCATGTTTAACAAATACATGATGGCTTTCAAAGTATGAATCCACAACGAAAAAGGTAAAAATGACTAATTTAACATACTCCTAATCATATCAATTAAAATACAGTCACACCTTTTTGCAACACTATTTTATTATAGTGTACCTAGCATTGTGTATTGAGCACATATGTCACGTTTCTTAAGGAATTTAGCAAGTGGACTAGAGTATTGTCCAATTTCATCGTACATTCCATAATATTCATCTTTTCTATCATATCTAACCATTTTTACCTTTTTGTCTAGTTTTTTAATCTCATTAATAAACATATCTAAGGCGTTTATTGATTTTGATTTTTCACGAAACAAGTAGACATAACTATAACATAAAAATTCATTAATAAATGTGATAAAATATTTTTCTCCACTAAAAGATGAAACATTAAAAGGTCCACAATTGTGTGTATAATTTCAAGGAGTTGTGTGCTTCTTTTGGTTGCTTTCTTAATTGTGTGTTTTGTGTTTTTTTCTTTAATACAATCCACACAAATACCAAGATTAGTAAAATCCAAATTACGAAGAATTTTATTAAGTTATTCTTTACTAATTTTTGTATTTTTTTTTTTGGATTTATGACCCAAATGTTTATGCCACAAGTAAGCTGCAGCATTCATTGTGAGACCCGATTTTATTACACTGTACACCATATTGTAAATGATGGATAACGGAAATAAAATATTTAGTGGAATTAAATAAATATTAAATATGAAATTCCACTTTAAATTATGAAATTTTGGAATTATAAGTTATAATATGGTGTAAGAGTTGGAATAAATATTGAATGACGAATACAAGTATGAAATAAAGGAAGGAAATGAAATCTGAAATTTAGTATGAAAGTGATTATTTCATGACATAAAAAACCAATAAATATAATTATAAGAGAAAGAAATTATTTATTATACATGTGATTTATTTTGATTGGAGGAATATATAAAAAAGACAAGAAGTTACAATTTAACAAGTAAATAATTTTTATTGGATGAAGTCTTCAAAAAGGAGAGGTGAATTTGGTCAAAACGGGACAGCAACAAGAAGCCTCTCCACCGTTACTTTATGCTGCAGATTTCTTCAACAATTTAATGCATTTTAAGGCAAGGAATGATGAAGAAAAAAGATAAGAAGCTAGGTGGTCCATTACTATTGGTTGTCTTGAATAAAAAAGGAGACTGAAGAAATAAAACTTCAGCCAATTTTACACCCTCATCACCGTTTTGCTGCTATCATATGAGAACTAGAATTGTTCAGTTTGGTGCTCTGTTTTGGCCATCGTTCATCCAAGAAAAAAATTCAGCAAAAATTATACTTTGATAGCTAACCTATTAAGCTTACCATCTATCTTCCCCCCATCAATTAACCCATCAAAACAACCAAGAGAAGAGGCTGAACTTGAAACAGAAACTTGTTCTGTTTTGGAGGGGACAATCGGTCAAGGTAGGTTCAATGATTTCCATGGTTTTGTTGATATTCAATAACATATTTCTATGTTTCTAAACATGAGAAGCATGATTATAATATTAATTTTAGTTAAATCAAATTAAATCATGGAATTAGCATAAGTTGTGATTTTGGTATAGATTGAGAGCAAGTAAAGAATTAGACTAGAAGTTGTATAATGGTGATGGGAAAGGAAGTTTGGAATAGAAACAAAGTGAAGTGTTGGCTCTACCGAGAGGGGGGGTGAATCGGTTTTTCTACTTATTTTTAATTTTCTTAACTCTTAATGCACAATTAAAACCAAATAAATAACAATGAAATAAGTGTAGTAAAAAGAGTAAGGGAAAGAGAAGCAAACACAAGTTTATAGAGGTTCGGCCAATCTCTTGCTTACGTCCTCTCTCCTTGAACCACTTGTCAAGGTTTTGATTCAGCTCTTCCTTGAGAATGCTTACAAGCCACTTGAAGGTGTGGCAAGACCTCTTACAATTTCTCTTGAGACTTTAGAAATCTCCTTCTAAGCCTCTACCCTTGTATTACTACCCACACTCTACAATATTAGTCCTTACAAGGATAGCTCACCCCTTTGAATAAGAGAATTTTCAGTGAATGGGTGAAGAACACAAAGAAATCTCACAAAATGGAGTTACAATGAAGATTTTCAGATTTGAGTTTTCTCTCTTGAAGCTTGAATACTTTAGAATGCTTGTTCTACCTCCAAACTTCATAAATGCCTCTATTTATAGTCCACCAAACGGTTGGAATGGTCGGTGAAGCATTTAATGCAAATCTTCCCGTTGAAACCCTCAAAAACTAGCCGTTGGAGTCAGATTTCGAGCGAAGGGATCGATCTCTTTTCTGGGGGGATTGATCCCTTTTCTCCGGAATGCATTCGTAGCCTTTTCTGGGCCTCTTCCAAGTAATCTGCCATTTAGGGATCGATCCCTCTACAGTAGGGATCGATCCCTTTTGTCCAGTACACCATCCTGCACTTAATTTGCTACATAGTTTATGACTTTTATGATTCTAAGTCAG
This sequence comes from Heritiera littoralis, assembly GCA_031772115.1. Taxonomy (NCBI): domain Eukaryota; kingdom Viridiplantae; phylum Streptophyta; class Magnoliopsida; order Malvales; family Malvaceae; genus Heritiera; species Heritiera littoralis. The sequence continues at coordinate 8,734,726 of JAPDPK010000008.1, read as the reverse complement.
TTAAAATAACTTTCTAACACTTTTCTAAGAGTATTTACTGACTTTTTCAATTGAAATCTCAATCCAAGACTTTGTTAAAATAATTTCTATCATTGAGTTCATTCAAAGCAAATTTACTTAGAGAAAAATCATTTTTAGGCTTACTTGAGTTTTGTCATTTCAAAATATTTGTCAAATTAAAGCTAACATGAAGAAATAGCTTAGAATTGTAAAAAAAGGTTGAAAAGAGAAATTTAGCTAGTGAATGAACCCTCGGTTGGACATGGAATAAATGAGGAATTTAGACTTCATGCAAGAATAAGTCAAGAAAGGCTCACGTAGGCACCTTTGGCTAATTAAAAACAATAAAATTGAATGACGAGGAATTAAAGTTAAGGAATGGCCTTAGAGTGAGGTTTGGCCATGACATTTGGAAAGGGAAAAATATGCTGAAAATTATAGATTTTGGTAGAAAATAATTATAAAAATTAAAAGAGGAGAATTGGTGAAATTAAAAACCGAAAAAGAAGCTAGAATGAGCAAGTGGAGTTTTAGCACCAGTATAATTTATACTGGTTGTGCTTATAATATGATATTAGTGGCTGCATTTTACGAATATTAGTGGTTTAAAAATAAGAAGAAGAATATTAATAATTTTTGATAAAATTATTTTGCAGCCGAAGTTGATGGAATTCGATAAACGTAACCGGAAAGCTTGGTTTCGTAAGACAGGTAAGGGATGCGCGTGTGAATTTGTAGGGATATCCGAATGCATGGTTTTCATGCTAGGAATTTTATAAGATTTATCGGATATTGAATTGCCTTGAAATGCTACGAAATTGTGGTTTCTGGCTGTTGAGACTATGTTTGAAAGTGTAGAGAGGCTAGGACTCTGGTAGCCGTTATGCTACCGAAATTTACTAAAGATATTTCCAAAAATATTATTAAATATTTTAATACATCATTGGTGTTTATCCTAGCCTTAAAAGTGATAAATTGATTATTTTTCATAAATGGTGGAATTGCTGAAAAGTAGTGATTAAATATTCATAATACCGATTTCGGTAAAGGTTTCACTACTGAAAATTCACCCCACGTGTTTTATAATGAAAAGTGTGATTGGTGAAGTGAAATGGTGAATAGTGAATATTTTATAATTATTTTCAGGATGACATTCAGTATTCTATTTATGGTTTTCCTTTATGGATAAAATAAATTCCATCACGTGTAATGATTTCCATAAAAGCTTCATCACTGTGAAATTATTGTTTTGAGACTAAAATGTCTCTACACGTGTTTTATAGCGTGAAATGTGTTGGTGAAATTATTATTAAATTTGAAAAATAAATATTTTTATTTTTCCATAAATTATGAAAATATTGGAAGTTGATTTCCAAAAATTTTGAATTTCGAATGTTAAAAAAGAAAATGTGGAAGCATGTGTATATGTGTACTATGGTAAAAAGGTACAGTTATGAGAATTTTATTTCACAGTGAAATTATTTTATAAACTGTTTTCACCGTACGATACTGTGATTTATACCTTTATGGATTTTCTGATAGATGTTATTGATTTTACTTAATTCCATAAAGGTAACGAGATTTCACATATACTGTTTTGAGACTATTAGGCCCCATATCATGCTCACGTATTCATGTGTTGTGCTGTTGACATTGAGCCGTCTTCAGCGGTCCCAGCATCACCCGTTCAGTATACGACTGAGGACACTTATAGACTATGACCATAGATCTCATGTGTTTATTATACTGTCCTTACAGGGATCTCACGTGTACCCTATTATTCCTACGGGACTTATAGCATGATATTATTAGGGTGTGCCTAGTCTCCACTATTATTTCACGTGTTTGGATTTGATGAGAAATATGGAAATATACTGTTATTGTGATATTTTATCACTGATTTGTGAAATATGTGAACAGTGTATTTTACTACTACATGTATTTAAAATGATTTGATTTCAATGGTGGAAATCAAAATAAATTTCTATAGTGGAAATCAAAATAAATTTCTATAGTGGAAATCAAAATAAATTTCTAGTGGGGTTCATATGATTTACTAAATGGTTTTAATTAATCATATATCATTTTATATGCAGTAAATATTTAATGAACTTTATATTTAAATAAATTCCTACTCCCTATAGTCGCTCTGGGTTTCCGGGACAAGACAGATATTTCAAAATCCCTTCCATGCTCCATCTGGAATTCTTGACCAACTATAGTATCATTTCCCTGGTGGTGTGCCAGTTTATACATAGAACTAAAAGATTTTACTGCATATAGTCTTTGAGGTATCAAGATTTGCATACAATTCTCTTACTGAGCCGTGGTTTTGCTCACTCCTTTACTTTCATCATCACGGATTTGATGTAAAGAATAGATGAAGCACCAAACCATGGCTTAACTAAGCTTGAGTAGCTCGAAGTATCGTATGATGGATTCTCGAGGTATCATGTTTACATTTGTATATTCAGACATATTCGTACAGTACTACTTGTTGTAAATATAATTTCAGGGGATGTAAACTAACATCTTAAAGTTGGGAATATAAATTGACAATAAATAAATAATGTCTAAATGGTTTACTGTTGTAGATGAACAATGTGTAAAGGCATCACAGACAGCCTAACCATATAAAATGTGTAGAAAAACATGAAATAATGTAGTCACGGGATGTGACATTCATTCACTGAACAACGTTTACTACCAACAATATGATGCGAGGTCAACAGAGTCTCAACAAAAAAGTTATCAAGTTTAATTTTTATAAATCATCACAAAGAATACCAAAATTAATAAGATGGTTATGCTTAAAAAGATTGAAGCATCCATTTTCAAATTTAAGAGAATATCTTAAATTATCAAATTTAGATTGAGAAACTAAATTTCAATAAATAGAGGAAACAGAAAGAGTTTGGAAAACACAACTAGAAAAAAGATCACAGACTACGTTTAAAAAGTATCATCTAAGACAAAAGATTATGTTTTTCTGACTATGGCCTATTCAGGCATAATTTTTTCCCATGTAGTGTAGACTACGGTTCTTGAAACATATCTAATATATAAATATAGATAACGTTATAAGGAGAAACCAAGTCGAACTTATATAAAATATATCACATTTTTAAATTTAAACATAGCTAATTTGTAAAAGAAACTACAAGATTAAATTATTTATAAATTTTGATTTTTTTGAAAATAAAATCAATAGATTATGTTTCGCTATTATATGTAGACTAATTTCAAGTAGAAACACATATTGAATAAACCTTGGTGTTTTATTGTTATTCCACAAAATACTACAAAATAATTACTACAAAATATTATTACATCGTATTTTTATATCAATGAACTGTAGGCTTCAACATAATATATATATATATATATAATGAATTTTTTTTCTATAATGAGCGCAATAAATCTATTAATATCTTAACTTGCATCACATTATTTAGTCATTTTAGTCAAAGGGTTTGTTGTTTAATTAATGAATAACGTTCTAAATAATAATAGATGCAAATAGACTTTTCAAGATGGGTTTGTACTTTGTAACAGACCAATGATCCTCTACTCACTGCTGGCTTTGGGAGCCATATTTTGTACACAACGTTTTGCAATGTTATTTAGGGCGCAGGTTTAATTTTATTAGTAAAACTAGTTTGTGACCGGTTTGACGTTTTTATTTATATAATTATATGTGTACATATGTTTATTTATCCAAATCTTTAAATTTTATAATATAGAGTAAGAAGATAAACAAATCCAATTATATATTCAACTAATAAATTATAGAAAATTATCGTGACAGAAATAATAATAAACAGATAAAAGTTTTATTGCGTAAAATTGTTTTTTTTTTTTTCAATTTTTACTATCTTTATCTTCTACAACAATATATTATACACCTGAAATTTATATCAAATAAAGATATATTAAACTAAAAAAATACAAAATGCATAGGAAACATCTATGGTAAAAAACAGTTACAAAATGAAAATGAAAAAAATTCTAAAATAAAATCAATATGTTTTTTATTCACTTTTTAAGAAAAAATTATGTTCATTATTTGTGATGGAAAATTTTGAATAACACATATTGACAACTTACATTAAAGGTTAGTTCGGATGACACAGGTAAAATTGATAAAGATAAACTAATCATTAAAAATATATGTTTTCAATTAAACAATAAAAAATTAAAACTAGAGGCATACGTGAATTTTTTTTATTTGGGGGTTTGACCTACCATCAACTGGCAGAGGGTTGTTCTAGCTTAACCAGAGGTTTCGAGTTCGAGTTCCTGAGTATGCAACTGTGTTAAAACTCTTGAGGGAGAGCTTTGCCGCCCTTTGAGTCTTGCCCGGCTCGAATCCGGAGTAGTCCTATACCAAAGGTATAGGGATACCGGATGGTTTAGACCAAAAAAAAAATTAAACAATAAAAAATTAAAACTAGAGTCATGCGTGAATTTTTTTTATTTGGGGGTTTGACCTACCAATCGCACTGCCGCCAATACCAAACGGTGTGCTAAATCCAACCGAAAGTGAGAATACGCTTAAGAAACTTAATTCTAGTTAATCCTTTTTCCTCATCCGAAAAACCATCAACAAATTTGAAAAAAATCAACTAAATTTATTTATCACTTACATTAATTAATAATTTCAAAAATATTTTAATTTTATTAATATTTTTATTTAAAAAATAATAAAATTAAAAGTATAATGATAAAATTTTTTTTGTGTAATCACAGATAATCTCATCTATTTTATGGTCTAAGACTATTATTATTCGGACCAAAAATAATAAAAAGTAAAGTGTTCTCAACAATTACGGCTCCAAAAATTCGAACTGTGTCAAAATAAAGTAAAACAATAAAATATAATAACAAATTAATAAATTTGATTGAGTGGTTAATCAAAAATTGTGATATATTATAATATTTAAGTTCAAATCAAAACAATTCTACTATTATATTCAATTATTTAATATTTTCATTGTAAAAAAAACTAATAAATTTGACCTAATTGACAATTTACCAAAATTTCGTCAACTCTTTTGTTCCTATTGTTCTCGTACTCATTTGTCATTTCACTTTTATTCCATACTCCACTTTCCAAAGATGGGTCAAAGCCTTTTTTTTTTTATGGGGTGGGACAAAGACGAAATTGGACCATGTTTGCAATTGCGATGACCCGATGAATCTCTTCCCCGAAATTCCTTCGCGGAATTGACGTCCGTGCCCGCTCAGATATTCTGATTAAGCAAAATTAAAAAGACAAAAAAAAAAAATCGCCGCAGAATCTTTGGCCTTTGAGAGTTGAGTTTGGCGGCCTCTTCCCCTACACTCTCCGCCATAACTGACACTCCAAAAACCCAATATGATTCTCCCAAAACCCTAATTCGGAAACCCATCTTTCTCTTTTTTCACATTTCAGAAATGATTAATGGTTGCGATGATGATCCAGCAGCACCAGCAGCCGCAGCAGGCGCCACAGCCGAACCCTCCACCTCCTTCTTCCGTCTCTTCACTTAGATCCCCTACCGCTACTCCTACTCCCACTTCCACGCAATCCTCTCTCCCTATTCCTCCTCGTCAGTCCCCTCTCGATCATGTCGCGGTTCCAATCTCCGCCGCCCATCCTTCCTGTGAGCCTCTTGTAACCATGGGGACCGCGCTTCCACTCGCCAGGGTTCGGCTGGCCGATATTTCTCCCTACGATGGTGCCCCTTCGGCTTCCTATGTGAGGGCCGTGGAGGCTTTTTCGGGCTCTTTGATCAGACATAATGCGGCGGTTATTGAGTTTGGGAACGACGACGCTGCATTGATACGTTGTGGCCTGGAAGCCGCCCGGTTGTACTTTAGGAGTCGGGTGAACACTGTTGGAAAAGGAAGCCGTGGGATTTATATGTACAGGGCTGGAAGGTATATGTTTTTTTTTTTTATGTTTTCTTACTTGAAATTTTAATGCCGTGATTGCTAAATTAGTTCAAATTATTTCTTTTAGCTATTTTGTTAACAAATTATTTCTTTTAGCTATTTTGTTAATGCTAAAGCTGGTTTTTGCCCCGTTTAACATTTTATTGCTTTAATTTATATTACTGCTAACGCTGGCACGAAATTGCAAAAAATATTTAAGAATTGCTTTCCTTGTGCAGTATTATAATATCTTAACAAATTAGGCTGCCTTAGCAAAATCTTTCAAAACCAAGAACACAGTATGAACAGCACAATTTTGCAGCATTTGTTAATAATAACTTGAAGTACATTGGTGGACCTTTTGCTTCAATTGGTTTGAGTACACTAACACAATATTATACCCCTTTCCATATGAAGAAGCTTTTAAGTTATAAACTGTTAATTGCTTTCACTTTCTCAAGAAACGAGGATCTTGCATTAGACTAAATAGAAGCATTTTTTGAAAATCCTTGCATTCACTTTTAAATCAACCATTCTCCTACTCATAATACTAAAGGCATCTTCAATTGGCTTATCAGGTAGCGGTGTTTATGCTTTCTTGTGATTGTTTCTCATAGATGTAGGCATATATAATTTTTCATTTATTTTCCTACTTGAACCTTTATCCATAGTCTTCCATGTTCAGCTTGATCCATTGGAAGTGTTGTTAGATTTGCAATTGTTCCTTGCTAAGCTCTCAAACAATGATTTTGGATTCTAGTATAGGAATTTGGAGATCGTTCTTGTAGTATTTAAATGACGGGGTTTTATCCCGTATTGGCAAATTGTTATGAAGGGGCACTTTTGACTTGGATTTGTTTCAGTGAGACAGTGCACCAGTTATGTAAAGTTTTACATTGAAGTCGTGATACGTATTTGGGTGTATGCATAATATTTAGGACTGCCCTGACTTTCTGCTACATGCCATACTTTAAAAGTATCTTACATTAAATTGCTATGCTTTCATCACTTAATTTTGTTTATCTGAGTGTCTACTTACATTTTTTTCTCTAAGCTTCTTCGTATCGGTTTTTCCCATAATTGGTAATGCATCATTTGCTTTGTTCTGGCAGGGCTTTGGAAGATTGGGACTCATCTCCACCATGTATGGCTGATGTTTTTAGGTGCATGGGGAAGGCAGCTCGTGTTGCTTTATGTGCAATAGCAAGGCACCTTCGTTTGCGAAGCGAGTAAGGATGGGGATGGTGGATTATCAAATTAGTATTTAATTTCCACATATTTCTTTTTCTGCCTTCCCCCTTTTTATTGATATCAAATTGCTAAATATCTATTATACAGTGTGTTCAATCATTTACTCGATGATACTCCCTTACCTGCTAATGAGGTGTCTTCATCGGTCCTTGTTGCAACCTACTCTCATGTTTCTTTGCAAAATGGAAAGGGCGCTATTGGAGGAGGGAAGCCAGGAATGACTGGTGAAGTCGAGAAGGGGTTATTGACATTGATTTCTGCAGATGTTCCTGGTCTACAGGTCTCTCGTTTTACTTGACAGAAAAAAAAAGTTGACTTTTTGATGTAGGAATTTTTCATTAATCAAGTGCTTTCTTCTGAATTTGATACTTTGCATATACATGCTTGTGTAAACACAGATAAATGTAGAAGTGGGGATATATACTTACATGCACGTGTATCCATAATTTGTTTGGGATGTTTGATTATATGATTTTTTTTGGGTCATCTGTTGAACATTCTCTGCCTTAGGTTTGTGACCCCAACGGTCGTTGGTACCTAGCAGATGGTGGATTGGCTCCTGGGGATATGTTGCTTATTACTGGCAAGGCACTTAGCCATGCCACTGCTGGTCTTCGTCCTGCTGCCTCATATAGAGCTGCTCCTGAGTATCTGTCAGGAACTAATAATGGTGGCAGGTATATGTAGTCATGTTTGGCTCTTTCTTTGCTTCTAATGTTGTACCAAAGTTCTTCAATTGTTGCACTTCACGACTAAAGTGAGTAACATTTTCAGCATTTGTTTTCAGGACATCACTTGCATTTAGGCTCATGCCACAGGGCAATGCTATATTAGATTGCTCTCTAGTTGCAGCTGCTGGTCATGTAATTCCACAAAGCTATGTACCAATATCCGTTAGCCAGTTTATGGATGAACTCTCAGCAGAAGAAGATGTAGGGTGCAATCGTTCTGATAATACTTGTGTAAGTCCTGACATTTAGCATTTCACAGCATGATTCTCAGGTGGAAAAGTAGAATATAGAATAATATAGCAAACTAATGGCAAATAATTCCCTTTCTCATTTAATTTTTTTTTTTTTATTTTTTTTATTTTGACTGATTTTAAGTTGTTGAAAGTAGTTCTTTGCAGAATTTGATAGCTTATTTAATGCACAAATTTAATTTGTACCATTTTGAGTTGCACCTCTTCTTATTTAGGAAATTAATTTTTGATTTTCTTTAGGTCTTTTATTAGGCAAGGTTTTCAAATACATGTGGTGGCTGTCTGAAAGTGAAGTTTGATTCATTGACTTACATTCTTATTTGATTTTTGAGTTAATCGATAACAGTTTACTGATAGCTAGTTTGTTCTGGCTATATCCTTAAGGTTCAATTTATTGCACAACTTCTTTTTCCTTATTAAATAAACCTACTTTTATTTCTTTTTCTTGCAAATTTTAATTTTGAATTTCATATTTTGGCTACAATTCTTGTTAGAAAACCTTATCATGAAATTTGGATTTCCAGGGAGCTCGAAACAATGTGAATAAGGAGCCATCATTAAGAAGTGTTCTCTCGGATCCCTTGTCGTAAGTTGTCTCACTATCACTCAGCTTTTGTCTTTGTTTTTGCTTAAGCTAATTGATATCTTTTCTGAAGTGGTGTTTGAAATGTATCCTTAGTATGTCTTAGTAGATGCTCCAGTTAGGAGAATAGAGGCTATGGATGTTGAGAGAAGGGTTAAGACTAGAGGAAGACCGAAAAAGACTTGGAAGGAAGTAGTTTGGAAAGACATGGAGGTTTTAGAATTAGATGAGCAAATGGCCTTGAATAGGAATCTTTGGAGGCAGAGAATACATATGGACGATCTAACGTGATTTTAGATATTGGTTCATATAGCCTACCCCAATCTATTGGGATAAAGGCTCTGATGATGATGATGATGATGATGATACTCCTATTGGGAGGGAATCAGTATTAGTAAATCCTTGTTGAAAGTCCCACCCTTGTTTTGCCAACTCTTTTTCTCTCCACCTTTGAACTTTGGGCATCTTCCACCAACTTGCATCTTGTTATAGGGCCTTTCTAGGCCTTTGTCTCACATGTTTAATAGACCTTAAATATGCTTATCTCATTTTGTGCTTAATTGGCACTACATCCACCTTTTCTAGGATGCGTTATCTTTTTTAAGCCTTTCTACTTTTTCTTTCTCTAGATTACCATGAACCTAGATATCCGAATACAACTAGTAAAAAGAAAAAACCTTCGTTTTGATACATTTCTCTTTGCATGTGCATCATGGAAGGAAGACTCTGTTGATCCATTGTCTTCTTCTGCATGACACATTCAAATACTGAAATACATATATAAATAGGTTTTTCTTTTTCTCATAATTAATTATATAGTAAAAGGCAAAAAGCTTATACTTAGGATTTTATATTTATGTCCATTGACTTTTGGAATCAATTTGAATCATCTTCTTCACCTTTTTAATGCAGATTGGGTCATTTTTTGTTCCTCTCATGAAATAAAATACACAGATGCTATACATTTCTGAGATTATCTTACAAGAAAATTGCTTTAATGCATTTTATGTGATACTTAATGGGTCTTCTTTTTCTTTGGTTTTTCCTTGATGCTTAGTGGTGCATTCCTTGAAGATGCTACGGTTGTTTCTTGTGGACATTCATTTGGTGGTCTCATGCTAAGGAGGGTCCTTGATATGGTAAGCCGGATATCTTCTATTAGGGAAATCGTAAATGTTACCATTGTTTTCCAGTTGAATGAATTTCGCGAAAATGATATTTTTTTTGGTGGGGATTCAGAGGGTGAATTATTGTTTAACTGTAGGATGAGTTACATACTAGACAGTGAACAGATTATTTGAAAAAAAATATATGCTTTTTGGCCTACCACTCCCGACACTTTTTTTTTGATGGAGAGAGCAAATGGAAATCAGACAAAGGCTAACGCCTACTAATTCGAAATCTAATCAATAATTCAATTCTCTAGATATCTTAGGGGAAATGGAGTCAGTTGCATTTCATGAGTTTGAGGAAAATACTAAAACCATTTATGCGAAAAGATTTTCAAGTTGTTGGAAGTTTTGAGTCTTTTTGTGCAAAGAATAATTTAAAGATGCAAGTTGGATCAATAAATGTTGGTTTTATCATACCTGCAGGTGTGTGCGCACACCAAATCCCACCATCTAGGAGGATGCATCTGTTGGTAAAGTTGAACCATATTTTATCACCTTATACATTCTTTAATCACCTTCAAAGTCTACATAAGTCTAGTTAAAGAATAGGGTGAACTTCATATTAGGCAATCTGCAAACTCATAAATATTGAAGTAGTTAAATATAAATCGGAAGTGCTAAGAGAAGGTCTACCAAGAATTTTTGAAGGAAAGGGAGATCTCCTCATTTTTGGCTTGTAAAGGCTGGTTTTTTGTTAGCAACTTAGTATGCATCTATTAGATGTTAAAATGTATGCTTGCACACATACATGTGCTTAAAGTTGTCTGCTTTTATGAATATCTGGCTAGATGACTGTTGCTCTGTAGATTGAGGCTTAACTTTTGGGGATATTCACTGCTGTTTCCTTTTCTTTACTGTTTACCATGGATTTATTACCTTTAGATGGGAAGAGACAAGAACCATAACTACAATTATTGTTTGCATCACAGTCGAGATGTACGCTCTGCAGTTCAGACATCGACCCTGGGTCTTTGATTCCTAATATTGGTACATTCTGATAGCTAAATTAATTTTCTCCATCCTTCTGTGCCTTGTTTTGCTATGTTCTCTTTCATTCTGTCTCCCTTTCTCTCCCTCTGCTCATTTCTTTTCTGAGCCATTTGATTCTCACTTTTTTCTTAATTTTTCCTTTTCTTTTCCCCATTTCTCATATTTTCAATTTTGTCCAACAGCTCTAAGAGCTGCTGCTGCAGCTGTGAAGCAAGAGGATAATCGAAGGCTATTCCATAATGCTGCCCTCCGTAAACGACGAAAGGAAATTGGTGAACAAATTGATTCATCAAGAAGATCAAGCAGGGTATACTCTAAATAAACTTATTCACAGTCGTTTCAAAAATTTTGTTGGGCATGCATAAACTGTCATAAGCATTAATGGTACTAAACTCTCAGTTATTTTGCAAATGGAAATGGTAGGATATAGATGTAGGGTGGTGGTACCCAGTCCACATGGGCAAAAAAATGTTGCAAGAATTTTACTTAGCATGAGTGGTTCCTGGAATATAATTATTATCTGAAATAGAGTCATTATTATGAAAATGGGAAATAGGAACGAATAAAGCACGGGTATTTGACTTGTTTTGCTAAAACAAAAGAATTAATGCTTGATGTGTAATGAAGGCCTCTCAACTGGTTGTTAGCTGTTAATGATTGCTATGTCCACGAACTTCCTATCATGTAGGGTAGCATGCGGAAGCCTTGCAAATTATACTTCTCATGCTGGGTGATGACTTGACATTCTTTGCAGAAAACCCATCCTTTTAGAAGTTTGATAGGATAAGCTTAGGCATGGATGGCTGCTTTTAAGATTTGAGTTTTTAATACCTTATGGTACGAATGTGAAACAACAATTCATTAGGATATTAATAAGTTAATCTTGGAGACTTTTTGAGAAAAAATCACAATGTTATGAGCAGTGAGACTTTCTAAATGTAATTTGTTATGAGTTGTTTTTAACTTCAAATCTGACTCTGGCTGAGTACTTGTCTGAAGGAGAATGGAGATGCCGCTGATGATGGGTTGCATAGGGGCGTGCAATATCCATTTTCAGTGAATGAGAAGGTGTTAATTAAGGTGTGCATTTTGCCGTATATTTTATTCCAAATATCAATCATGACTATTTCAACTTGACGATTAGACTGAAATTTGAAATGTACACCGATATACAGGGAAACAAGAGGACACCAGAAAAATTTGTTGGAAAGGAAGCTGTTATTACATCCCAATGTCTCAATGGCTGGTGAGTTGGCTTGACTAGATCTATACATGCAAAAGTGATAAAACTATACCTGTAGTAGCCTTCAATTTCGTGGAAAAATACTAATCAAAACACTGTTTTAGATTCCAGTTATGAATGAAGTAGAGGCTGTAAAAGCTGACCCAACCAGAATTGCTGAACTTGATTGGCTTAGAGCTGATCTAACCCAAATAACCTGAGGTGAAAACTGAAGTTGTCCAAACCTTAATGATTCAGAGTCTAAAGTGACATGAACCTGAAAAACAACATTGAATGAACTGCATTTTGAAGCAATCTGAATTTTAGGACAACTCATCACCTGAAATTCTCCAAGTCTAAATCCCAAAATGACCTGAAATGTAGACTAAAGCTTAGTTGACATGTCAGTAGAGACAGAATTTGAGCTTAGTTTCTACTGGTGAGTATCTCCACGCGATTATGACTGTCTTGCAGGTATTTGCTTAAGATCATTGGGACTGGTGAGAATGTACGTCTGCAATATCGTTCTCTTTGTAAGATCTTGAACCATCAGCCCATTGAAGATAGATGTCCTTCACAACCGATTCAGAACAGTAGCTCATAGATGTAAATTTCTTTTACTCACGCCATAAAATTCCGTAGTGCACCTAGCGGTATATGAACTTGTTCGACTGCCAGAGAGATGTAATGTGCTTCTTTTTTCTTTTTGGTACACGTATTTGAATGATGTTTATCCCAGAAAAGAAAGTTATTGGACTCCTGGTATCATGTAAGAAGCTCTGTAAAGAAAGTAGAGCCATGGAAAAAAAAAATTATGGTCATTGTTTGGACCTTGCATGCAATATGACTATATGAGGATGGCACTGTTACATACACATACGTACCTTACAGCTAGTATTTTGAATTTTTTCCTGTTCTGGAGAAGAGAATACTTGAAGTTATTGGTCATGACGGACAGAGGATTGGGTGTAAGGACTTTGAATACTGGGAGGAATATGTTATTCTATACCTTGAGGAAAATATGATAAAATTGGCCTTTTAAGAAGAATGTAAATGAGTTAAGCTATTAGTGAGTTATATAAATTCGATTTAATGATTATTTGAGTTTAATTTATTTGTTTTTGAATTGAGTTTGAATTAGAGTATTGCAAGTAGAGTCAATCTTTTAATATTTAGTTTGGACGGCTTCCAAATTTGGTTAAAATTTTTTTTAATATATATTTTTATATTTTATTATTAATTTGTCATTTTATTTTCATAATTTATTACTAAAAAAATGATAAAAAATGATAAATTGAACTTATTGAATTAAGGTTGTGCTAAAAATGATAATTTGTCATTTTATTTTTATATTTTATTATTAATTTGTCATTTTATTTTCATAATTTGATTACACTTCAATTCAAGAACATCTGCTAAAAATCGGAATGGCATAGGGAAGATTAGCATGAATATGTCATTCTAGTTACCTAGCTCAAAAAAGCATAGAGCAAGCCTGCTGCGTCCGCATTCCGGCCATCAACTGAATTCAAGTATCCATTTGATCAGCTATTAACAATGCAAGCACATTTTGTGGCAAATTGTCTCACTCCATATCCGCATCAAATGCAAATAAGCTACAATCTGGAGCATAAGCAGCAACTGTCAATTGAACTATAAAACTATCCATCGTCTCATTCAAACTATAGGATTCAGAGTGAGATCTATCAAAGGCAATGAAGTCGTGAATTTCACCATCAACTTCTATCCAGCTACATCCTGGCAGCTTTTTAACACCCTTCTCTTTCATAAGCTTTCTTATCTGAGCGGCTGAATCCCATTTTTGGCACCTTGAGTACAAGTTTGCCAAAAGGGCATAACCACCGCTATGATTCGGCTGCAACTTGATCAAATGATTTCCTATGTATTCTCCTAGATCAAATGCCTTGTGAATCATACAGGCCCCAAACAAAGCTGCCCACACTCCAGCCGTGGGCTCTATTGGCATATCTTCAATCAACTTCCTTGCTTCTTCCAAGTACCCTGCCCGACCAAGCAGGTCAACCATGCAACTGTAATGGTCCATGCTAGGCGCCAAATGGTACCTCTGCTTCATCATCTCGAAGAGCTCGCGTCCCTCGTCAACAAGACCTCCATGAGAGCATGCGTTAAGAACACTAAGGAAGGTAACTTCGTTTGGACGAATAGCACTACTTAGCATTTCCCAGAACAGATTTAAGGAGCCCATTGCATCGCCATGCATAGCAAACCCATTAATCATGGCAGTCCAAGTATAAACATCCTTTCCACTTAGCTTCTTAAAAACCATGAAAGCCTCATTCAAACAGCCGCACTTTGTATACATATTTATCAACGCCGTCCCAACTGCAGAATTCATCTCCAATTTATATCTATCTATATATCCATGAACCCACCTTCCTTGGACCAAAGCCCCCACTTCAGCACAAGCTGCGAGAAGACTAGTAAATGTAAATTCACTCGGCCTAACCTTCTCTATTAGCATGTCCTGAAAATAGCCAAATGCCTCCTTAAATCTACTGCATTGCACATAGCCAGATATCAAAGCACTCCAAGAAACCACATTTTTACTTGGCATTTCATCAAAATATTTTCTTGCATCATCACAGCACCCACACTTCGAATACATATCAACAAGGGCACTACCAATGAACACATCCCATTTAACTCTCCCTGTTTCCATATAAAATCCATGGATACTCCTTCCAAACCAAATATTACCCACTTTTCCCGCAGCACTGAGGGCACTAACAACAGCCATTCCACCTCCTTTTACACCCTTTAGCCTCATTTCCTTGAAGCATTTCAACCCTTCAACAAAATAACCAGCTTTCAAATACCCATTAATTAAAGCAGTCCAAGAAACCTCATCCGGTTGCACGCTTTCATCGAACACTTGACGAGCAAGTTCCACGTCTCCAGAGCTAAAAAGGGCAGAAATCAATGAATTCCTTACAAAAGGGTCAGAATTCATTCCAAACTTATGGATATGAGGCAAAAGCTGAAATGGGTTTTGGTGGGACTTGGAAAAGGATTTGAGGAGGGAAGGAAAAGTGTGTTTGCCAGGAGTTACACCTTTTCTACGCATTATGGCATACAAAAGGAAGGACTTTTCGGGTTGCGAGCTTGCAGAAACGTCTCTGATAATGATGTCCCATTTTTGAATGCTGGGTGTATCGATTTGATCAAAATGAATCGAAATGGAAGCAATATCTTTGGGGCAAGCCAAGAGTTTGTTGAGACATAGCGAGTCATGTGAGAAGGAACGAGCTGATGAGAATACAGTGAATCCGCTTGAGATCAACGAGATGGTGTGACTTAATGGCGACAAACTGCCAAACTGGTAATTGCAGACATGCATTTCTTTCACTTTAGGCCTCAAAAGACATGCATTTCACTGCTTTGGCTGTTGAATTTTCTTCGGCCGGAGTTTGGAGTTCGGAGACCCCTACGTATTAAAACAAGTGAAAGGTCCATAAATTTCTCTGACAATTAAACTCCATCCTCCATACTTTTGCATGCCAGATTGTCCGACCTTTTCTTGGGTGTCCATATCTTCATGCCCCTTTTGACTCCAGCCAAGTTGCCACCTGCCAAGGTCAGTGCCCACTTTTACATCTTTAGCGACTTTCCTCTGTCATTCGATGGAAGCATTTTGTCTATTTTTTAAGAGTACGTGATAGAATACTTTTTTCGCTCAGTTTTGTGATGCTTTTGACGAGATTAGTTTACCTGGGCTGAAGAGTTCGGCGTGAAATTACATATCTCACCTACTTTTGTTGAGATGTTTGGAATAGAATCGGGTAGTTAAGAATTGATTTTGATATTACATTACTAATCAGGTGCTTATTAATTTTTTCTCACAAAATCAATTTACTAGAGCGTGTAAAGTTCACGCTTATACGTCCGACCATCTTTGTTTTTGTATTTGACGCAAAATTGAAACACTATTCTTTTTTCGAATGGATAATGTGACAGAGCACCATCTTTTTCCTGGGAACAAATTTTCAGTGTCTGCCCTTTGAATTGGGTTACGACTTCCAAATTCGATTTTTTATTTCTCAAATAAAGAAATGTCCAATGTCTTGCTTTACTTTCAATTGAAGACATTTAGATGGCCAAAAAAAAAATTGAAGACATTTAAATATTAATTTTTGATTTTGATTTTGATTTTGTATGAAGTTTCAATTTTTACATGTGCCATGACAAAGCATAAACAAAGGATAATTTATTTCCATAAAGATTATTTCAATACATTATTGGTAAAATTTTTAACTATACAAGTAAAATTAAAATAATAATACACATCTCACTTAAAATATTAAAAAATAATAAATTAATAAAATGGATAATTGTCTCGGCACAATGAAAGTTGTCTTCACTGTGTTACAACAAGCCATCCAAATGGACGGCTAAATTGCATCGCACTGGAGGCAACTTGCCATCCAAATAGAGCTTCAGTTAAAGAAGTACACTCAATCTTGATATTATGTCAAGTTCAAGTTCCAGTTTACTACTTAATAATTGAAGTATTAATTTAGATTCTATTTGATCGATATTTATATTTTTTATGTTTGTTTTTTTTTTTGGTATAAACACAAATATTTTTATCCGTTTTACGGTCTGAAATTAATCATATTCGGGTCGAGAGTGATAAACGGTAAAGTCCTCCCAACAGTGAAGACTCCAAAACTCGAATCCTGTCCAAGTACAAGAGGAAAAAGTTTTATGTTTGTTATTTTTTTTATTTTTTTACTTTCTGTTGAAAAAATAAATAATAAATAAATAACTGAAGCCTTATCTTTTCTCTAATCTATCTTTTATAAACGAAGTAAAAGATGAGTTGGAGTTCAACTTCTTTCTAAATGGACATACAAAAACAAAACAAAATTTTTTTTTTGGAGTTGGAGGAGTTTGTGTAGTGCTTTTGGAGTCTTAAAACCTAGTGGTCCTACTATATCACAAGTGTTGGTCAACATCAAACCACGAAATCTCAATAATGGAAATAAAAATATTAAAATATTCAGTAATAATTCGAATATTCATTATTATTTTAATGTCACGCATATGTATAATCGAAAAAAAATAAACAACATATTTAGTAAAAGAGCATTATTTTTCTTAGATAATCATAATACAAATAAAAATTGGTAATAAAAGAAGCTAGAAATATCCAATATTGAAATAGATTTTAATTTATAGATAATACCTAAAGATTTGGATAAAATAATAAGTCCAAGTAGGCAAGTATTTTACCTTAATAGTACTAGAAACAGTCACACCCGTGGGTGAAAGATAAAAAATTATATAAAATAAGTTATGTAAATGTAATTTTTTAAGGAAAAAAAAGTATTTTTTAAAATTAATAATATAAAAAATTGGAAAGATATGAATAGTTTTATTTTTTTTATTGAATTGATATGTTATTTAAATATTTAATATTAATATAAGCAATGGGTGCAAATATATTCTATTCCACCGCTGATTGAATTATTTATTTATTTGATTAATGATCACGGGATCATAGACATATACATGTAGCAGTCTGATTCGTTTGGCATTATTAATCGCATGACCTTATGTCTAAAATCAAATGTTTCTTCTCGTCAACTTGACAATGACAAAAGCAAGTTGTTTGACAAAACCGACGCGGCCCCACGGTTTCCTATTTGGCCCTTTTCTCCTACCATTCTTTTCTTTAATTATTTATTCATCTCACGTGTTCTACATTTTTCTCAATTAAGAGCTGCTTTTTTTTTTCTTTTTTAATTTGATAATTACGCAATTAAAATTATATTCGATAACTTATGTTTTTGTCGAATTGTTTTGATTTACTTTGTGTTAAATTGTATAAAAATAAGTACTTCAGTGAACAAGTCTGTTTTATTATAAAGTTGGGAGAGAATTATGTTATGTATTATTAATCTTTCTTCTGTATTAATAAAAAAAGCTGTTTTTTGTTTAAATTCATGACTTTCTCATTACAAAAAAGTAATATTTATCATTGCATCAAGATACTCTTTTTAGAAATCTAATAAATTATCTATTATAATTTACATCAACATGTCATAAATCGATATTTCAACTTTTATCAAATTTGTATATAATTTTTATCCAAACATTAATTTTTATGATTTTTATATCGTATTCGGATTGTGTACACGCATCATGTCTAACGAAACTACTTCAATTATGGAAAATATTTGCTCAAATCTCTTGTATGGAAAAGGTACACTAGCAATACATTTACTTTCAAGTTTACATTTCAACATGTTCAAGTGATGATACATTTTCTCAACCCAAAAAGAAAAAGAAAAGTGTGAATCTCCCTTGCCCCAACCTCTCAAAAACTATCCCTTTCATGAAAGTATACAAAGAATTTCAGCAAAATCTAGGCAAAGGCAGTGGTCCATGGTAACAAGGGGCAATGGTAGCAGAATTATGCCGCACCAACCTTGTCATCTGACCCTTCATTTCCCTGCATGCTTTCTCCAACTCCACCACTCTCCATTGCATCTTCTCCAGATTCAGTTTCACATCTTCACTCCCCTCTGAAAAACTCTCCTCAGAGTCCATGCCTCCATTGAACAAGATCAGATGGGAGAATTTGCCCTTGCTGCCGCTGCTGGCGCTCGGATACACAAACCCATTTTGGGGTACCTTGGATTGCTGCGACATGAGTGCTTGAACAGCAATGTTTGGTGGGATTCTAGGATTCTTGGCGAGGTCTTTACTTGCTCCGAATGTAAGCTTTTGGTAGTTCAGGCATCTACATAGCCTTGAGCGCTCCTCGAAAGAGAGAGTCTGATGGGACTGCCAAAACCATTATCAACAATAAGTTCTTGAGTCAATCTTCCTTTAATGTACCAAAAAGCATTAATCAAACCAAATTAGAAGAAAAAGATAAGAAATATATGTTGTAGTCACCTGCAGATACATATCAATGGCTCTATAGACTCCATCAAAGCAATCTCTGGCAGAATCTGGTAAGCTCTCAGCAACTGCAAGAAACTTGGAGATGTTGAGTTTCTGATCAGGAGATATTTCTCTCAAGTACTTGTCAATTAATCTTCCAAGCTTCTTCATCTTCTGTAAAGACAGACCTTCTCCTTTGACAAAAACTCTTATCAATCTTATTACAAGATTAACATCATAAATACCCTTCTTATGTCCAGAAACCAATAAGTCATCCACAGTTGCCTCATCAAGATTCTCACCAATCAGTCGCTCCAGGTCTAACCTGTAATCTTTGCTAAGGCTGAAAGCAGACATCACTCTCAAGACCCAAAACAGTTTCCTGCAAGAAAATCTGGTTTTTCCTACCAGGATGACTCCATGGACAGCAGTGTCCGCCAGGCCACTGTATTCCGATTTTGAGTTTGGTGAATCTTGGGGTCTGCTTTTCAGGTAATGGAGAAGGAACTTTGTGAGAGTAAAGCTGCTGTTTTGGTTCCCATAAGCACCCAAATTCCTAATGATTTTTTCAATAATCTTTGGACTCAGTATTGTCAAGTCATCGAACCACCAAGGATTGCCTGATTTGTTGCTTGGACTGGATGATTTGGGAGTCGCTTTGGAGGTGGAAAATGAGAATCTGAAGCCATAGCTTGTTTCAGGAGAAGATGAAGATGAAGAAGAAGCGATAAAATTCATATCTGAGTTCTGAGCAATCTTTGCCAACAGTGCAAAAATGAGCTTTTGGATTAGCCCATACGAATCTGCATATGAAAAGAATAACTCACAGGTCCTTAGACTTGTAATTATATCATCCCAGGACCAAATAAACATTCCTTCAAGGAACTTTTCTGTTTGTCTCAAAAGATTGTTGGCTGAGGCTTTCTCAGTCATACCAAGAAAGAATGCACAGCAGTAAAGCAGTGACACATTGGAAACTGTGATTGTAACTCTGCCATTGCTGTAACAGAATCTCAAAACTTGCTCAAACCCATTTGGACCTCCAGGAAAGTTATTGAGTTCAACAACAGAATTTTCGATCTGGGTTCTTCTCTTTTGCTGCTTAATGATCTTCTTCAACGTTCCTGAGTAAGCTGATACAACATTCTGGCGGAAAAATGTTCAAAACACATTCAGAAGAATGGTTCTATTCTAAACATTGAAGGTAATAAGCAGAAAAAAAGAAGCCTGAGATTACCTCGTTAACAAAGAAAGCTTGTTGATCATTGACGAAAATTTGAAGGCGGCTCAACTGAGGCATTGCTGCTTTCCAGGTTTCAGCAAATTTGCATCGAGAGAATCAAAGAAACCAACCCAAAGGAGGCTTGATTTTGTTGGTTTATGACAAAGGGGAAGCACTGAAGTGTGTGCACTGAGTGCCAGAAGAGAAAGAAATGAAAATGTTTATATAGAGAGAAGCCAAGAACAGGAAGAAAATCATGGAGCCATTTAGGTATGGATAAAACCTGCCAAATGATGCCTATTGCCGAACTTACTTCGGGCTAGGCGCTGCCAAACTGCATAAGAAAATAAGATGCTTGACATTACACTACTACAAAATTAATGATCTTGTCTACCTATACTTGTGTAATTGCCAAAAGCATCCTACTAAACTATTAGAATAAGACAACACCTTAAAAGAAATGTTCATTTCTTTTAGGTAAGGAAAAAGTGTTTAGAATTTACTTTTTGAATAAGAGATACATGCGTAAAACATTGAGCTAATTATTTTGATGCAATGCAATGAATATTGAATTTAATGTCTCAATAAAATCATCATTTTATTGTTTTATTTCAATGCATGGCCAATTTTGTTCAAAATTTAACCTTGGAAGATTTTCTCAATATATGCCTGTTTCAAAATATTGGTAGGACTTGGTTCGATTTTAATTTTTTTCTTTATCACATAAATACTTTTTATTTATTTATTTATGAAAAATTATATTTACGTGAACCAAAATTTTGCTGCTTACAACCCATTTTTTATTTTTATTTTAATACAAAAATACCCTAAAATACAATGACCTAGTTATCCTTGACTTAATATTTTTTTCTTATTTACCGTTCATTTTCATATTCTTTTTCTTCTCTATGTTTTCTATTCTCCAAATCTTTATTAATCAATTCAGGTAGAAAAGGAAATATAGTATGGATAATTTTATGAAAGAAGATAGCATGATGGAAGGAACCAACCCATACAACATCGAGCAAGAAAAAATTTTCTGACTGATAAAAGATTTGGTTTTCGATATTTTTGGAAATGCATTTTCGAGAACCGTAAAAAGTCATTTTTCGTACTTGCACAAAAAAAAAAGAATATATCTCAGATTAATTTGTTGAAGAAATTGGGAAAAAAAAATTGTTGAGATTTATTGAAGAATAACTTAAATGAGTGGTTATAATATAATTGGCAAAAATGCAGATATCAATACTACAAAAATCTTATGCTGTCGAATACTACATATTTCAGTTTACAATTTAGATAATATTGCTAAAAGATAGACAAAAGATAAGAAGATATATAGATATAAGAATGAAGTCTTCCGAATTGGCAATCGAATTTTTAGCTTAAGAACAACAATATCTAAACATAAAACATAAGCTCTAAACTGATCTACCTTCAGAGTTTTACTATGAAAAGAAAATAAGAATAAGAACTTGGGTCAAAATCCAAATCCCAATACACCCAAACGAGCTCACTTCCTTTGGACACCTAATTCAAAAGGCAACATCAGTACTGCAAATCTCGACTGCTTTGGACTTAACTTGCTGCATCCACTCATGTGGAAGAAGAACCTTTTTCGGCTGTGGGTGGACGTTAACTTTCTGCATCCATTCATGCGGAAGAAGAGCTTTTCTCGGCGCCATGGACCGAGGAAAGATAAACGGATGAGTGATCAGCCTACGAGCAGTCCAGCGTTCACTGGGATCCCTAGCAAAGCACCTCATCAAGAAATCTCTCCCTACGTTGGACATGTGCTGGGGCATGTCTGGTAAGTCTGTTGAGAATGCAATCTTGTTGGCCAAGTCCACTAGGTCGGTGACAGACCGCCATGGTCGTTCTCCAGTCGTCATCTCAGCCACAACGCATCCTAGCGACCAAATGTCTAAAGAAGCCGTGATTTGCCAATGCTTGACAGATTCTGGCGACATGTAATACGCAGTACCTCGGAAACATCGAAGCTTTTCTACTGGAACATGATCGATATCTCCAGGTTCCTTAGCCAAGCCGAAATCACCAATCTTCAAAGTTCTAAGAGAACCGGATTGATATTGTGAAGGATAAACAAAAATGTTTTCTGGTTTTATATCACAATGAACGTAACCTCTGTCATGAATATCACAAAGGCCTTCAAGAATCATCCTCGTATAGCATCTGACATCAGATTCTGGAATTTTACCACCGTAATCCTTGATCAAATCTATTAGATCACCGCCAGGCGCATAATCGAGAAACAAGTTGCGATATTCCACCCCACATTCAACGCTCAGTATTTCAGCGTAACATTGAACAATGTTTCGGCAACCAAAAAATCGTCGAAGGATTCTGTATTCCCTCTGAAGAGAGGGTCTTGAGGAAGGACAAGATTTAACAGCAAGTATCAGAGGAACAGGTTTGATTATCTTCACTAAATACACAAGCCCCTGGCCTCCCTGGCCAAGAACCTTCAGTTTCATCCAGTGCATTACCGTAGCTCTTGTTTTTACTTTCGGCGCAGATTCCATAGCTGGGATTTCCATGATGAACCAAGCTTACGACTGAAAAACAATGATCAAAAGCCAAGCAAAGAAAACACAATATCTGAAAAATCATAGGTTTCTTCATTCTCACAAGGGTCATATATATAGCCTTCGCAAAGCCGATAGTTTGAGTCGGTTATGGATTTTTTTTCCATCTTTGCCCTCCTAAATCTATAATCCAACGGTGAGCGTCAGCGCTAATTAATATTATTTGGCTCCTAAATTCCTAATCCTGCTCCATTTAGGAAGGGCAAAAGTAGCCGTTAGGTGACTTGCTCTCTTAAGTAAAAAAATCAGTATTGTTAAATGATATTTTATAAATTATTATTTCTTAAATATTGATTTAAATAATATTCTCTAACTGTACTATTTAATATGTATTTGATTATAATATTATTTAAATGTTCTTAAACTCTAAAATAATTAAATAGTATTAATAGTATGAGCTAAATAATTTACATACGTCAAATATATGCAATATTGCAATTACAAATATCGAATTTGATCTCAAAATTTTTTTCAATAAAATCGTCATTTTATTGTTTTATTTCACATTGCATGTCCAATTTTGTTCAAAATTTAACCTGAGAATATTTTCTCAATATATGCCTGTTTTGAAATAATGGTAGGGCTTGGTTCAATTTAGACTTGTTCTATGGTCAAATTACTTGTCCAAATAAGAAGGTTTGTTCAATTTTTGGGTGAATTTGAGAAAAATATCAAGTTCATTAAAGAAGTTTGAGCTTTAAAATTAAAGCTTGATAAAAAAAAAGACCGACTTTGTGTTCGCTATTTCAAATCCAAACCCAACTCAATTGACTCAATAATTTTAATTTTTTAGTTTTAATTACTTTTGATTTTTTGTGTAATTTATTTTGAATTTATATTTTTTCCCACGTTAATTTAAACTTTTTATAAGAATTTGTTTTAATGTATTGTGTACTTAATAATTATTATGGAGTGTTTTCTCACAATGGGATATTTTAAAATCATTATTCTTTAATAGGGTATTTAATGGGGGTAGATTTAAACTTATTTCCCTAAATAAGGTATTTTATGCCATATCATCATCTC
This sequence comes from Heritiera littoralis, assembly GCA_031772115.1. NCBI lineage: Eukaryota > Viridiplantae > Streptophyta > Magnoliopsida > Malvales > Malvaceae > Heritiera > Heritiera littoralis. The sequence goes on along the minus strand of JAPDPK010000008.1, from coordinate 8,710,823 downwards.
CTTCTTTAAGTATTTTTCTTATTCCTTTCTTGCAATTAAAAAAATAAGACATGCAGTAATTTTTCGAATACTCAACACAGCCCCATTTTTTAAATAATGAAAAACTGCACCATAACATTACAATTGTGCTTCGAATGAATAAATCCATAAAAAAAAATCCCAACTTTTCAACTTTGGCATCGTTATCTTACTTCCTTCGAGTGAAAGCCCAGGATATCTTTCAGTGTATTTGGAAACATGGAAAGCAATGAAACAAAGGATAAAAGAAGGAAGAAGAGCAACAAGATTTGATTTCTTGTCCAAATACCAAAAAAGGAAGAAAAAAAGAAAAAATTGAACTATATATCTTAAAAATATATATAACATTCATTGATATTCAGTGTTCATTAGTGATTGGAACTCCAAACATTTCAACTGTAGTTAACGGGTTCTGCATCAGCCTTAGGCTGAACATTTTCTTGACAATGTAGATCAGTTTTAACTTACAGTTTAGAGTATTTGAAAGCTAAAAATACAGTTTAATTGGACCCAACGCCCAAAATCACAGGGTTAAAAATAGTTTAAATGTGTACACATTTTATAAGTTAAAAGAGTTTGAATATGTGTCTTCGTGTTTAAATAATTTTAAATAGATTTGAAGAATTAAAAAAAAACAGATTTAGAAAAAGACATCCTGTAATTGCAGAAAAAATATTAAGGAAAAAAAGGAAGAAGATGATGATGTGGCTTAGAGTACTTTATTTAGGGAAATAAGTTTAAAACTACCTCTATTAAAAAATAAAGATTTTAAAATACACCCTTGTGAGAAATGTAATAGCCCGTTACCACATTTTTCACTTATTTCTATACAACTTTTCCGGTTGGGCTGTCTGTGATGCCAATAACCTCCAAACACGCGACAGTAATAAATGATAAACATTTATTAACAAATACGGAATATGAAAATTCTTTTCATATTTCCTTACATCTGACATCCCCTATTGTCTTTATCTCAATAAAGAAGTACTGTACATCTATGTCTGAAATGTAAAGGAGAAAAGACTGTACCTGTCATGTTTAACATATTTTGCCCCAGCGCTTTGTATATAGCTATATCCATCTTGGAACTAATACTCTAACTCCGTGTCTTTTATCTGTGGAGTTAAAACAAAGGGATGAGCGAACTACGCGCTCAGTAAAGGAAACGTATACTGCTTTAAATAAAGCAAAACTATATCCCCAAAACCACATAATTATCTAACCAATCAAACCCATTAGGAAAACAATGAATGTAGTTAACATTAAACAGGATTCAATAGATCCTTTCAGTAAACAGAAATCATACAATTGAGACTAGGCAACAATTTAATCATGCAGGGAACACAAGTCATCCGCTTTTGGGGTGCACCCGTAGGCCATCGCCCCTCACAGCTATCTCAACTAGATTTATGGTCATAATCTATAGGCGGTCCTCGGGTCCACTTGCCAAGTGACCTCGAGACCGCTGAAGACTTGACGGGTCCATCAGCCTTGTGACGCCTTGGAGTGCACTCGTTGGTCTATTGACCCAAGCCATCACCCCAGATGGGTCACGTAAAGTCTATGAATAATAATGCATGAACTCAGGGCCTAACGTCTTAAAATCACTTTATATCTTATGAAAAACCTTTATGGAATTATTTCATAATTTCTATCATTTTCTCAAAATGATTTGCTTTCCAAAAGGTTTCATATTTTCTGTTTACAAATATATTAATTAAAAACAGCCCATTTTCACCAAATTTACGTATAGAAAATATGGGATTTAATTGGCTCGCTAGGGTCAGCTCGCCCAAGTGGCTCGCCAAAATCAGTTCGCCCGTTGGGGTTAACTAGTGTTCGCTAGCCCAACGTAGCATTTAAACCAAGCTAAACTGGCTCGCTCATGGCTAGTTCGCTCATGAGTAACTCGTCCAATATTCAACTCGCCCCCCATAAAGAATTTATATTTTCTATTTTCCAATTTTCAAAATATTTCATTTTTCGTATAAGAAAAAAATGAACTTTAAACCTGTTCACCATGGTCAGCTCGCCCATCACGGCTCGCCCATGGTTAACTCGACAACGCGGTGAACTATTGTTCGTCGGCCAACCTTAGCCTTTTAAAACAACAAGAAAAACTGGCTCACCCTCAGTGGCTTGCCTACAACTTTCTTAACAAAAGGGTCGCCCGCCCCCAAAACCTTATAAAAGGATTCGCTCAAAATGGCTCGCCCGCCTTTTATTAAAACAGGGGTTGTTCACACTAAAACAACACAAAAGGGTTCGCCCAACATGGCTCGCCCGTCTTGTACCATTTCACCAAATCATAACATAAGGGTCGACTTTTAGCTCGCCCAAGTTAAAATAATTCATCAAAATGATGCATGTCATAAAACAAAATAATTTCTCAACAATTTCATAAAATTCAACTCCACAGGACATGCATTCACTTCACACACATCCCCCTTACCTGGTCCAACGAAGCCTTGCTTCGCCTTGCTCCCTGCTCGCCAATAGCTATTCCCCATTCTCGGCTGCAAAATAATTTATTAAAATTATTACTATTTTCCTTTTCCAAATTTCCAACATTTTGGCGAGATTTAAAAATCAAATAGCTCGCCCATAAGAGTTCTTACTAGCTCGCCTAACCGAGGTCGCCATTCATCAATTGGCTTACAAGTGTGAGCTCGCCCGCCATTACTCGCCATTAATATATTTGAGAGCTCGCCTAACATTCAACTCACCAAGCCTTTATTGGCTTAAATGTGGGATTTCGCCCACAATTCAACTCGCCCAATGCCTAATGCATGTGAGTTCGCCATACGTGGCTTTCTACTCAAAGGTGGGCTCGCCTATCACTTAAACTGGCGTTGGGCGACCTCGCCCACTTGAACAACAACTTGGCGAGTTCTTTATTACCTACTCGCCTCATTAGCGATCACTATTTTCGCCATTCTCGTCACTTTTTCATTATTTTCCTTGTTTTCATATTCTCTAAGGATCTAACTAAAAACAAGGCTGCATTCTATGTTTATTACTTTGTAAAACATCAAACTATATCCTCAAATACCCAGATAACCGTAGAAATAAGGAAGCTCACCTTAACCAACTGCACTTCTAGAACAGAACACTCTCTGTCTCATGTTGGCCTTACTTTGCTTATTTCTTTAGCTCATCAACGATGGAGGAAAGGTTTTGCAAGCAGGTTTATGTGTTTAGCCAACTTAAGGAAGAAGTTTGGTAGATCAAGCATGGTAGAAATGAAAGGAACCGAACATGAACTTGCAGCAACAAAGGATCGGTTTTTCATTCAATCTTCCTATATATATAGCCATGCTAATCCAATCAAAACCCATCACTTAGCCTTTATTCCGTTTCTTTCATCATTTTAGGTCTTATCATGCATTAAAAACCGAAGAAAAATTGCAGCAAAAGGAATGGTGGTGAGGCTTCTTATTGCAGTCCGTTTGACTTACTTCACTTTGCCATTAATTGTCTAGCCATTTGTCAGGAGGACAAAGTGGCGTGAAGTCCACTATAGCCTCTTTTCTTGACTAATTGCACCTTTGTCTTATTCCTCATCCAATAAGATTAATTCCTTGATTGACTTTAGCAGCCTCTCTTAATTTTCTTCAGCTGTGTGATGTACAAAGCCAAATCTTGGTTGTACGATTCTGACTTATTATTTCCAGATTGTTCACACAGGCTAATTCCCAGTTCGCCTACTCAACTTGAGGCCTCAGCTCACCAACATAATTTCAGTTCGCCAACCATTGAGCTCACCAACTTTATCTTGATGCCAACTTTAGATTTGGCAAATATGAGAAATTTTCTTTTCTTGGCGATCACATAGAGGTTTGGCGATCATTGTTCTACTCGCCCACTTTACTACGATTCATGCCACAATTTGGCAAATCTTATTTAGCATTTTAACTTTGGCGATTACCATTTATCTTTTTAATTTTACTTCATACATATGGGCGATCACAAGCCCTCACCCATTCAGGCGATCATCCTAACCAAGAGACATGGCGAACTCACCTATTCGCCCAACAAGCAATTAAACCAACTTGCCAACAACACATTCGCCATCATTCATTGGCAAGTTTCTTGCCCATTGGCAATCTTCATAATTATTTTGCTTGACCATTGGTGTTTCACCAAAATTGCTCCTTTTACATCTCAGTTTCAGGAGCTTTTCACTCAAGTGGAAATCAATATTCATTATTTATTTAATTTCCATTATCAATTTTATGAAATTAGACTCTACAGTAGTGTAAAATCAGGTCTTACATTTTATCCTCTCCTTAAGAAATTTGGTCCTCCAAATTTCAACCGTATCTATCAGAGATAAGGCTCTGGATATTTGTTATGCATAAGGCTTTCTAATTCTCAAGTAGCCTCATACTGCTAGAGAATCAAATCAAAGAATTAATCTTAGATCACAACACTTTATTCTTCCTATCCAAAATCCGTACCGATTTCTCAACGTAACTTACGTCCTCTCTAATCTCTAGGACTCATGTCGAAGTACGCGAGAAGGGTCTGGATAGTACTCTCTCATCCTCGAGATGTGGAATACATTATGCACTCCTGACAATCTGGGGGTAGTGCTGATCGATATGCCACATCTCTCACTCGATCTAAGATCTCCAAAGATCTCATGCTTCGAGGACTCAATTTTTCTCTCATTATGCCTCTAAATGGTGAGACCTTCTATACACAATTTCTTGTATATCTCAAGAAGTCTGTTCGACCAAGTCAAAAATAATTCTCGGTCTCTTATTTTCTCATGCTATCATGGATTATATCGTCTGCTAAACAACTCCTTTAAGGTGCTATGCCTATACTCCCCTTTGGCCATTTTCATACGCAAACTCTGCCAGAGTAGAGGATTATTCCAGGAGCCTATAAAATCAACTGCACACGCTCACACCATATCCTCGAGCATCCATATCATACGCTCGGATTGTCTATCAGTCTACGGATAAACAGCGGTGCAAAACTAAATCGGCATCCCATAGCTTCTTATAATCTCTCTCAACACTGAGATACGAAGCGAGACTCCCTATCAAATGTAATGCTCACTGGAACACTGTATAACCTCACCATTTCCCTGACATATAACTCGGCCAAGGCACTAATTAGCTCAATAAATTCCATAATCAAGGAATAAGCAGACTCAGTCAATATATCCACAACTATCCAGAAAGCATTATACCCTTTTAAAGGTAATTCCAATTTTCACGTAATTTAGGATGTACCACCCACATAGGTGTTTTTCTTCTTTATCACATTTATCCCTTCAGGTCATCAACAGTTATCCCTTTGGCGCTCTCTCACGCCCCAAGTTTATTCTTTCAAGTGAGTCGGCGACTACATAGTTTGCCCACATCTCACAACATATTTTCTGCCATTAGGCGATCGCCCCACTCGTGGGTCCCCATCCCGAATTTTGCTCAAGGTCCTGAAGAACTCGGGCTTCTTCTCTTACAACCATTTTATACTCCCTTAAATCTTTTATCATCCTTGGGAGTTAGCAAATTTTTCACTTCTTTTACACAGTAACTTATTCATACTACTTATCTCTTATCATCTCGTTCAGTGCTAAGTCGATAATAATTTGGTGACTATCATTTAGATAGTTTTAATCAATCGTGTGTAATTGTCCCAGTAGTCTCTCAAATACAACGCACTCGCTCTTAATATATTCCCGAAGCGTCCACACAATGCGCTCGGATATCTATATCAATCAGAGGCGGTGCTGACAGTGTAATTTGGAATCCCGAAGCCTATTGCTATTCTCTCAAAGCATGTGGCAAATCAGGGATCCTTATCACATATACTCACTAACTGGAACTTCACATACTTTCTCATTGTTTCACCGATATTTATCGACTAAAGCACTTAAGACATCCCGAAACTTGATGATGAAGTGAATTAATTTGGTTACTCAATCCATAATCACTTCTATAACCTCATGACTCTTTCGGATTCTTTACCATCTTACTATGGTTATTTCATAGTTAAACTACAATTGCCTTTCTTTTGCATACTCTAATACTAACCATCGATTACGCCTTAGGTAATCGTTTTTCTCGATAACTTCTTTTATATCGAGTTATCATTTTACTTCTTATTCTCCTAGTACATGTAATATCACTTACTTGGAGAATATATTTGAAAGTATAATTTCCTCACAATCAATTTCAAAAATTGAATTTATCATCATTCAGATTTCGTCGCCACTTTACTTATACAATTTCACATTTCTAACATTTACATATATACACATACATATCCTTTTTCCAGGATTAGCAGTACTTCTTGTATCTGCTCCTCTGAGTATAACAATTTCATCTGTCAAATCTGGCTTATTATTAATTCCAGCCATACTACATGATGATCAGATGAAATCACATTTATTCTTATACTTGGGAACTACCTCATAATTCGTGTTCCCTAGTCATCATATGACTTGTCTCTTAAGATATTTTCATTCTTTCATATATATCACCACATTCGTTTTCCCACTTAATATAATATTTTACAGTTACAATCTCGTAATTATTCGAATACTATATTCATACATACTCATTCACTTTCACTTTCTCACAAGTATGTATCGCATCAGTAAGGTAGCGAATTCCACAAACTCCTCAACAATTCACTTATGCTATACGGGTAAAACTCATAAATTTTATATCGCAATAACCATACTTTAATCTCACTTAAGTAATGAGATCTTTTACTCAGACAATTTCAATGTCCACTTAATCATTCGAGACTTCACGTCTCTAATGTATATAGTTCAATTAAAACTCATGTTTACTGACTTAAAAATAAGATTTTCCATTCCTATAAGCTTGTGGCATTATTCAACGATATAGCTTATATCAATACACATATTCATTCTTTTTTAAAATCTTCCTAGTTGGCTCTAGGCTCACATATTGGAAGGATACTACAGTCGGCTAGGGATCCAGATAGAATAAGATAGGTATTTTAGAATACCATACTTGTTCTGGAACCTAGAAGCAACTGTAGAAGTACAAATCCCGTTGTTTTTCAAAACGATATAATTTCTGTTTTCACCAGTTATATCAAAACAGTTTATTCCTCTACTCATCAATCTCTTAAGTAATTTCTCAAGCTCTTCTGATTCACTGGTAAGAGCTTACAATCTTACAAACAGATTCCATGTTGTGAATCGAGTCAACAATCCCGCGAATCCACGTTATTCTAAAAGTTTATTTAGAATTTCATCTCATCAATTCTAATTCACAAACTCATATCATCTTGAATATCTCGTTATTTACATCCAATAGATCCACCATATATATATATATATATCCTCCAAACACATATATATCACTTTTTCAAGTCATTTCACATGTATTTCATAATATTTCGGTTCTATGGATATCGTAACGGACCAGCCCAACCGGCCATGGCAACCCCTTTCTGGGCCCATCGACAATGATTGCTGTGACAACGCTAGTCATCCATACTGTCCTCTTTAGCAAAACCTCGACGCCCCGGTCCTTCCAACCGTGCTCGAGTTCGCCTATCTCAAGGTTTTCTTTCGCGTCTGCAGTGACTCGAAGACTTGACTTCCTCAAATGTTAAGTCACTACTAATATTTATTCTCTTAAAATATAAGAAGTGTCTAGAACCAGTATTATCATCGATTTTAAATCATTGATCACACAATTCACCTTTTGGTTCACACTCTATAAGTATATTACTTTTCATAATATTCAATAATCTCATATCTTCACTTTAATTCAGACCCTAAAATTCACAACAGGGCCGATCATCTCGTGACCTCTCATAGCATATACTCCGGGTCGCCTTACTCAACAATTAAAGTGGGGCTCACAATAAGGATAATCAATCGTATAATATGCCCTTTACACCATCACATACTCATACTATTTTGCCATCAATCTATTTTAACTCAATTTAGTCATTTATTTTATGACTCAGATAAAGCATTTCAATATAGGGGTATATTCATAAATTCCCCTTTAACTCTCTCTCTTCGATATACCTCCAAACATGCGATCTTAGGGCTTATGCATTAATATTATCCCTTTTCATTTCAATATCATCATTTCAGGATCTTAGTTCAATATGGACAGAGAAGTCCTGGTAGGGCCCTCACCGATTTCCTCACTGTACCTTACCGAATAGACCTGACATTATGATGATAAGATCGCCTATCTCATGTAAAATTCCCAGATTACAATCTCTATTTGTAACCCTTAATTCATCAACTTTCACCACCTTTCATCACTTAACTCAATTTACAATCACTTGACTCCTCTATACATTCAGACTATACAGTACTATAGGGGATGTTAACCTTTTTCAACATTTTCTGATCTAAAAGCATCAACAGACATCAAACCAACCAAAGCTCTAATACCATTAAATCTGTAACAGCCCGTTACCACATTTTTCACTTATTTTTATACAACTTTTTCGGTTGGGCTGTCTGTGATGCCAATAACCTCCAAACACGTGACAGTAATAAATGATAAACATTTATTAACAAATACGGAATATGAAAATTCTTTTCATATTTCCTTACATCTGACATCCCCTGTTGTCTTTATCTCAATAAAGAAGTACTGTACAGTTATGTCTGAAATGTAAAGGAGAAAAGACTATACCTGTCATATTTAACATATTTTGCCCCAGCGCTTTGTATATAGCTGTATCCATCTTGGAACTAATACTCTAACTCCGTGTCTTTTATCTGTGGAGTTAAAACAAAGGGGTGAGCGAACTACGAGCTCAGTAAAGGAAACGTATACTGCTTTAAATAAAGCAAAACTATATCCCCAAAACCACATAATTATCCTAACCAATCAAACCCATTAGGAAAACAATGAATGTAGTTAACATTAAACAGGATTCAATAGATCCTTTCAGTAAATAGTGTCATAACGTATTAAGTTTTAGAAAGAAAACCTAATAGCTAGACACAAAATCTATGGAGTCGCCACCAACCATTCTACCTAGGTGTGATTGGTCACCTATTCAAACTATGGATAAGACTGGTCTACTTCTCAAATTTAGGGTTCGGGAGTACGGTTACGTGTGAGGAAGGATTAGCACCCTCGCAACGCCCATCCTAAAATGGTACCAACTAGCTTTAGGTTATCTCAAATTTGCCTTAGTTAATCTTAAGTTCAATAATTTAATATTGGAAAATATTTCTAAGCATCCTCCATTAAGCTGGTGGGATAGCTTAAAAAATTTTCCTCACCTCAAGAGTATTCAAGTAGTACTATGCGACTTACTTGAAGAGGCTCCGTCGTCGGATTCATTTTAATGTTTTTATGAAAAATTCCATTTCGACTCCTATTTAATTCATTCTTACTATCTTATCATTTTTATTACTTCTATTGTTTTCGATTATTTTATTAATGTTTAATTTTATTAATTTATTTTATTAGAGAATGAATATGAATTATTTTTCTCAAAAATTCTTTTTAGATCTTCCATTAAGCTGGTCAGATCTTGAAAGAAATTATTTGACCTAAAGATTTCCAAAGTATTACTTAAGCGTAATCTCTTGGGGAATCTTATCATCGGAATAATCAATACTCAATTTCAATAATTATTATTAACCATTATCATCCTATTTTATCATTTATTATCATTATTATTATTTATTATTTATTATTGTTATTGAATTATTAATATTTCTTTATATTTATTATTTTATCTTTGTAATTAATTATTTTTAATTTTAATTTTTAATACATCTTATTTTATTTTTAAACTGAATATAAATCACTTGTTATCGAAAACCCTCTTTAGACCATCCATTAAGCTGGCGAGGCCTTGAGAGTATTTTTTTTACTTAGAAATTTTCAAGAAAATTACTTAAGCGTAATTCTCTTGATATTTCATCATCAGAATAATTCAAATTCAAATTCATTATTATTTTAAAATCTAATTCTAGTTACTTCATTTATTTTCCTTTCTTATTTTATTATCTGCTATTACTATCTTTATCATATTATTAATAATCATTAACATCTTTTTTTAATTTATTAACTAATTATTTTTATTGTTATTTTACAATAATTTTATTTTTAAAATGAATGTAAATTATTCGTTATTGAAAAACTCTATTTAGACCCTCCATTAAGCTGGTGAGGCCTTAGATAGAATTTTCCCACATTGAAATTTTCGAGAAAATTACTTAAGCATAATTCTCTTGATATCAGATCAATCTTAATTTATTCTTTTTTTTAAAAAAAAAATTATAACCTAGTTATCATTACCAATTACTATAAATTATTTTATTTTATTTTATGCACGTGTTCATAAACTCAAAAAAACATAAGATCTTTAGCACTACTTAATCTAAATACCGAACCATATAAACATGAACAAATTATTTCATTAACCAATCTAGTAAATTCAATACCTAACTTAATTGTGTTCTATAAGTTAATTAAATAAATGAATTTCAATTTAACAAATGCAATTGATTAATCTCCCTAATAACCTAATAATAAGAAACGTGCAATATACATATGATTGAAAATCACGTTAGGTATCATTACAAATATAAAGAACAGCTTTTCATAATAGATATAATAAGAGATACATGTACATGAGCAGTTTACCTTGCAGTAGCCTTTTTCACGTGTTGCTGTGCTCTTTTATGTTCTTAAACATGCACTTCAACGCAACAACAACTTAGTGCAGGACTGCAGGTGACGATGGAACTGATGTGATGCAGCAACGAGAAGCAAAGCAGCGGTGTGTGATGGTTGCGCAGAGCAGGGATGGTGGCGTGAAAGTAGCATGCAGGGGTCGTGCGATGGTACGTTGATGCAGGATTGGTCTCATGCAATGCAGGTCGGTTTTGGCGATAGTGCTGGTGCAGTTGCAGCAACAAAAACGATGCTGGGCGAGGAGAGTGACAACACCGTGCTGGCTTCGACAGCAATACAGTCCAGGGAAAGGCGAGGTGGACTGGTGCAGTGGTGGCCAAATAGGACAGGGAACGATGGTGATGACGGAGCCGTTTGTAGAGTAAGAAGCAAGATGATGGGAAGCTAGGAAAAATGCCAGGATAGTAGTTGAGGAAGTGAAGGAACCGAGAATGAAGATGCAGAATGATAGCAAAGGCGTGGGTGGTCGTGAGTTGCTGGTTTTCGTTTGACACAGGGAAGCAGCAATGGCAGCAAAGGGAGCTGCAACAAAGGGCAAGGTGCAGTGCAATACAAGGCCAACGTACAGCAAAAGGTAGAGCAGCGTGATGATGGGGCGTAAGGTGCAGAGGATCGGTGCAGTAATGCAAAACTCAGTTGAAGATGATCCACAGTAGAGGAAGACGGTGGCGCAGCAGAACCAGGGTTTTTTTTAAGGTTTTTTTTCTCTTTTTTTTTTTTCTTTTTCTAGGGTTTTCCTCTAGGGTTTTCTCCTAGGTTTTTTTTCGTCTCCTCCCTCGTGTATTGCCACCCTCACCTCCTCCTCCCTAGGGTTTCTCCTCTTCTCCCTTTATATACATATATTTTTTTTATCTCCTTTTGAAAAAATGAATCAATGAGTTTATTCATCCCATAATCATGGGATTTTCTTCATTTATTTTCATTTGACCTTTCCATCTTTTTTATTTATTTCCTTTTCATTATTTTATTTTTGGTAATTTATTTTTAGATTTTATTTCACTTTGATTATTTCCTTTATTATTATTATCTTTCTTATGGCAACAAATCATTGAAGTCAACTCTTTTTTATTTTATGGTTTGTTTCTTTTATTTATTTTTATTTTTATGTTTTTTTATATATATATAAAAAAAAAAAAAATTGTTCGGACAAAATTAGGTGTCTACAGTTGCCCCTCTTTGCGCTTTGCTGTGAAACAGTAATGGTGCAAAGACATAGACAACCATTTTGTCCGAATGCAAGACCTATCAAAAAAATTTTTTTTTTTTGTAAAATATGATATTTCCTAGCCTCTTCTAAGGTTCAGGAATGCAAAGTGAAATTCCTTTTTTAGTCTCTCCTACCATAAGACTAAGGGATGCAAACATGAATTTTCCAAATCTTTTCTACCATAAGATTAAGGAATGCAAAGTGAAACTCCTAGTCTCTCCTATCATAAGACTGAGGAAATGCAAAAAATGAAGTTTTCCTAGTCTCTCCTATCATAAGACTAAGGACTGTGAAATGAAATTCCTAGTCTTTCCTATCATAAGACCAAGGAAATGAAAAATGATCATGAAATAAAAGCTCCTCTCACCAGAGGCTATGAGACTTTGAAAAATAATCTTGTGCTCCTCTCACCAGAGGCATTGGAACTTCAAAAAATAACCTTGTGCTCCTCTCACCAGAAGCATTGGAACTTTGAAAAATAAACTTTGTGCTCCTCTCACCAGAGGCATTGGAACTTTTGAAAAATAAAGAGCTCCTCTCAACAGAGGCAATGAAACTTTGAACATAAAAATTTCATTTCAGAATGCTAGTTAACATGGGTTTGACTGGGCTTAACTTTCATTTTGATGCCAACAATATTGGGCTTTCCTCTCATCTAAGGTTTTTCAAAAAAGTATTTTTCTCATCATCTTCTCATCATTTTTCAAATTACCATCTCTTATATTTTTATCCTATACATTGTATTCTTACACTTTCTCTTTTCTTCAAAATTTTTCATTATTCAGAATTTCTTATCCTGATGTCTTAACAAATAATCCAATGTCAAAATGCACTAATGAAATGTTATGCATGTCATGAATATAATGAATGCCATGAATGTTATGCACATGTCAATGTCATGCTTCCTGAATTATTCCATGAATGTATGCAAATGCATTCTCAATTGTGGTAAGAAGATTCTCAAGTTCATCTTGCCTTTCTCAAGTCCCACATATCTGCTGAATTCTTTAAATCTCCTTTCATTTAACATCCCATCTTTTATTGAGTCCTAGCCCAGTTATGCCCGAAGACTAGCCATCATGTTTTCAGATTTGTATATTCATCATTCACTTTTGTTTCCTTCTCTCTCTTAGTAATGCAAGATATCTCAAAAGAAAAAAAATTTTTTTTTTTTAAAAAAAATTTACCCAAAAAAGGTTACCAACATTTATTTATTTTCCTTTCAACTTGACCACCAATGTAATGCACTCATACATCTTCTCAATTTATTATAGGGGTGGAATAAATGATCATGAGAGGTATAGATATTCATTCTTAGAAAAGGAACATGAAATCCAGAAAAACCAATGGGACAATCTATTTGGAATAAAGTTTTTAGTATCCATTTAATGAACATTCTGACAATTTCAATCAAGTCAATCTAAAATTCTTTTCCAAAAGCCCACTCTTAGGTTGATATGTTCTTTCATGTAGTGTCTGCCAATCTTTCCCTCGTATCAAAACTTTTTGATGTTGATATTTTCCTAAGTCGTCTTTTTCGGTTTTCAACTTAGGTGCCCCCCTCAACTGATTCAAACTGCCCTTTTCGAGTTTTCAATTTGAATCCTCCTTTTTCTTTTTCTTTTTCTTTTTTTTTCTTTTTTTTCTTTTTTTTTTTCTTTTTTTCTTTTTCTTTTTTTCTTTTTTTTTTCATATTTTTTTCTTTTTTTTTTCTTCTTCATCTTCAACTTCATTGGCTTTGACAAACTTCAACCTTCAGTGCTCAATCCAAATTCATGCCCCTAATAGGCGTTCTTGATTTCGATCCAATATATCTTCTAAAGCTTCATTCAACTTGATCTACTTCCTTCAAAGGATCATTATCTCATTGTACAAGTATGTTTTCATTCAACGCATGATTCTTCAATTCAAGCATTTACATTTAATCAAAATGGGCTTTTAAAGGCACGTAATGTAGGCTCGGGTGAGGGTTTATGAAAGAAAAGGATATAGTAGGCCCAAAATGTGTTTCAAGGTTTATAAACCAAGGGATCACTTTCTTTATCAAGTAAAACATTTAGGCATTTTGCCCTTTCTTGCTTTTTTTGGGGGGGTTTTCTTTTTGAATTCAAACCCTTTTCTTTTTTTCTTTTTTTTTTTTTTCACAAAAATGGGCTTTTTTTTTTTCCTTGATTCATCATGAACACTTTCCTTTTTGCCTCCAAAATTTCTTTATTTCATCTTCCTTGCCCCCAATGTGGAGGGTGATCCTTGGTGGGTCACATTACAAAAATATAATAGGCTCAAAAGGGGTAATCAAAGGATAATTTTACTCATGCTTGAAGGATAGTGAAAGAAAGCCATTTATCATTTCAAATGTAAGTGCTCTCCTTAAAGATCATTTATCGAACAATGACAAACTTGTTAGAAGCTTTTGTAAGAGATTCACCTTTCTTGTACCGTCTATCAAGTGCGGATGGTGAGGAACCTTTCCTTCATTTTCTTGCTTTCGCAACATTGGCATACTATTAATTCATCAACAATAGTGGTTCTTTCAAAATTGAACCCTAGATTTATTGACATCATTATCATCATGTTCATTATTTGGATACTTGTGAGTGAAAGTTATGGTGAGTATGTTGAGAAATGGAAAATGAATGGAATGAGAAATTGACAGTGCATCACACTAGTCGCTTTATTGAAAAGGAAATAAATAAAAGTTAACCCATACATAAAATTTATTTCGTGCTTATGGGCTTAAGCACTTTCAAAGACTATCTTGCATTACTTAAAGAAATAAAAGAAAGCAAAAACAAAACTAGAATTTATAGATCTTCAAAATTGTCAGGCTCGAACCCTTCATGCCCCCACAAAACTCATCCTTCCTTAGTGTGGTTAGGCAATGGGTTTGCATTCGTAGTCGGTTCCCCTTTCGCTTCAAAACTCAACATACCAGCTTTTATCAATCCTTGCACTCTATACTTTAGTGCAGTGCAATTCTCCAAAGAGTGACCCACGTTCCCGAAGTGATACTCGCATCGAGCACTCTCATCATACCACTTTGGATATGGGGGCTTGAGAGGTTCCACATAAATGGGTGCAATGAGTTGTCCTTTGATCAATTTTGGGTATAACTCAGTGTAGGTCATGGGGATTGGGTCAATGGGAGTCCTTTCTCTTTTTGGCCATGATGCATTATGATTGCCCTCTTGTTTATTAAACTGCTTAGCTGGTTGAATAGTTGGGGCAGGTGTCTGGGGACTAGGTTGAACATTAACCTTGGGGTAAGAATGGTAAGGATTCTGAGCAGGATAGTAAGGTTGTGGCATGTGATAAGGGTGTTGTGGGACATAGCCTCCATATTGCCTTCCATATGCAACAGCATGGACTTCTTCTTCCCTTTTTTTGTTGGCTCCTCCTTTCTTCTCAATACTGTTGGGAGCTTCAATCTTTCCACTCTTGATTGCATTCTCAATTATCTCACCAGACAATACCATATCAGCAAAATTCTTAGTGGCATTACCGATCATCCTATCGTAATATGGAGCCTTCAAAGTATTAACGAACATAATGGTAAGCTCCTTCTCTGAAAGTGGAGGTTGCACCTCCGCAGCCATATCACGCCACCTTTGGGCATATTGCTTGAAACTCTCATTAGCCCTCTTCTCCATACTTTGGAGCGACAGACGATCAGGGGCCATATCAGCAACATGTCGATATTGAGCCATAAATGCTCTTGCCAAGTCATTCCAAGTGATGATTCGAGTTCCATCTAATTGATTGTACCACTTGGCAGCAGATCCAGTGAGACTTTCTTGAAAAATGTGAATAAGGAGCTTATCATCTTGAGCGAAAGCAGCCATCTTCCGACAATACATAATAAGATGAGACCTAGGGCAGGAAGTTCCATTGTACTTCTCAAACTCTGGTGCTTTAAACTTAGGTGGAATAACCAAGTCTGACACCAAACATAACCCAGTAGCATCCATGGAACCATAAAAGTCTAAGCCTTCAATAGCTCGAATCCTTTCCTCTAACATATTAATCTTTTGTTGCGACTTCGCCTCATCTTTCTCTTCTGCTTGTTTGGCTTTCAACTTCTCAATTTCCCTTGGGTCATCTAAGTCGGGCACCTCAATGGGATCAGTAGATTTTGCGCCTTGGGAAGGATAGGCGGGTCCTTGGAATTGAGCTTGTCCAAACATTTGGGGTATAGCAGTGTAAACAGGTGGATATCTTCCTTCTTGGGATGTTTGACTTGGAAATGGACCAAATCCAGGAGGATAGACAGGGTCTTCCATACTGCGTTGTTGAACCCCTTCTTGGACTGCAACTTCTTCTACAACTCCTTTACCCTTGCTTAGATTTTTCAACAACTCTGTAATTTGGGCCAATTGCCCCCTCATTTCCTCTTGAGCTTTTTCCATCTTCTCCATGCGCATGCTTGATTCTTCTTCCATGATCTTAGCTTGATAGCGAGTGTTGTGTGAATGAACCTTTGGTTGAGCTATCTTCGAATCTTTTATTGCCACAATTAAGAATTTATCATTTCACATGTGATGATGCTTGAAAAATTTTGAAAATGTTTTGTTTAAAACAATGATTGAAGATGAACAAAACGAGATGATGCTACATGCGTATGTATGGAATGGCATTGTAAAAAGTTGTCTTGTAACAATAATGGATGAATGATGCATGGAAATGTTTTGGTGAACTCATGGTACCCTCTTAGTGTCTCATGTATAAACTTGATAAAAAATGTGTCCTAAGTAATGGGTATTTCCTATAGCATGGGTTAATATGGCTCTATCTTACAGTTTGTCTTCTTAATTTCACTATATGCA
The DNA here is from genome assembly GCA_031772115.1 of Heritiera littoralis. Taxonomy (NCBI): domain Eukaryota; kingdom Viridiplantae; phylum Streptophyta; class Magnoliopsida; order Malvales; family Malvaceae; genus Heritiera; species Heritiera littoralis. Next base: position 8,694,090 of record JAPDPK010000008.1, on the reverse strand, counting down.
TGGTTTTAGACAAAAGGGCTAAAGGTTCCCAAATTGTTCCTCACTGTCGTCCACACAAGACTAGTAAGGCACCCAATCCTCACCCATTACAGGTTACAAATGGAAAGGTTCAATTTGAGTGAGAGTATTTCGCTAGCCATTGCGGAGGTATTACCTCACGAGAGCGTAGTTACTTTACTTCCTCCTAAAAGGATAGAGCCTGGGTAGAGGGCTAATGCATGCACATGCACGTGAAGTGTGTGTCGAAGAAACATGTAGTTATTAATGTCTTATTATTTTATCAAAATTAACATACCTAAGGCAAACCTAAAATAACCTAAAACCAATCGTTGGCTTGACTCTCTAAATTCCCCAGTGGAGTCGCCAAACTGTCATAACGTATTAAGTTTTAGAAAGAAAACCTAATAGCTAGACACAAAATCTATGGAGTCGCCACCAACCATTCTACCTAGGTGTGATTGGTCACCTATTCAAACTATGGATAAGACTGGTCTACTTCTCAAATTTAGGGTTCGGGAGTACGGTTACGTGTGAGGAAGGATTAGCACCCTCGCAACGCCCATCCTAAAATGGTACCAACTAGCTTTAGGTTATCTCAAATTTGCCTTAGTTAATCTTAAGTTCAATAATTTAATATTGGAAAATATTTCTAAGCATCCTCCATTAAGCTGGTGGGATAGCTTAAAAAATTTTCCTCACCTCAAGAGTATTCAAGTAGTACTATGCGACTTACTTGAAGAGGCTCCGTCGTCGGATTCATTTTAATGTTTTTATGAAAAATTCCATTTCGACTCCTATTTAATTCATTCTTACTATCTTATCATTTTTATTACTTCTATTGTTTTCGATTATTTTATTAATGTTTAATTTTATTAATTTATTTTATTAGAGAATGAATATGAATTATTTTTCTCAAAAATTCTTTTTAGATCTTCCATTAAGCTGGTCAGATCTTGAAAGAAATTATTTGACCTAAAGATTTCCAAAGTATTACTTAAGCGTAATCTCTTGGGGAATCTTATCATCGGAATAATCAATACTCAATTTCAATAATTATTATTAACCATTATCATCCTATTTTATCATTTATTATCATTATTATTATTTATTATTTATTATTGTTATTGAATTATTAATATTTCTTTATATTTATTATTTTATCTTTGTAATTAATTATTTTTAATTTTAATTTTTAATACATCTTATTTTATTTTTAAACTGAATATAAATCACTTGTTATCGAAAACCCTCTTTAGACCATCCATTAAGCTGGCGAGGCCTTGAGAGTATTTTTTTTACTTAGAAATTTTCAAGAAAATTACTTAAGCGTAATTCTCTTGATATTTCATCATCAGAATAATTCAAATTCAAATTCATTATTATTTTAAAATCTAATTCTAGTTACTTCATTTATTTTCCTTTCTTATTTTATTATCTGCTATTACTATCTTTATCATATTATTAATAATCATTAACATCTTTTTTTAATTTATTAACTAATTATTTTTATTGTTATTTTACAATAATTTTATTTTTAAAATGAATGTAAATTATTCGTTATTGAAAAACTCTATTTAGACCCTCCATTAAGCTGGTGAGGCCTTAGATAGAATTTTCCCACATTGAAATTTTCGAGAAAATTACTTAAGCATAATTCTCTTGATATCAGATCAATCTTAATTTATTCTTTTTTTTAAAAAAAAAATTATAACCTAGTTATCATTACCAATTACTATAAATTATTTTATTTTATTTTATGCACGTGTTCATAAACTCAAAAAAACATAAGATCTTTAGCACTACTTAATCTAAATACCGAACCATATAAACATGAACAAATTATTTCATTAACCAATCTAGTAAATTCAATACCTAACTTAATTGTGTTCTATAAGTTAATTAAATAAATGAATTTCAATTTAACAAATGCAATTGATTAATCTCCCTAATAACCTAATAATAAGAAACGTGCAATATACATATGATTGAAAATCACGTTAGGTATCATTACAAATATAAAGAACAGCTTTTCATAATAGATATAATAAGAGATACATGTACATGAGCAGTTTACCTTGCAGTAGCCTTTTTCACGTGTTGCTGTGCTCTTTTATGTTCTTAAACATGCACTTCAACGCAACAACAACTTAGTGCAGGACTGCAGGTGACGATGGAACTGATGTGATGCAGCAACGAGAAGCAAAGCAGCGGTGTGTGATGGTTGCGCAGAGCAGGGATGGTGGCGTGAAAGTAGCATGCAGGGGTCGTGCGATGGTACGTTGATGCAGGATTGGTCTCATGCAATGCAGGTCGGTTTTGGCGATAGTGCTGGTGCAGTTGCAGCAACAAAAACGATGCTGGGCGAGGAGAGTGACAACACCGTGCTGGCTTCGACAGCAATACAGTCCAGGGAAAGGCGAGGTGGACTGGTGCAGTGGTGGCCAAATAGGACAGGGAACGATGGTGATGACGGAGCCGTTTGTAGAGTAAGAAGCAAGATGATGGGAAGCTAGGAAAAATGCCAGGATAGTAGTTGAGGAAGTGAAGGAACCGAGAATGAAGATGCAGAATGATAGCAAAGGCGTGGGTGGTCGTGAGTTGCTGGTTTTCGTTTGACACAGGGAAGCAGCAATGGCAGCAAAGGGAGCTGCAACAAAGGGCAAGGTGCAGTGCAATACAAGGCCAACGTACAGCAAAAGGTAGAGCAGCGTGATGATGGGGCGTAAGGTGCAGAGGATCGGTGCAGTAATGCAAAACTCAGTTGAAGATGATCCACAGTAGAGGAAGACGGTGGCGCAGCAGAACCAGGGTTTTTTTTAAGGTTTTTTTTCTCTTTTTTTTTTTCTTTTTCTAGGGTTTTCCTCTAGGGTTTTCTCCTAGGTTTTTTTTCGTCTCCTCCCTCGTGTATTGCCACCCCTCACCTCCTCCTCCCTAGGGTTTCTCCTCTTCTCCCTTTATATACATATATTTTTTTTATCTCCTTTTGAAAAAATGAATCAATGAGTTTATTCATCCCATAATCATGGGATTTTCTTCATTTATTTTCATTTGACCTTTCCATCTTTTTTATTTATTTCCTTTTCATTATTTTATTTTTGGTAATTTATTTTTAGATTTTATTTCACTTTGATTATTTCCTTTATTATTATTATCTTTCTTATGGCAACAAATCATTGAAGTCAACTCTTTTTTATTTTATGGTTTGTTTCTTTTATTTATTTTTATTTTTATGTTTTTTTATATATATATAAAAAAAAAAAAATTGTTCGGACAAAATTAGGTGTCTACAAATAGAAATCATACAATTGAGACTAGGCAACAATTTAATCATGCAGGAAACACAAGTCGTCCGCTTTTGGGGTGAACCCGTAGGCCATCGCCCCTCACGGCTATCTCAACTAGATCTATGGCCATAATCTATAGGTGATCCTCGGGTCCACTTGCCAAGTGACCTCGAGACCGCTGAAGACTTGGCGGGTCCATCAGCCTTGTAACGCCTTGGAGTGCACTCGTTGGTCTATTGACCCGAGCCATCACCCCAGATGGGTCACGTAAAGTATATGAATAATAATGCATGAACTCAGGGCCTAACGTCTCAAAATCACTTTATATTTTATGAAAAACCTTTATGGAATTATTTCATAATTTCTATCATTTTCTCAAAATGATTTGCTTTCCAAAAGGTTTCATATTTTCTGTTTACAAATATATTAATTAAAAACAACCCATTTTCACCAAATTTACGTATGGAAAATATGGGATTTAATTGGCTCGCCAGGGTAGGGCAGTGCATTCGGTCGGTTCGATTTTTGCGGTTCGATTTTTGAGAAAAACCGAAAAAACAAAAGTACTATTGAATAAAACCGAACCAACCGAATTTAACTATCAAACCGAACCGACCGAACCAATTAAATTTCGATCGGTTTGGTCGGTTTTGGAAGGGTTGGTCGGTTTTCTTAATCCATTCCTGTGCACTTCTTTTCTTTTTAATTTTTCAATCAACTAACAAATAAATAACAACAAAACTTTACACCAAAAAACATAATAATACCAGTGAATTATTTAACAAATAAAACTTAACAACATTTTTTTTTTTTGCTAAGCAAAGATATTATTCAATAGATTAAGTTTTGTTTGTTTTTTTACTAATCTAAAACTATAAAACTATGAACTACTCAATTAAATGTTTAAAGAAATATCATTTTTCTTTCTTTAATTCTGTCATTGAAAGACAAGATTTCTGACAAGTATGAACTACCCAGTTAGCAACTAAATCAACTCTTTGGAAAGAGATTAGAGAATCAAGCATCAACCATAAACATAGAAAATATGCACTGAAACTCCCAGTGAGAGCCATTTCAAGGTGAAAAGCCAAGACTTTCAACATCTTAAAGAGTAGATTCTTAAGAGTAAAAACAACCAAAACAAGAAATACTTGAACCATCCTACTTTCAGCCGATCTATCACCAGCCCATTTTCAGTAAACTCAATTCATCCACCAAAATCTGCACCTTTCCCCCCAATAAAGAAACAAACAATAAGTTTACTCACCAAAAGAAAGATAAACCAACAAAAGACCAGAATTCCCAGAAACCCCCAAAAAAAAGTAACAAAGAAGATAGGAAGCTGAAAAAACACCAAAGAAGGGGAACAACAGAACAAAGGAAGCTGCACAATGAGATAACAAGACCCCAAAATAGGAAAGAACAAAATCAAAAGCCAAACAGAATATCTTAAAAAATAAGGAAACACATCGAAGCAACAACATGGAGAACCAAATGAGAGCAAAAGATCCAAACAGCTTGGGAAAATGGAATTGCTAATATAAAAAGGCCAACCAAGCAACAGTCAAAGATGCTCAGAAATCCATAGCACAACACTGAAGGGAAACAAATAGAACCACCCCCACCAATTACTAGTTACCAACAAGCTTAACAACATAAAACATGATACCTCAAATTTCAAACATTTAGCTTAGCATCAACAGTCAGCCACAATATTTCAGAATAGAGAAATATCCAGAACTAGTACAAACAACAAAATATTAATAAACAGAACAAATGTAGACAGCAAGCAAGCAACAGCTCCGACAAAACAAATGTAGACAGCAAGCAAGCAATAGCTCCGACTCCAAGCAGCAATTCCAATCAATTCCAGCCTCCAAAAGAACCAACCTCCAAGCATGACAATGACTACAATTCAAGTATTCAACAACTAAAATTAAAATAAAGATTAAATTTAAATATACTTTCAATATATGAAAACATTTAAACTAATGAATATTGAATACTAATATTACCTCAATTTAATATGATCAACACATTTTCTACTCTAGTATAGGATCCAAAGCAATTTTGGACAAATCTAAGAATAAATAAACAATATATAACAGTATGTTAGCTTTAAATAAATAACCAAAATATTTTAGAAATAAGAATTGAAAAAGAAACATGGGGTGGTATAAACAAAATATTTACCTAAATCAATTTGGTCAAGTTGTGCAATTTCATCCTCAAAAGCATTTGGATCGAAATGTGAAGATCCACGTAACCAATCTTGAGCACATATAAGAGCTTGCACAAGTTTAGGAGTCAAAGAACTCCTAAAAGGATCAAGCACACGGCCACCAGTGCTGAAGGCAGATTCAGAAGCAACTGTGAATATTGGGACTGCCAAGACATCGCGAGCTAGATGAGAAAGAATAGGAAACCTAGGACAATTGAGTTTCCACAAAAGAAGAACATCAAACTCTACCCCTTTCTTAAAAGTATCAAGCTCTTCATTCAAATATCTATCCAACTCCATCTTGTTCTCTTCTTTTCCATTTTCCATCCTATACCTCTTAAACTCATCCATAACAACTTGTGAGTCATCTCGATCCCCAATCATAATATCATCGTTGAATTCTATAACTTGACTTGCTTGACTACTACTACTTTCACCAACTCTTTCAGGTTAAGGTTGCACCATTTTTTTGTATTCATCAAACAACTCACTTAGTGCTTCTTGCACTTTTTTCATCATCAATAAAGTTTGCTCTTGAGAATACATTTTCACAAAACAAAATTCAACAAAGGCAAGCTTTTTTCTAGGATCAAGAATAGAGGCAATATAAAGCAGCATATTCATTTTCTCAACATTCCCCCAATATTTATCAAATTTTTCTTTCATTTTTTTTGCCATTGCACTCAATACAGCATCATGATGCAATTGCCAATCTCTCAAAATTCCATAAACCCCACAAATATCATCAAGAAATGTATTAGCAGTGACATAAGAAGAACCAGAAACTTTTATTGTGAGCTTATAAAACTTTTGCAAAAAAAGACATAATCTCCTAACACTTGCCCAATCATTTTGATCGGGCATCCCATCTACCATTGATAGCTCACTTCTAAAATAAGGATCAACATCATCAAAAGCCTCAAAGGCTCTTTCAAACTTTTGAGCTTGTTCTAACATCAAATAAGTGGAATTCCACCTAGTGCTAACATCCAAACACAACAAGCTCTTACTTTGAATTTTTTTTCATTGGAAACACATTCTTTAAACTTAGCTAACCTAGAGGGTGATTGTCTAATATATCTAACTGCCCCTCTAACACGAGCCACAGATTCACTCATTTCCTTCAATCCATCATGCACAATAAGATTAACAATATGAGCAATACATCTCAAATGAATATATTTGCCTCCTACAACCCTAGTTCTTGCATTGTTAAATTTTTTTCTCAAGTGTGAGATTGCAACATCATTTGAACTAGCATTATCAACTGTAATGGTAAAAACCCTTTCAATCCCCCAATCACGCAAGCATTTCTCAATTGACTTCCCAATAGCCTCACCCTTATGACTGAAAATGGGACAAAAGTTAAAAATCCTTTTGTTTAGTTTCCAATCATTATCTATAAAATGAACTGTAAGACACATATAGTTGATTCTTTGTAAAGAGGTCCATGTGTCAGTGGTAAGGGATACTCTCACAGAAGAAGTCAATAATTGCTTTAGATGAATTTTTTCATCTATATAGAGTTGATAGCAATCTCTAGCAATAGTCCATCGTGATGGTACACGAAATCTTGGACATGCAAGAGCCATGCAACGCCTAAGTCCTTCACCTTCCACAAATCTAAAAGGCAACTCATCTATAATAATCATCTCAACCACACCCCTCCTAATAGCATCTTGATTAAACTTCCAAGTGCATAAAGACACATCTCCCGAGCCTACAACTATTTCTGTTTGGGAAGGATCAGAACTAACTTGAGGAAACTTAGTACAACGAATCATGTGACCCTTTAATGCAGATGTACCATTATGTTTTGTATCAGCAAAGAAGTCTCTATCACAATAATTGCATCTTGCTTTGTTCTCACCTTTGTCATTAACAAATTTAGTGAAATGAGTCTGTACCTCCGAACATGAGCTAGGTCCTCTCCTTTTGGACCCTTGCAGAGAACTTGCAGCTTTACTTTTTGCTGCTGCTCCTCCATGATGTGTGTTTTCTTGAGGGAATGATGATTGCACAGCCTCCTCTCCATCAGCAGTAGACGACATCTGTATAAAAAAGAACATGAATTGAATAAAATAAGTTCTTACTAATTAATCAGAGTTAATAAACTAGTACTACTATTTCGTAATTACCTTTGGTTTGGTGGCTCAGATGAGAGACTAAGAGTACTGTTGGCTGTCAAAACTCGAATGGTCGAATGGGAGACTGAGACAAGATAGGGACAGAACAGAATCGGAGAAAGGAGGCACGATGCAATGAGGAGACTGGAGAGACAGAATGGGCACGATGAGGAGAGACAGAAAGGGGAGAAGGAGACGCGATGAATGAGAGAAAGAATTGGAGAAGGAGGAGCGATGAAGGAGAGATAAAAAAAGGAGAAGGATGCACGATGGCGATGGAGGAGAGAAAGAATAGGAGAAGCTGAGAAGGAGGAGCGATGGAGGAGAGAAAGAATAGGAGAAGCCCAAAAGGAGGCGCACAATGAAGGAGAGACAGAATGGGAGCAGTTGTAGACCGGGGAACAACGTCGGCGAGGGTAGGCGACGGCGACAGTGTTTGAAGGGTGAGATTCGATCGATTTACAGATTTAGGGTTAGGAATAGGATATTGGGAAAGGTATATCGTGAGATGGAAGAGGTTGGCCGGTTGGGATTTGGGAGGGAATATATGGGAGTGGGATGGGAATATTATAAACGGTAAAAATACATAACTATAATCGGTTTATTCGGTTACTTCGGTTCTAAAAATTTTAACCGAGAACCGACCGAATAAACCAAACAGCCCAATGCTGCAACCGCTCTAACCGAATAACCGATTGAGCCGAATCGAAATCACCGTTTTTCTTCTATTTCGGTCGGTTTAATCGGTTGAAACCGATTTATGCTCACCCCTACGCTAGGGTCAGCTCGCCCAAGTGGCTCGCCAAAATCAGTTCGCCCATTGGGGTTAACTAGTGTTCGCCCGCCCAACGTAGCATTTAAACCAAGCTAAACTGGCTCGCTCATGGCTAGTTCGCCCATGAGTAACTCGCCCAATATTCAACTCGCCCCCTATAAAGAATTTATATTTTCTATTTTCCAATTTTCAAAATATTTCATTTTTCGTATAAGAAAAAAATGAACTTTAAACCTGTTCACCATGGTCAGCTCGCCCATCATGGCTCGCCCATGGTTAACTCGACAACGCGGCGAACTATTGTTCGCCCGCCAACCTTAGCCTTTTAAAACAACAAGAAAAACTGGCTCGCCCTCAGTGGCTTGCCTACAACTTTCTTAACAAAGGGGTCGCCCGCCCCAAAACCTTATAAAAGGGTTCGCCCAAAATGGCTCGCTCGCCTTTTATTAAAACAAGGGTTGTTCACACGAAAACAACACAAAAGGGGTCGCCCAACATGGCTCGCCCGCCTTGTACCATTTCACCAAATCATAACATAAGGGTCGGCTTTTAACTCGCCCAAGTTAAAATAATTCATCAAAATGATGCATGTCATAAAACAAAATAATTTCTAAACAATTTCATAAAATTCAACTCCACAGGACATGCATTCACTTCACACACATCCCCCTTACCTGGTCCAACGAAGCCTTGCTTCGCCTTACTTCTTGCTCGCCAATAGCTATTCCCCATTCTCGGCTGCAAAATAATTTATTAAAATTATTACTATTTTCCTTTTCCAAATTTCCAACATTTTGGTGAGATTTAAAAATCTAATAGCTCGCCCATAAGAGTTCTTACTAGCTCGCCCAACCGAGCTCGCCATTCATCAATTGGCTTACAAGTGTGAGTTCGCCCGCCATTACTCGCTATTAATATATTTGGGAGCTCGCCCAACATTCAACTCGCCAATCCATTATTGGCTTAAATGTGGGATTTCGCCCACAATTCAACTCGCCCAATGCCTAATGCATGTGAGTTCGGCATACGTGGCTTTCTACTCAAAGGTGGGCTCGCCTATCACTTAAACTGGCGTTGGGCGACCTCGCCCATTTGAACAACAACTTGGCGAGTTCTTTATTACCTACTCGCCTCATTAGCGATCACTAATTTTCATCATTGGCGATCACTATTTTCGCCATTCTCGTCACTTTTTCATTATTTTCCTTGTTTTCATATTCTCTAAGGATCTAACTAAAAACAAGGCTGCATTCTATGTTTATTACTTTGTAAAACATCAAACTATATCCTCAAATACCCAGATAACCGTAGAAATAAGAAAGCTCACCTTAACCAACTGCACTTCCAGAACAGAACACTTTCTGTCTCATGTTGGCCTTACTTTGCTTATTCCTTTAGCTCATCAACGATGGAGGAAAGGTTTTGCAAGCAGGTTTATGTGTTTAGCCAACTTAAGGAAGAAGTTTGGTAGATCAAGCATGGTAGAAATGGAAGGAACCGAACATGAACTTGCAGCAACAAAGGATCGGTTTTCCATTCAATCTTCCTATATATATAGCCATGCTAATCCAATCAAAACCCATCACTTGGCCTTTATTCCGTTTCTTTCATCATTTCAGGTCTTATCATGCATTAAAAACCGAAGAAAAACTGCAGCAAAAGGAACGATGGTGAGGCTTCTTATTGCAGTTCGTTTGACTTGCTTCACTTTGCCATTAATTGTCTAGCCATTTGTCAAGAGGACAAAGTGGCGTGAAGTCCACTATAGCCTCTTTTCTTGACTAATTGCACCTTTATCTTATTCCTCATCCAATAAGGTTAATTCCTTGATTGACTTTAGCAGCCTCTCTTAATTTTCTTCAGCTGTGTGACGTACAAAGCCAAATCTTGGCTGTACGGTTCTGACTTATTATTTGCAGATTGTTCACACAGGCTAATTCTCGGTTCGCCTACTCAACTTGAGGCCTCAGCTCGCCAACACAATTTCAGTTCGCCAACCATTGAGCTCGCCAACTTTATCTTGATGCCAACTTTAGATTTGGCAAATACGAGAAATTTCCTTTTCTTGGCGATCACATAGAGGTTTGGCGATCATTGTTCTACTCGTCCACTTTACTACGATTCATGCCACAATTTGGCAAATCTTATTTAGCATTTTAACTTTGGCGATTACCATTTATCTTTTTAATTTTACTTCATACATATGGGTGATCACAAGCCCTTGCCCATTCAGGCTATCATCCTAACCAAGAGACATGGCGAACTCACCTATTCGCCCAACAAGCAATTAAACCAACTTGCCAACAGCACATTCGCCATCATTCATTGGCGAGTTTCTCGCCCATTGGCAATCCTCATAATTATTTTGCTTGACCATTGGTGTTTCACCAAAATTGCTCCTTTTACATCTCAGTTTCAGAAGCTTTTCACTCAAGTGGAAATCAATATTCATTATTTATTTAATTTCCATTATCAATTTTATGAAATTAGACTCTACAGTAGTGTAAAATCAGGTCTTACAAGAAAAAAAACTCAATTATTATGTATTTGAATATTTTTATATTTTAAAATCAGAGGGTTAAAAATAGTTTAAATGTGTACACATTTTATAAGTTAAAAGAGTTTGAATATGTGTCTTTGTGTTTAAATAATTTTAAATAGATTTGAAGAATTAAAAAAAAAACAGATTTAGAAAAAGACATCTAGGAATTGCAGAAAAAATATTAAGGAAAAAAAGGAAGAAGATGATGATGTGGCTTAGAATACTTTATTTAGGGAAATAAGTTTAAAACTACCTCTATTAAAAAATAAAGATTTTAAAATACACCCTTGTGACAAAAAACTCAATTATTATGTATTTGAATATTTTTATATTTTATTATATATTTTTTAAAAAAATTAATAATATTTATTTGCTTTTGGACGAACTTGAATTTATTCATTTTTATGTAAGAGGGGCTTCAACAAAAAATTAGGTCCACAAAATCTGACTGGATCTAGCTTAGGCTCATTACCAATCTCTTAATATCTTATTTAAACCCAGACCAGCCCATATACACCTTTAGCTCAATTTCAGTATTTTATTTATCACATAAATACTATTTATTTTATGAGAAATTATCTATCTACCACCAAAATTTTAGTGCTCATAGCAATTATTTTATTTTATTTTAATACAAAATACTCTTAAATGGAATGACCTAATTATCCTTAACGCAACTTCTTTTCCTTCTTTTTTTTTTTCTTTCTATTCATCTTCACATTCTTTCTCTTGTCTTATTTTTTTTCTTTTCCAAATCTTTCTTAATCAATTCAAACAGAAAATGAAATATAGTTTGAATAATTTTATGAAAGAAGATAGCATGATGATAGAAACCAACTCATATAAGCAGTATAGCACAGAGCAAAAAAAATGGACTAGTAAAAAATTTTGTTTTTTGATATTCCCGAAAATGCATTTCTAGGAATCATAAGTCATTTTTCGGACTAATACAAAAAAAATTAATTAAGAATATATTTCAAATTTGTTGAAGAAATTGAAGAGATTGAAAATTTTTTGTTGAAATTTATTGAAGAATTTTGATAGTTATTTTAGGGTTTAAGGAAAGAAAGGATAAAGTGGGAAAAAATAGAGTTGTGTTGGTTTTAATAAGTAATATTTTTTGAAAAATTTGAAGTTAGATTATTTTAATAGTTAGGTTGTGAGGAACAATTTTTGTTGTTATTAGAGTGTGGAACAAAATTTAGATTGTGAATAGAATTTCTATCTTCCCATAAAATGGGAATGCGTTAATAAAGACAATAACAAGGCAAGGTCTATATGGGAGACTTAAAGATTGAAATGATTTGAATTAACAAGTATAAAGAGCTTAGTTTTATTTAAATTAATTTCATCATCATTGTTAACCTAGCAAACTAAGGATTATAGTCATAAGTTTTAGTCAAAATAAAATACAAGATACTTTGAATTTAAGATTTAGCCTAAATAATTCACACGTCTTTTTTAAAATTGAATTCCTATAATGTTACAATTCAATCTTCAGCAATCCTAAAATTTTCCCTCTATCTCTTAGGTTTCGACTTCTTTTTGTATAAAAAAAAAATACAAGATGCATTTAGACGATGCACACAAGAGTTTCCAAAATCAATGTATGTTTACGTAGTTCATTGGACCCAAATGTGTGACATACAGTCTAGATTAATTAATTAAATGGTATTACAGAGGTCTTTTTAGATTTAAGATATATAGTATAGTATAGTATATAATTCAGCTTTAAATATGAAAATACAAATATATGAACTTATTTTGCATACAAAAAACTTCAAAAGGAAGAAGATGAAAATTAAAGTAAATAAATATCTCTCAACTGTTTAGCTTACGCACAAGTGAACGAGTGAAAAGAGTTAAAAATTCTTAAACAATTAGAGATGCCTAAATAATATATTAGAATTCTATATATATTAGCAAGAGAATCTGTTTATACAACATTACTTGCCGATATCAGGTTTTTTTTTATTGGAAAAATTAATATTCGTTTACATTTTTGCTTGAAATAAATAAATTAAATGAAAACCCATATTAAGTAAGCACCAATACATAGGACATGAGCCTTACATTGGTTATAATACGCAATAACGCAGATGACAAAACTACAAAAACGGTATGCTCCCAAGTAGTATAGATTTCAGTTTATAATTTAGACAATATTGCTAAAAGATAGACAAAAATTAAGAAGATAGCTAGATATAAGAATGAAATCTTCCAAACTGGTAATAGACTTTAGCTTAACTATAAATATAGAATGAAATCTTCCAAACTGGTAATAGACTTTAGCTTAACTATAAATATACAAAACATAAACTCTGAAACTGGTCTACCTCCACAGCGTTTTACTATGAAATAAAAAAAAAATGAGAATAAGAACTTGGATCAAACCCCAATATACCCAAGCGAGCTTACTTCCTCTGAACTCCTACTTCAAGAGGCATCATCAGTGCTGCAACTGCAAGTGCAAATCTCGACTACTATGGACTTAACTTTCTGCATCCACTCATGTGGAAGAAGAACATTTTTCGGCTGTGGGTCGACGTTAACTTTCTGCATCCACTCATGCGGGACAACTTTTTTCGGCTGTGGGTCGACGTTAGCTTTCTGCATCCACTCATGCGGAAGAAGAACTTTTTTCGGCGCCGTGGACTGAGGAAAGAGAAAAGGATGAGTCATGAGCCTACGAGCAGTCCAGCGTTCACTGGGATCCCTAGCAAAGCACCTCATCAAGAAATCTTTCCCTACGTTGGACATGTGCTGCGGCATGTCTGGTATGTCTGTTGAGTGTGCAATCGTTTCGGCCAAATCTTCTAGGTCGGCGACAGACCACCACGGTTGTTCTCCGGTCATCATTTCAGCCACAACGCATCCTAAGGACCATATATCCAAAGAAGCAGTGATTTGCCCATGCTTCACAGATTCTGGCGACATGTAATGCGGAGTACCTCGGAAACAACTGAGCCATTCAACTGGAACATGATCGATATCTCCTGGTTCCTTAGCCACGCCAAAATCACTAATCTTCAGAGTACTAAGAGAACCGGATTGATGAGAAGGATAAACAAGAATGTTTTCTGGTTTGACATCGCAATGAACGTAACCTCTCTCATGAATATCGACAAGGCCTTCAAGAATCATCCTGGTATAGCATCTTACATCAGATTCTGGTATTTGACCACCATATTTGTAGATCAAATCTATTAGATCACCGCCAGGCGCATAATCGAGAAACAAGTTGCTGTATTCCACCCCATTTTCAACGGTCAATGTTTGATCGTAACATTGAACAATGTGTCGGTAACCAAAAAATCGTCGAAGGATTCTGAATTCCTTCTGAAGGGAGGATGTTGCGGAAGGACAAGATTTTAAAGCAACTATCCGAGAAAAAGGCTTGATTATCTTCACTAAATACACAACCCCATAGCTCCCTTCGCCAAGAATCTTCAGTCTCATCCATTGTAATGTCGTAGCTCCGGTTTTTACTGCAGGAGCAGATACCATGGCCGTGATTTCGATGATGAACAAAGCCTAGGACTGAAAAACAATGATCAAAAGCCAAGCAAAGCAAAAGCAGTATATGCAAAATACAATATGTCTCTTCAATCTCGCAATGCTAATATATATAGCCTTCGCAGTGCCATAGTTTGAATCCGTTGTGGATTCCCAATCCCGCTCCATTTAGGGAAGGCTAAAGTGGCCGTTTGGTGCCTTGGTCTCAATACTGTTATAGAATTTATAAATTATTATTTTTAAATATTCTTATATTATCTAATATGTATTTGATTATAATTTTATTTAAATGATCTTCTGAATAGTATTAATAGTATTAAATAACATTGCTTAAATAAATAAATTTATTTAACAATAAAATGCCATTTTATTTAATTTATTCTTGTGTAGTGAATATTATATACATTAAAATACTTGTTTTCAATATATAATAATATTATTTACCAAATTTTTTTAATGTTTCCAGAATTTTAATATTTTCGACAATAAAAAATATAAAATGTTAATATCGACTCAATAAGCTCTGTTTATTTCGATATTTTTTTAGAAAAGAAATTGTTGTCCGCTTTAATTTCCTTCTAAAAATCTCTCACAAATGACAAACCAAAGCTTCACATCTCTGTTTTTAACTCTTTCGATTTCTGCTTTTCACATGGCTACAGCATACAAATGCTAAGACGCAAGTGTAAACAAGCCAGTCACTTCCTAGATTCTAAGAAGTCCATGTAAAATTCAACAAGACATGACATGATATGATCACAATCAGCCAGAGTCCCTGGTTGAACTGGTTAAGATGATTGAAACCTCTTCCCGAGGCTCACTCTACATTTTACTTGACATGATAACACAATATGGATAAAAAAACAAAAATAATACTAGCTAAATTTTAACATAAAATTTTTATGTTTTACATGTACAAACATGATTTACATGATATTTTACGAATTATAAATACGATTTACAGAGTCTAGTCAACACCTTGGCATATGATGAGGCATTCCTTGTCCAAGATTACCATGATTAAGTTAAAAGCTATGAGAGGATCAAGAGGGCTTAAAATTAGCCTGAGTTCAATTGTAAGGAGATAAAAATCAAGTTAACAAATTTTCCATTTTCATAAACTACACCAGCAATGATTCCTATAGCAGCAAAACTGTGCTATAGCAGCATGACACTAAATCTAGAAATACATCCAACTGTTGGAGAGCAGTCTCAGCTATTAATCACACTAAAGATGCTAATTCAACTCAAAAGTTTCAATTAAGTGCCATCTTCCAGATCAAAAAGACACATCAAGCACATTAACAAGACAACGATTCTTCCTTTCTCAGTAAAAATGCCTGCTTCGGTCTCGATCTCGATCTCTTTCCCTACCCAGTCCATAATCTCTATCTCGGTCATAATCATAATCACGGCTGCGATCCTTTCCTCTATCCCTCTCTCTGCTTCGACTACGTCGTCTTTCCCTATCTTCGCGGTCTCTATTCTTGCTCCGTTCTCTATCATCCCGTTCCCTCCCCCTATCTCTGCTTCTTTCTCTTCCATCCCTGTCAATCACACCTGCCAGATAACAGCTTTTATTAAAACACTAAGATACTCCAAACACCAATATATTGTAGTAGAAACAAGGAAATACCTTGTTTTATTTATTTACATTTTTTAAGTTGAAAAAAAAAAAAAGAACACTGTTTTCTACTTTGAAATTTACATCAGGTTGAAATAGTTTGACCTTCAGGCCATTTCATCTTTAAGCATCCAAGTAGCATGGGTGGTGAGGAAAGGGAAAATAAAAAATAGCATCCAAATTTCCATTAACTATGTGCTGAGATATGGAAGGGGGCACTGTGGAAAGCCCATAATGGAGTGGGCCAGGGCACCATGTGCCTTTGTTTGCTAATGAAGCAAATTGTACAATCCTAGACAATCAGAAAAAGAAATAGAAACACGTGCGCACACGCAAATATGCATCTATGTGACAATAATTCACACTTGAACACCACACCTATAGACCATTGACTGTGGCTCGTGCAGCCAATATGAACAGTTCATAATTAAAGGTTGGTTAAATAGAGCTAAGAACAGAGTTGCTTCCAAAGTGCAAAAGAAATTGTCAGAGAATCTTATTCTACCTATTTCTGATACTTTCACTGATATGAAAAAAATGCATAAAGATCTAAGATACACACATATATATATGGTTATTTAAAAGTACATGATAAAATACAATAAGAACACATTATAAGTATATCTTCTCATATTTGATGCATTTTATCAACTCCTACAGCATTCTGTAGTTTAAAGTTAATTATAGATTGATTTCAAGAGCATTGCTTCTTATAAATTAGCTAAAACTTGCATATCATCCTCCTTCGATGCTTTTATTTACAAACTCATACTCTATCCACACTAGAAAGGTTATAGTGCAGTACAAACACATGAATATATGTTACCAATTTGTTTGTTTGGATTCAAGTATAAATTTTTTGGTTAAAACTATGGAAAATTATTTCATACACCACCGATGAAGTTTTTTTACTCCACAAGTGAAGTTAAGATCATAACACGTCTTGTAAAAATATTTAAAAAATAAAAAATAAATAAAATAATACATATGTCATGATCTCAATCCTGATTGTAGAGTAAAAAAACTTCCCCAATAATTATCTTAAAACTATTGCATGATTAATACAAGGCTTGTTCATCGAGAAAGCTTAACGAAAATACCAAAACAAAATTAGGTTTGATCTGGTTTGGTACAAAAGCGGAAAACACAATTCTTTTTTTTTGGTTTCATTGTTTGAAATCACTCATAGACAAGACAACATGATAGGCATAGCCCTATAGTGTCTGGTACATAAAAAAAAAAAAAAGGTAAGTCTTAGAGGCACATCTTAAGCTGAAATTTTATCCCCTTCAAATTTTAGACATGTCAAGTATTCTAAACCTATATTGAAGTTTTCAAAAAGTACCTATCTAATATAAAGATGATATGAAATGCTGTTACATCCTACATATTTTTAGTAAAACATAATCACTAGTCAAACTAATCAGGGTGCCTAACAAGCCTAATTAGAAGGGCCACAAATCTTTCACTTTGTCTCTTTGTCATATATTGTAATAGCCTTTGACATGTACAACAAAATACCAAATAAACCCTTTGACATGAACCAGATATCAAATAAATAATCCCAATACCTAGTTCCTCAACCTCCCAGCCAGCACGACCACCTGGTAGCCCTCTTCCAGCTTCAGCTTCTTGTGTTTTGGCTCGGAACTTTTTCTTGAGATTGCCAAACTCATCATACATCTCACCATCATCCTGAAATTGGATCATAATTGCCATCACATTAAGACATCTAATCAATTAAGCGTAAAGTAAAAATAGTGGAGATTTATTTTACTTCTGCCTCGCGTCGACGTCGCCTTGTTTCCTCAATCTCTTCTTCATCAAGTTCCTTGTAACCACCACCACGTCCTCCTCTGTTAAACACAGATTTAAAGCAAATGTAAGAAGCATTGTCATTAGATAAAAAGCTTGGTAAAACTGCAGTGAATTGGCTTTTAAAAAAAAAATATCTTACTAGCATTTCACTCCACTTGCAACAAGCACATTAAATGAGCCAAATCAATTGGGTGGAGGGAGAGAAAAGAAAAGAAAGTGGACAAGGAATTGAAACTAATGCTTAAAATAACAATTAACCAAAGCATGGAATGCTGTACCAGCAGAAAACAAAAATGCATATGCAGTGACACTGCTTACTCCATAACACTAGTACAGAATTAGGTAAATACTGATTAAAAAGATTGGAATGCACTGAGTTGAAGAATAGATGCAATTCAGGTCATAATAGTAAAAAACAATTTTATTTTTAGTTTGCACTCAATGGAAGTGAATGCATATTTCACTAAATACATGAATTCATGAAACTGCTATTTCTTTCAAGAACAAGTATCCTACATCTAATAGTCTTCTGGCTCCACATCTTGATTGTAGGTGCTAACTGGCACTACATACTCTAATCAAGTTCAAATGATGGAAATGAGTAGTCAAGGGTAAAATGATGGGAATGAACTTTTGAGTTAGATACCAATTGTAGTAACAAAACTCAATCAAGCCATTAGGAATAGGATCCAACCCAGTATATTAAGCCGTTATTATTATTACATTTTTCCAGTTGCATGGAGCCCAAAACAGAAGCAGACTAATTGAGAAACCTGTTTTAACAGAAATGACTAAAACCAGAGTTCCGAAGACATTAGACTCGTAAAGCACTGAAAAGAATTCACAGAAAATACTGCCTGACTACACAAGGGTCAAAACTAGTTTACGTTCCACAAAAAGAATTTTCAGACAGATACTTAAAATAATAAAAATAATAAACTAGTTCATGTTTCTGACAATTGCATGTCCTGTAATCATGAATAAAATTTGTTAACTATGAAAGAGATAAAGTACAGTCAAATACAAGAGTTAGAATGTCTAATGAAGTTGCTTTTTATTTTTCAACCTCCTTCCAGTAAAGGGAGCACAAAACACTTTTTTTGTAAATGAAAGGCAAGCAAAGGTATAATGCATTTCAAAGAAAGCAAAGCCACATTTTAGCAACTTAAAATTGGAAAAGATAAGGAATGGAAGGAACTCTGTCATGTAATTGGTCTGGTAACCCAAATAATATCTCCACCATGAATGAAACATGGTTCTGAGCTTTCTTCAATAATAAAATGCCAAAAAATTAAAAGATAGCAAAGAGGAATTATATTTTGGGGTGGTAAAAAGAGAGAGAAAGGAAAGAAGTGTGACCAATGCCCATCCAAAACCAAAAAGGTTAATCAAAGAAAAGAGAAACAGAGAAACATTTACAAGTTTACAGAGAAAAAAAAGTTTTATTTATATATAAATTTTATGCCAAAATCACCTCAACAAGACTCTCACAATAAGAACGAAATGAAGCAAATGATACAGCTATAGCAAAACAACACTAAAAAGTAAATCAATTTTCAAGGAAAATTTCCCAAAGATTTTAATTTGCTAAGATTACCGCATGTCAAACAGTTAACATATACCTCACACCACCCTCATTATGACCAGGTTTATTGGTGTTGCAAATATTGCATTTCATACGCTTAGCCCAGTTGATGTTGCCACACCTGTAAAACCAAACTCAAAACAACTGACATGAATAATGCTGCATTTAAGATGGCTTTTCATTAACATATAAAAACGTGCCTATTTCCAAACATTGGCACAGTGGAAGCATTACGAAGTGTAAGACACCACATAAACCACCTCACTGCTAAATAATTTAAACAGTCAATGTAACAGAACCAATTTGCATGGTCCGGCAAAGTATTAGAGACTTATCACTTTGGCTTAGCTCAAGTGGTAAGGAAGGATTGTGCTAGGCCGGAGATCTTAGGTTCAACCCTTAGTGCTCTCCCTTTTAAGAAAAAATAAAAAACTTGGCTTGAATGTGCAACCAAAGATTCCTATTCAAATTCTCTGAAAAAGTAACCACAACTACATGGATTTAGTAAAGGGACATGTGCACACAGACAGACCGGGAGATGCATGTGCACAACCACTCATGCCGAAGCTCAACTAAAGCACAAGCCTATATATTACAAATCTGCCAACTTGGTTTTATGTTTTGCAAGGCTTATACAAAAATTAGGACTTTAGGTTTGGGATAATTTGTATAACTAGATATAGGGTTAAAGAGGTTTGTGAAGATATTAGCAAGGGCGGAGAACTAAAACTCCATGCCTAAGATCAGACAATAACCAGAACAAAAGAAATATTTCACTTAAGCATTAGAAGTCATACATAGGACAAGGCCAATCATTTGGGCCAAAAAGTCCAGCAGTAGCAGCCACTGCCCGGCCATGGCTTCCAGAGTCAGGTGCACCGCGACCCCTCCCACCACCACCAGCCCCTCCACCACCACCAGATGCACCTGCAGGTCGAGCAGTTCCACAGCGGTTACACACACCCCGGTAGGAAAAATTGACATTGGAACAACTGCAACCAGAAAAAAAAAATGAATGAGGACGCATCTACAAGACAATCAGAGTTAAAGACGATGGAAAGAATATGTTATAAAAGTG
Organism: Heritiera littoralis; assembly: GCA_031772115.1. Classification (NCBI taxonomy): domain Eukaryota; kingdom Viridiplantae; phylum Streptophyta; class Magnoliopsida; order Malvales; family Malvaceae; genus Heritiera; species Heritiera littoralis. Next base: position 8,673,521 of record JAPDPK010000008.1, on the reverse strand, counting down.
CAAGAAGAAGCTGCTCACCAATATCACATCACAGACCTTGTATTTGGACAGAGCCAGTCACCCTCCTGTTGCCAGGTTTTTCCTGAAGCAACACCCCGACCTCTACCCCTTCCACCACCCTCATTAATGTCCTTAGCCACATCTTCCGCCAATCCACCACCATCACCAGCCACAAATGGAGGATCTCCACCAGCATTACTACTCTTACTCTCGGCTATAAAAACACCAATTGTGCTCCCATGAAAATCCTTGTTGTTAAACCATTCAACAGCAGCCAATGCAGCATGAGGATCCTCATAAGTAACTGTAGCATCTCCTTTCGGCTCATTTGTTGCCTTATCTCTGTATAACCATATCTTAGGTCGACCAGTTCGCTTATCTTTCTACAAAATCAGCAAAAAACACAACAATCAGTGATAGACTTCACACACAGCTGCCTATCTTCTTTTTTTAAAAAAAGGGTAAAAGTTTATACCTTTAGCAAGCCAATGGTTCCGAAATATTCGGCTAACATAGTTTCATCGGTTCCCTCAGGTAAATTACAAACATAGATGGAACCGTTTGTAGGGGCTTCTCTTCCTGAATGGCTTGCCATTGTTTCTCGAAATTCATCAAACGCCAATAGAAAGTTCTAAAGAAAATTAAATGCTTAGATAAATTTATAATTAAAAATAAATGTGAAAAAGAAAAAGAAAAAGAAAAATGCTTAACCGATGTTGTGTGGTGGCATTACCAGAAATTATTATAATATTTATTAGTAGTACAACTAAAAAAAGATAGATCGCAACCTTTTTTTATGAATGAATTGAAATTTGAGAGAAAATAAATTAATTAAAATCACAAGAAATTAGGGTAATCAAGAACAGGAAACAGAAGGAAAAGATCAGAAGCCTAAGAAAAAATTGAGAGAAAGGAGAAATGGTATTCTTACTGGTTCTGGTGGCGCAGTGAGCGATGGCTGAAGACGGAATAGGTAAAAGTAAAAGTCGCCGCCGGCAACACCGTGGTTTCTTTTCTCTTCCTCGTCACAACTCACGAAAGGATATAGACGAGGGCCATTTTGTTATTACGAGCCCACTATTTAATTGAAAGAACGTAAACAAAAAAATGAGGACTTTTTTATAGTATTTTAATTTTTTAAATATGCAATTGCCGTATTTTGCATTTGATGAGAAAAAAATTATTACTACTCATGCTCTCGTTTCTTTAAATTGTTTCCTTGTTTTGTTTGAATGCCACACATTTTTTTTTATTATTATTATTATTTTCATTTCTTCTAACTAAGAGATAATAAAATCAATTTTGCAAATCAATACTATTTAATATTAATATTAAAGTACTATTTGATAAACTGAAAAATTAAGTACTAAATTTAATAAGTAATGAATTTGAATTATGAAAATTGTTTAATATTTTATTGAAAATTAATTGTTGAATGTAAATATATTGCTTTATAACAATAAATGTTGAATATCAAAATTTTATTATTTTACATTTTTACCCTTATATTCATATTATTTCAAATAAAATCAAGTTTTTATTGATGTATTCTTTTTTGTAATACAAGTATGAAATATGAGAAAAATATATAACTATTAAATCCAAGTACATCATAAATTAAAAAAAAAATAATATTTAAATATAATAAAAAAAATTTGAAATCAAAAACCCAAATCACATTTGATTAAAATAGCATTACAAATATAACCATTGCAAATCACATTTATTCATGGGATCATTATCAATGATAATTGAAACACCAAAATAACAAAAAGCTAAAAAAAAAAAAGCAATATGTGCCATTTTATGATCTTCAAGGCCTATAGTATATCGACCTTCAAATCTTCATAGCCTTCAACTCCGAAATTGAATCGAACTAAGTTATCCTCAATCTCATATTTACACCTCTCAGCTTGGCTAAGATCCCAATAGAGCATAATAAAATAATTAAAGTTGATGATTAAGTAGTCGATTTGCTATTTCTTCTCTTAAATTAATCATAAACATCTGATCAACTTGTATTGCTCTTCCTCCTGCTTGGGATAGATTTTCATTATTACTTTGAGATGTTCCAGAATTAATGCTATCTTCATTATCAATCTGCTCTAAGAAAGCATTCATAATTGCCAATTTTCTAATATAATTATAAATAGCTACACAAGCAATAACTATATTTCTTTGTACTGAAAATCGATATGGCGCCATTCTTTTCAAAATTGAAAAACAAGCTTTCAAAACTCCAAAAGACCGTTCAATCACTATCTAAATTTTACTTAAACTCGTGATAGATAGTAAAGTTACTAACTTAACCTTACCCAAAAATTAAATATCTTACTCTTAATCAGATCGAATAGTGTAAAATACTTATTTATAGATTATCCATTTACATCCCTAGTCACACACGCCATGCTCAACTAATTCTAAAGTAACCTCGTTTACACCGTAGCAAAACTTTTGACCAAATACAAGAGGTTTTCCCAAATGCAACTATGAACTAATCTAATATAATTCTCGTAAGATTTTCGACCATTCTCATCAGTAAACACTACACGGATAGGATCTAAATTTCCTCTTCCTCCTTCCAATTTAAGAACCTTATCCTTTTCTAGAATAAAATTTTCTTTCATGCGTTGGCATAGGTTTTGCAATTGTTTATGAAAGTTACTTCCTTCCGTTCTGCCTCATTTGTTTTCCTCTCTTCAACCTCTATGTAGAAAGCTAGCTACAACTTATTTGAAAGCTAGCTACAACCCAAATTGAAAACTTGAAACTCTTTGGATTTTTGAAGTTTAAACCCAATTTTAAAAAAATACTCAAATTGCTTAACCCAACTTATTAGGCTTGAATTTGACTCGATAAACTTAATTTGTTGATTTTTAACTGTATACTATGAAAGAAAAATGATAACTTTATAATAAATTATTAAAAATATATATTACAAAAAGATAACTAAAACTCGTGAGCCACTTGAGTCTAGTATTAATATGCTCGAACTCGGCTTAACTTATTACTCAAGTAACTCGAGCTCAAATTCAATTTGAAAATAAACGAATCAAACTTGAGTAATCATCGAATCGAACTTAAATAACTTGACTCATTTAACCCCTTAATCCCGATAATAGGTCTTCTGTTTGAATCTTAAGATTGAAATATATTAAGATAAATAAATAAGGCATAAGTAATCTGTTTAATGAGATGATATTTCCATTAAAGGAGGTCTTGAGAAGGTTATTTTTCAAATTGTGGCTATTCAAGATGATGATAAGATACTCTCTTGAAGCCAACGTCGTGTTGGAACCATGATTCATACATAATATTCGGATTAGGTGGATTAATGGCAGCTGCATTTGGTTTGAAGGTTTAACCCTTCAATGGCTGCAGTGTCAACTATATTAATCACATTGAACACTTCAATGAGTTGCTTTAGCAACGCTTGCGGCCTATGGCTTTTGTTGGAGATGGATCAACCTTCCAATGGGGGCACTTCTACATCTTGGATAGCTGTCAGCTTTGCTTTTCCACCATACTCGATCGGCACAGCTTCTTCACCTACCTCCTCTATAAAGGATTTCTTCTCATCTTCATTGGTCACAATTACAATCTGCATTCATTGTTGCAAAGCAAGAAAAGTCAGACTTGGATATCACATGATATAATCTAGTTCACTGAAACATAATCCAATTAACTGAATTCAATGTTGGGCATAATAGACATGTCAAGTGAGGCAGTTGGGCATTTTGATCCCTATTTTTCTGGTACAACGATGCACAAGGGCCAGTGAGTTTATTATCTATCTAAAGAGTTGACACTTCAGCTAAGATTCTGAAAACCATCTTTCAAGAAAACAATTAGTAAATACCTTTTCCAGTGTTGCCTTCTCAATGAAACGAGAAACCATCCTCCAGACACTAACAAAAAACCGCGGCATATTCAAAAGGTAGCCCTTTGCTAAGCGCTCAGGGAAATATGCCTGCGTGAAGCAAAGAGTAGGACTAACAGTTAGAAAAATGCATCAAGTTTACAAAACAGAGCTTTGTCTTACAGTAAGGATTTAGGAGACTTAAGTAGAATTCCTCCCATGTTATCTTAATTCCTTAATTGAACCTGGAAAATGGCCTAATACAATCGGCAAATATTTTAAACAAGTACAACAAGCAGGGTAGAAAGACAAAAGAATAGATATGGTGAGAATTGGGAGATAATTATGGCTCAATTCTTTATTTAAAGAATGCTGTAAGATTCTAAAACATGGCCTCATATTCTGATTACACACTAAATCAACCAGAAAACAGATGTGTTAGCATGTCATTTACTAAGATTCTTATTACTACGATGCCATTTGTTTCTAAGACAGAAGCTAACATTTTTCCTGTATGTCATTTGGTAAGATTCTGCTAACTAGGATTTTATTCCACACATATATCATACATAAGTAGGCCCAACAAAGTTACTAAGTGGTCAAGATACCAGAAACACAGTGTTATGAACTTCACTCCAATTTTATGGATATAGTCCTGTTATTCTCTAGACCACATGAAACATTTAGCTTGTTTGCATGATAAACGATGTTAACAGCTCAGTAACTCAAAAGTGAGCATCTCCTCTTTGGAAATCGAGACAAGATGCACCAGCCAAGCAATTAATGTTTCTACGTCTGTACTTGCAATTCATGGTTTTCCATTTACTCTGGTTAGTTATTTCTTTTATCAGACAATAATCTGCTAAAGCTGAGGCATTCAACTTTAATCATGAGAAATAGGTTGTAATTTAAACAAGGTCCACAAGCACGGAGATGACCATAAACCAAGAACATGGAGCAATGGAAACTTATACTGACAGGACCAATCGAGCCAAATCAGTATCAGGAAGATCATCCAAAACTAGCAAGATCTAATAACGGAGAACGTTCTTTTTGCAGAGAAACAAGAGCAAGACATCCAATAGAAGGAAGAGATCAAGACTCAAGAGCACAAAATGTAAAAGGTAAGACATGGAAAAGCTTCCATCTGTTTAGCATGTCAAGTTGAGGGTTTAAATTAAGTTGAAGAGTTCAATGAGGCTGCCAAGGCAATGTTGAAGTCATTAGGATGGAAATTTTGACCGACCAGGTTCTCCACTAAACTGAAACCTAACTCAGGTTCCAGAAGCCTTTAATTTAGAAGAGAACAATAGGACATAAAGTCACAAGTTGAATTATATTTTAGATGAAGTAAGCATTACTTCCAGCCGTTCTACTTGGCATTGCATCTGTTGAAAGATCAAGGCCAAATTTCACAATAGTAAACAATCAATAAAAAGAAAAAGAAATGATAGAGTTCATTTTGAAGTTAAGCTTTTCAAAATTTAATCATAAAATGTATCAACAGTTTTTTACCAGCCTGATAGGTAAATGAATGATGTTGGCAGGCCACAGCCTGAGAGTTATATTTTACCTTTCACCTGAAAATTAAAAATCTATGGAAGATGGAATCAATTTCTATGGAGTCAACTCTAATAACTCGGGTAGTTTCTGCATTTCTTGTAGATATGTACCAGTATTCTCTTACTTTTTCCCCATTCTATTCATTGAGGTATGACTGGTTTGAGCAAGAAAACTCTTCAAACAAGCACACAAGTTACCATTAATATTAATAAAGACATCCAAAATACTTTCAGCAGAACTTGACAAGCTGTCTTTTATTTCTTTTGTCGGTCCACTATCTTGGTTCTCTTTCTTTTATATAAGCCACATAAAGTATGTTCTTTTTAACATACTTTAGAAAACAGAGCATTACCTGTAAGAACTGAAATGCGGTTATTAATCCACGTGCATCAACATTTTTGTACGTAATTTGTTGAAAATCAAGAATGCCAATCAACTTTTCATTTCCTATTTCTCTTCCTTTCACAGAGCTGAAATAGGGACAACTCAATAATTAAAAAATATAATAATGAAGCAAATAAGCAACATAAAAATATATGAATTTATGAGCCTTGGAGCTTGTGCTCCAAAACAACCTTCTTTAATTTCTTTTTTTTTACTGCAGAAACATTCTTCATGTCTAAAACTAAGAACTACCTTGCTATGGTTTTGTCTAGCAGATAAACCACAAACTCTGCATCAAGAGATAGACAAAGTTAATCAAACTTCACAAGTTGGCTAGTTTTATGAGCATGTATTGAGACAATACCAATTTCAAATAATTCTACCATTTTAGTAGTAATAGTTATTGGCAGCATGATAATGCCTGTTACCATGTAATGTATGCTTGGAGATTTCTGCTCGCAATAACCAAACAAAGCCACGGTAAAACATCTAACATCAGATGGGCAAACACTAGGAAATAAGCATATCATCTTATGAAGTCACATACACACCATGGCAGCTGCATGGTACCATCCATAAACTGTCATACTCAGTTACTCACCAACTAGTGGCAGAGCCAGATATGCAACTTTGTTAAATCTTCTGTTCCTCAAGAATTGAACGCGGTCAGATGTTACTTACCATTTAATTTTAAAGGAAGCTCACTATAGACCCTAAAATTTCATGTTTTGTTTCAATTCTCAAGTTATTACAAAGAACAGAGTAGTTGAAATATGCTTGAATATACTGTCAAAACCCTCCACTAACAAAGAGGTCCCAGAGATATGTAAATAATAATAATATAATTGGAAACCCGCCAGCAATAAAAGACAAACATAACAAGTAAACAGAATCTCGAATAAGTTTCACTGTAGTATCTTCTAATTTATCAATACTTCATAAAGTTTATCTGCAAATACAGAATACTTTAAACTTCAGAGATGACTGGTTTAACTCTCTCAAAGGACATTTATGGGCCACCAAATACAATAAACGTGATTTTAAAAAGTTTAGACCCCCTTTTATGCTGCCTTCTCTATTATGTCCCACCTTTATGATGAAACCTTTCTGTCATGGCACTTTCAATTTCAAATAAGGATAATCCTGATAAAAAGTCATCATTTCAACAATCCAACAGAATCAAATTTCTGGCAAGCCTAATCAAAACTCCATTAATATGATGCATGAATTACAAGCAATCTTCTTTCCTTATGGATTAAGGAAAAATCAGAATAAATCATAAGCAAATTGATCAATCCTGATAAAGAAGAGTAAAACCAATGAGTAAACTAATTACTCTTGAACTGGAGATGGTCCTTGGGAGGAAAATGCTTGCATCCTTTGACAAGCAAGACCGGATATCCTGTCTTCGATGAACTTTGCAAAAAAATCTTTCTGGCTTCCAATTGATCAGGCACTTCAGATTCTGATATGAACCCATTTGGAACGAGAGAAGACCTCCATTTCAGCCACTGCACAAACATCTTTGCACTTTTTTCTGTGTCCATTGATCTTGCAATCAAGAACCTCATCAGTGTTGGATCCCCATATTGCTACAAAAAGAAAAAAAAAAGTTAAAAAAATGAACTGAATTGAAGTATAAAAATATAACATTTCTGTCACAAAAAGAGTTGGCTATTCACCTCTGTTGAAAACCCAAGCTTCTCAACCGATTTCCTCATCTGGGTCAGTGCAAGTTCTTGGCTTTTCTCCATGTTAGCTCAAAAAGAACCTGCCTTGACTTGTTAGAGATAGGTTGTGAAAAAAAAAAAGGAAAAAAAAAACTTGGGATTAAAGAAGAAAAAGAGTTCAACACTGTATTGCTTTATAACTTTCAAACGTTAAATACGAGAGAGAAAGAGAGATGGGTTAGATGAGAGTTTTGACAAAATGGAAGACAAGCATGTGCGTAGAAGATGACAAACAGAAAACCAAAAACCAAAAGAAAGAAAAAAGATGGGAGAGAAGAGGGTGTGTTGTAGACCAGAGAAAATGTGAAAGCTGAGACTGACAACGGTTGGCTATTGCTTTGGGAGTTGAGTTGCATTTTTGAGCTTGAAAGCAATATTTCTCAATTTTAATAAATAAATAAAATTCTGATTCAGAAAAAATGGGAATATAATTAAACCGATTCACTGGAAAGCTCCACACGAGCAAGCAACAGTCTAAATCTAATTATCGTTCTAATATATTTATTTATTTATTTTTAAGTTAAAAACAAGAAAAAATTCAAAAACCTATTTTAAATTTTTATCTATTTAATTTAATGATATATTTATTTTAATTTTTAGTAAATTTTTAACTCTTTGTTAAATATTTATTATATGTATGTTTTTACTGTTAATATATTATTTATATAAATATATTTTAAAGGAATACGTTAATTTTTTATTTTATTAAAATTTTTAAATTCATTAATGATGAATGAGATAATTTTATTAAAAATACTAGTTTATTTCTTAATTTTCGTTTTTTGATTTTGTATTTATAACGTTGAATATTAAACAGTAAGAAAAATGCTTTTCCTCTAAACATATATATATATATATATATTTATATATAATATACTAACAATACATTAATATTATAAATACATCGAAGTTAATATTTTATTAATAAACAAATTAAAAATATGTCTAATTTTTAAAAATAAATATAAATAAATTTTTTTAATTTATTAATAAAAATTTATTTATGAGATATTTTCTTATACATTGACAAAATATAAAAATTATATATGATTAATGCATTACATATAAATCATATATATATATACATATAATAGTGATAATGAAAAGCCAAAGAATTCAAAGTCAAATTGAGGCAGATGACTATTTTGGCAGGAAAACTTTTCTTTTACCCTTTTGCCCTTTGAAAAATAAATTAATTTTAAGATCTGATTCCAAACTCTAAATTCGACAAAAACATCATTTTTCGTAGCTAGAAAAAAGGTTTCCTGTGATTAAGGAATACATTAGACAAGGAAACTTATGGTTGGATGATGGAAACGGAATACCGAAAGGTAATATTTTATGGTAGCTATCTTACTTTGTTTATTTTATCATTTAACCCATCAAATCATATATACATATTATATTTCAAAAAACACTCATAACACATGTCAAATAATCCAAAAAAGGTGAAAAAAATAAAATAAAGAAAGCACAAAAAAAGAAAACTCAAAAGAATAATTATCTTATATACTATCAGTGGAGTTTTTTTAATTTCAAAAATAAGATTATGATGATTATTAGATATGTCTTATTTTATTTATTTTTTATTTTCTTAATATTTAAAAAAAAATGTGTCATCATCATAACATCACTTGTAGAGTAAAAAAAAATTCACTGACGGTACATGAAATATTAATTCAACTAAAAAAAAGGTAAAAGTAAAAAATTTTGGGCAGTCCATAACAATATATAAAATGAATCCCAATAGATTTTTTGTTTGACATGTGTCATAAATACAAAACTAATTATTATGTGTCTTCTAACCATTTCAACAAAACGGATAATTAAAATAATTATCTAAAATTATATACTATCTAATCTATTCAAAATTATTTATATAATATTTATTAGATTTTATCTAAAATCTAATCTTAGTGCATTTCTAAAATTTTTAAATATAATATATTTAAAATAATTTTTAATCATTTAAATATATCTCTTTTAAATTTTAAAAAAAAATTATCTATCCATTAAAATTTTTTTTAACTACCCTCCACTTCCTCAAATCTAATATATATAAATATATATATATTATATTTCAAAAAACGATAGTGACATATGTCATCACCACGTTAACTTTTTATCTTTATTTTTTTTAATTTTTATTTTTTTAATAATCTATAACAACTATCAGTTTTAAGTATGATCTAATTATCTATTTTAAACAAATTAATATTTTTTAAATCTTTTTTATTCAAATGTTTATCAAATTATCTATTTTAAATAATTTAATTTTTTCAAATATTTGTTATTCAAAATTTAAACATTATTTACTTATCCTATTAAATTATCTACTAATTATTTATTTTAAACAAATTGATAAACCATATATATTATATTTCAAAAAATATGAAAACCTCATAAGCAAGTCACGAGAGCACATACATGGACGTGTTTCTTTTTTTACGAAACGTAGGATTATGATACATGTTGGTTTTATTAAAACTGAAATTGAATTAGTTTTTTATTATTGTAAAACTACCCATTATCCACATCCTAAATAATAGGAAGTAGTGCAACAGTTTGAAACTTATTAAAAAACCAATTACAATTTTTCTTTTATCCAAATTTAAAATTGCAATTATCTCCAAATTTTAATTCTATTGAAAATTATTTTTTAACCATATTAAAAACTATAATTATTCAAATACTAAATGTGGGAGTTATCCAGATACATCCTCCTATGTTTTATTCCACGATTTCTCTTAATCAGATTCAATCCACTATTTCAAAATTCAATTTTTATCTCACTTACACTCCACGATTTTCTCTTTGTAGTACCTCTACGATTTTCTCTTTCTAATGTTTTATTTCTATCATACCCAATTCACCATTTCAAAATTCAATTTTTACTTAATCTACATTAAACTGTTTTAAGGTTTAAGTCTCTGCATTCCTTTGGTTTCTGCTTGGGTTCGATTGGATTTTGTTGTTGGTATTCATGATTGTTTCTAAAAGTGTTTCGCTGCATCTAAAAAAGGTTGAGTGACACTATTCCTGCATTGCAGTTTCTCTCTTCCATTTTCTATTTCCTTTCTGCACTTTCAGTTTTGACAAGTTTTTATTATTTTCTTTAATTTCTATTTTATTTTGATCATTTAGTACCTTATATTTTGAACAATAATAATGTAGTTCAATTTTACAATCAAGTTTTATTAATTAGTTGATTTAAATTATTGATTTCTTCTATTGTCATTGCTTTGCATTTTCTAATCTATGTTTCTATTTTTTTTGCTTCATGTGGATTGCTAGACTGGAGGAGTTTTAACCGGAGATTGCTGTTATATATGCTGCAACTACGTGCTTCTTATTGGGTTCTTGCTACTACCACGGGTTGAAAGGTGTTGAGGATAGATGGTTGAATAGATGAAAGTAGCTGGAAGCAATTCTATTTTATTTTGGTAATAATGTTATTTTTTTTGTTTACATATATTAGAATAGATAAAATTAATCCGTGCATCGCACGGGATTCAAACTAGTATATATTATAAAACAGAAAACAAAGGTAACACTTGTCACAATATCATTAATCTCATTTTTTTTATTTAATCTCAAACTTTTATTTCCTTTTAAATTATTTTTTTTACCCAATTAATATTCTGTTAACTACTATCACACATAATTTTTTACAATTGTTTAACTGACAACTGACCATTATCAAGATAATGCTAATATGGGTTCACAACTCCTTTTCCTTCGGTTGAAAAATAGACAAGTAATGAACATCAGTTTATTGTAAAAGTTAAAATTTGAGGTGTTGATGGCAGAGAAAGTAGAAGAAAAGGAGGGAACAATCTTAATTTTCATTTTTTTATTTTCTTTTAACTTATATTTTAAAACTAATTAATATTTTTTGAATTATCTATTTATCCCTTCTAAATATTTATTATTCAAATTTTAAACATTATTTAGTTATGCTATCAAATTATCTAATAATATCTATTTTTAAAAAATTAATTAATTAATTAATTTAACAAATATTTAATTTTCAGATCTTTATCAAAATTTTCATGATATTATCAATATTAAACATGTATTAATTTTTAAAATTAATATCTAATTAAATCTTTCATATATCTAATCAAATCTTTTAAAATTATTATCAAATCTATTTTAAACTATTTATTATCTATGTAATAAATAAAAACCAACTTCTAATAACCGTTCTATTTATGACCCATGCGATGCACAGAAATTTTGTATATTTAAAAGTGATTGTTAATAAAAATAAAATTTATTTTCAATTTAGTTATTTAGATGATAAAACTAAATATATAATTAATTAACGTAATTTAATCAAAGTAAGTAATTAGAAATTAATTTATTAATATAAAATCTTTTAAGAAAAAATAAATAAGAAATGATGATGAATGGAAAATATAAATAATGCATTCGAATATAAAAAACACTAACATCCAAAAAAAATGCGTCCAACACTTAAATTAAAAACTAAAAGTTCGATCATCGAAAAAAAAGGTCTTCAGTTCTGAGAATCTTCAAATGACGTTGTCGGATCTATACTCCTACAATTATGTTTACATCATACATAATTGTTATCTATTTATAGAACACAAAGAATTCAACTAAGTAATGAATAAACGTAAAACCTTACTCGCGTGTACATATTTTTTTTGCAAGTGTTTGACGAAAATTATCATCTTCTTCATATGTACACGAATTAGCAGACATCTCTATTGATATCTTCCTTCATATATATATATATATATATATATATATATATATATATTATAAAACAGAAAACAAAGGTAACATGTGTCACAATATCATTAATCTCATTTTTTTAATTTTATTTAATCTCAAATTTTTATTTCCTTTTAAATTATCTTTTTTACCCAATTAATATTCAGTTAACTACTATCACACATAATTTTTTACAGCTTTTTAACTGATAACTCACCATTATTATAAAACAAAAAACAAAGGTAACACTTGTCGCAATATCATTAATCTCATTTTTTATTTTATTTAATCTCAAATTTTTATTTGCTTTTAAATTATCTTTTTTTCCCAATTAATATTCTGTTAACTACTGTCACACATAATTTTTTTACAGTTTTTTAACTGACAACTCACCTCACCATTATCAGGATAATGCTAATATGGGTTCACAACTCCTTTTCCTTCAGTTGAAAAATAGACAAGTAATGAACATCAGTTTATTGTAAAAGTCAAAATTTGAGGCGTTGATGGTAGAGATAGTGGAGGAAAATGAGGAAACAATCTTAATTTTCATTTTTTTATTTTCTTTTAAATTATATTTTAAAACTAATTAATATTTTTGGAATTATCTATTTATCCCTTTTAAATATTTATTATTCAAATTTTAAACATTATTTAGTTATGCTATCAAATTATCTACTAATATCTATTTTTAAAAAATAAATAAATAAATAAATAAATTTAATAAATATTTAATTTTAAGATCTTTATCAAAATTTTCATGATATTATCAATATTAAACCTGTATTAATTTTTAAAATTAATATCTAATTAAATCTTTTATATATCTAATCAAATCTTTTAAAATTATTATAAAATCTATTTTAAATTATTTATTATCTATTTAATAAATAAAAACCAACTTCTAATAACCGTTCTATTTACTATAAAACTGCTCCTTCCACGTTTTAATATCCCTCTACCATCCTTATTCTAAATCACGTTCTATTAACCCTCTATACTCCTCACTCTAAATCCACATTCTAATACCTCTTTCCAATCCTTACTGCAAAACAATTCAACCATCTCCTCCGATTTCCTTGCTCTAGTTACAAGTTTGCATATTGTCATATTAGAAACATGAAAAAAGTAAATTTGCCTTTCATCTTATAGAGTTTCTACCTTTTAAGGTGACATTTTGGATTTTTTGTTTAGGAAATGTTTTTTTGGTGCTTTTAATAATTAAAACACATGAGTTGGATAATGAGTTGATTATTCTATTCTTTGGTTTTTTTTATAGATGAAATTTTGGATTTGTCATTTGTTTTTTTTTTTGTTACATTTTTTAAGTTTAATGCTATAGCTTACAAATTTGGTGATCTTTCATGTTTTATGGAGTTTTAATGGTTATTATAGCTGTTTACCTTTTCATATTTTCATTAAATAAGTAAAAAAAGAAGAAGTTAGCAGAAGATGATAATTTCATATTTTCATATATTGAAGTAATAACCAGAAGACGATAATTTTTGTCAAACACCTGTAAAAAAAATATGTACACGCAAGTAAGGTTTTATGTTTATTCATTAATTAGTTGAATTCTTTCTGTTCTATAAATAGATAACAATTATGTATGATGTAAACATAATTGCAGGAGCATAGATCCAGTAGCATCATTTGAAGATTCTCAGAACTGAAGACCTTTTTTTTCGATGATCGAACTTTTAGTTTTTAATTTATGTGTTGGACGCATTTTTTTTGGATGTTAGTGTTTCATATATTCGAATGTAACATTTATATATTTCATTCATCATCATTTCTTATTTATTTTTTCTTATAAGATTTACTTACTTTGATTAAATTACGTTAATTAATTATGTTGACACCTAATTTTGTCCCATTTTTGTTATTTTTGTTGTTATTATATATTCTATTTATTATTTGTTTTTAATTTTTATTTTTATTATTATTATCTTTTTTATTTATTATTATTATTATTATTAATTTTATTATTTTTTTCTTTATTTTTATTATTATTATTAATATTATGATTATTTCATTTTATTTTATTTCTGTTCCATCAGCATTTAATGGGAACCCTTCCCTAGAACCACCGGCCACCAGTTCTTGTCACCCGTCCCATCTCCGCCGGCTGTCACCACCAGCTACTCTACTCAATCCCATCACACCAAACCCCATGCCAGACTCCTCTAAAAGACCTCACCATCACTCAGGGAAGGGGGAGCCTCAACAAAAAATCCCGACCCCGAGCTCCATTGCCACGCCACCTCTGGTCATCATTTCCAAACCAGACACAGACCGAAGCTTCAAGCTCTCCCTACTCACCGAGCATCACCCTCAACCCCAACAGCACCAAACACAACCATCACCACCAAACACAACCACTCACCCCCACCAAAACCAACCAAAACCCTAGGAACCAAAGCCACAAAAACAAAAACAAAAAAGGGGAAAACAGAACACCAGATCCGGAAACCGAGGGTTTCCAAATCCTAGATCCGAGATCTGAATCCCCACCTGCAAAAACACAAACAACGACAACCACAGACACTTCCCAAACCATCAAACAACCAAAAAAACAAAAACGAAAAAAATAAAAAAAGAAGGAAATCTTTTCGATTTAGTCAGATCTATAGGGTTAGGAGGTTTTTTGAGTGAATCAAAGGTCGGAATCGAGTTCAGGGAGTGGAGAGCTTCCGGAAAGTGGTTTCCTTTTTTATTTCAAACCACCGGCAATGACGGCCGGCGACGGCGGCCAGCTGTGGCACAGGCGGCGGCCGGGAATCACCCCGGCAAAGAGCCTCAAAGGCTCTGGATTTTTTGAAGAAGAAAAGAGGAAAATGAAATAGAAAAAAAAAGAGGGGCATTTATAGCAAAAAAAAAAAGAATTTGAAGGCAGATCCGCGCGTGGACCTGGATCCGATCCGAGACCCGCGTGCCCGCTCGGCCAGCTGAGGAAGGGAAAAAAGAGAAGATCCGCGCGTGACCCGGGACCCGACCCGGGATCCGCTCGTCCGACCCGCCTCGGAGGGGAGAAGATCCTTTGCCTCAGGTGACCCGACCCGGGATCCATGCGTCCGACCCGGCTCCACCTTCTTCCCGCGACCCGCGTGGCGTGCCCGACCCGCTTGACGACCCGCATGCTCGACCCGATCCGCCACCTGCCTTGCTGCCCAAGCCCACCAGACCAGGCCCAATCCGATCAGCTGTTCAAATTTAATATTTCTTTTGTTTATAATTTAGTTGATACGTATCGTTTATCTAAACTTACATAGGACTTCAATGATTGATGAGCCTCTCGGTTCCAGCAACTATAATCTTGGGTGCAACCTAGCCGCCAAGCTTGCAAAGCCTGTGGTGATGGCTTAAATTTATCCTTTAATTTTCACCACAGTTGACATAATCTTGGGTCCAACCTAGCTACCAACTCTTGCGAAGCCTGTGGTGATGGCTTAAATTTATCCTTTAATTTTCGCCGCTGTTGACATTGATGCAGAATATGCACGACTGTCTCTTCGAGATCTTGTTCACATGGAGCAGAGGGATTTGTCCCCCTCTCTATGCTTCTCAAGTTGAGCCTTGAGAGACAGTGCATTAACTGGTCAGTGGTGACGAGCCCGCCATGAAAGTACTATCTGATTTGACGGTTTCAATAAATACAATAACACAATGTAGAAAAAAAAAATATAATACAAAATTAACGCCAATAAAAAAAGTCAAAGATTAAAAACTAACAAAAATTGTAAATAAACAAGATAAAAATTAAAAATATCATGATCCACGTGTTAACAATACAAAATTTTTATATTTTATAATAATTTTGTATAATATAAACATAAATTATATAAAAAAATTATCATTTCTGCTTCCTAACTTTCGTATAATCGGCCAAACAACTTTTCTTTATTGAGGGTAGGAGGAAGAGTTCCCTTGTTCAACACTTATCTACAATGATGGGCATTCTTAACTAAATGTAATGCGAAAACTTCTTAACATTGCGTTGATATATACAACATTAAACTACGATAAAAAAATATAAAAAAATGATACAAATTAAAATTTTTAAAAGTTGTATATAATTTAGTAAAAATTATAATAAAACATTTTGTGATTGATAAATCAATACAAATTTTGATATAAAATTTATGTTTTACACAAAAGACACGAAACATACATTCGAATAGACAGATCTACTCATACTCCAACCATAAACTCGATCAGACTCCATAGCATTTGTGCTGGCTACCAAAAGTATACAAATATCATCCTATGCTTTATTAAAAAGAGAAAATCGTGTAGATGTCTGCGTGTGTAACTACCTGTCTAACCAATCATCACATGTCCATCTCTCCATCCGCAAACCAGTTAGCGAGAAAGAAAATGCAAGAGCGCAAAATACACAAACTCATTTTGTGTAATAAATAAATGAGAATTCTAACATTACTAAACCCAAATACTGCACAATTATGTTTGCAAGATGCATGCCACCCATCGTATTGGACTTAATTTCAAGCTACCAGTCTGACACAACATATTTTTCCTACAGACTAATTGGAACATAACCATTCTAAGGCTAGACGCAAATAGAGCTTCTGCCGTCACCCTAAAATGTACAAAAGAGAGCAGAATTAAATTCCTGCTGTTTTGAATTGAATATACCAAGTGGCTTCACAGAGCACCAGTCTGGTGTAGGCACTAAGAATTATGTCTAGTGTAAAAATAAGACTTCAAGCTGAACCTTTCTGAACAACTGATTCTGTAAAACAATCTCTACCCACACGAGGAACTAACGGTATTCTCACCAGTCACCATGCAACGCAAGCCTGTCGAATAAGAGCATCAGAATTGGATTCAGTAAATACTCAATTATCAATCAACATTGTAAACATTGTCTATATGCATGCCATTAGTATTTCTACAAACAACAGCAAACCTACTCTGATGTATGTCAAGTTTGTTTGATAAACTTCCTAGTAAATTGGGTCAAGCCAGATGAGATGATCGTCTATTTTCCAGAGTGCTTCAATAAATTATACATCATCAAGGTCGCTAATCTGCTGCTAACATAAACAGAGTTAGTTCCCATAAGCATGACTAGTCAAATGTTGATTCCTACCTTTCAAATGCAAAGAAACACCGTTGCCTTCAAAAAAATCAAACAAAACAAATCGTATATTTTCATTAGAGCATGAATCAAGTGGAACATTACTTTAAGTGAAAGAAACGCCACATAAAAGCTACTAAGGCCAAATCAACTTATGCACATTCATGCTGTAAAGCAAATTAAATGTTTTAAAGACCAAACTAAATTACCTATTCTGTGAAAACACTCATGAGATCATTTGGAGGAAATTGTTGTGGCATTGGTATGCCAACTTTTGTATTATCCACAAACTCCATATTTGGCTCCTGCTTTACTTTGGTACCAATGTTCTCACTGGAGACCTTTACAAGCCCAGAAGTGCTCATCGGTGATTGAAATTCATCAACAGCAAACTGTGTCGGAAGCCAAGCCCCTTTATTAACATATCCAAGATTATTAAAAGGTGCTTTATCAAGAACATCTCCAGACTTAGTAGAACCATAGAGACCCTGGACATCACACTTGCTGTGGACAAATCCTGGCAAATGCCTGGATGCTTTAAATGTCATGCTTGAAGTTTGAACTTGCTGGCTAGTAAAATTGTCAGTATTTACAAAGCAAGATGAAACAGATGGAGAAACAGATGCAGGGGGGATATACCCACTAAGAACGCCTGTAGTTTGGAGACTCACATCGGAGACTTGCCCACTATTCAGTGAAGAATTATTTGATTGAGATAAAAGAAGACTGTAATCATTCCTACTAAAGTTTCCGTTCTGGTTTACAGAAACAGGACTATTTCCTGTCTGAAAACTAGCAGCTGACTGAGAGGGTACAACAAGGCAAGATGGCTGCACATTAATCGAACGGCTGGGCTCAGAAGCAGCAGGTTGCTGCTGCTGTGATTTCTGGAGTTGTAGTTGCTGTTGCTGCAACAAATCAATAAGCATGTTACCATTCTGAGAAGTTAACGCTCCAGTACTAGTGGGACCTGCTGTAACAATGTCATTAGAGGGCCATCCTCCAAACCCTGAAGGAACATCTTCACCAGATGCAATGGATTGTGGGAAGTGTTTGAAAATGCTGGATTGGCATTTTACTAAAGGTTGACCAAATGTCACACCATGTTCAACAGGTATACACTTGGGCCCTTGAAGAGATGCTTGAAGAAGACCTGGCTGGTCCATTGCCATAACTAAATTACCAGTTGGTCGACCTAAGAAATCAGCATGGAGGGCTGCTAAAGTTTGCGGAGGAATTTGTCCTGAGGCAGCTAATGCTTGGATGTCAAATCTTCCAAAAGAACCAATTTTAACGTTTGGTTCTACTGGCCCACAAAGTGAATTAGAAATACCAACTTGTTGAGCCACTCCACTTATTCTCTTCAAGTATAGTCTGAATTTCTGCTCATAGAGATCATAGTAACTTGCATTTAAAATTACAGTTTTTTAACAGGTATAAGTAGCAAAATAATTCTACAGCAATTAGATAGTTCGTTGCGTATATACTTTTCAAAATAATGTAAATATTTGACAGGCTTCAAGCTCCTGAACAGGTTATATGTTCAGAAACAGCTTCTGCATAAAGCAGCTGGCAGGTGGTCCTGCACTGCAGGCTACTTATATTATAACAATGATAAATCCAAATTTGACAAGCAAAGTGAACAATGCTATGAGCATTATCAAGCATTATAATTTTTTATTGATTCTCAAACTCAATTATGAGATCCAGTTCCAATCAGATAAAAGATGAATAAACTAATCCTCAAAGGTAGATCACTTCATAAATTCATCAGATGTCTAACAACATTAAATGCTGTGACTGAACAGGTTATTCAGTGCTCACTCCAGCATAAAGCAGCTGGCAGGTAGTCCTGCACTTAAGGCAAAGCATCATCTAAAAATACAACTTAAAACCAATTATGTCTTGCAAAAGAAGTGGACAAATGAACAATATAAGCCTTATTCACCATTGAGATTCTTTTTCTTTTTCTTTTAAACTCAATTATGAGACCCACATTCAATTAGACAGATAACTTGAATCAGCTAATCCTCTTAAGAAGATACTTCCATAACTTCACCAGATGTCAAAAAAATAACATACATCGCCTCATATAATGATGCACCTCAGATTAGCATGACTTCAGACCTTTTGAAGTTATTATCATCATCAAATCTAGACAATCACCTAAGATTCCCTACCACAATGAGATTTTTTTCAATGGTTAATTATGACTCAGATTTCATCAACTTTACCTCAAAATTTCCCTACACATATATCAGCACAACAAATATAATATTGGAAGCCAGAAAATTTATAAAACTTCAATCTTTATGGAAGAGGGGAAACAATGGACCCAGAATAGATATAAATTAAAATCAGAGTATGGTTGTCATATCTAAGACAACCGTTAGAACCCAGGACTTGCATGACTTCGTTAGCTAAGTAATTCTAGAAAAAAAAAAAACCATTACCATATTAAGTTTATTTATTACAATTGCTAATGGGCAGAAAGTCTAAGCTCTACTAAATCAGAATGGAGAGCAAAACCAAACAGCAGAAATAGGCCATATCTCTTCACTCAAAAAAAAGGTGAAGCATAAAAGAATCTAAAAGGCATCATTTCAAAACAATAAAAAATGAAATAACATATCAACAACAAACTTTCAAAGCTTTGTTAGCAGTCAAAATCCAAAAGTCCAAAACGAATAAGGAATGTGCAAGCAAAACAACAATCAACTTCTTTTAACAAGTTCACTCAAACACAGCGCTGAGAGCCAACCTCCAAATGCTCAAATATATCTATGACCAGTCCCGATTACTAGTAGATGAAAAAGAAAATGCAGTACAGAAACACTAGGTGAGAACCAAACCTGCAAATGGCTTGCCACATTTTCTCTAGTTAAACCAGGTACATTCATCAGCTCAAGAATCCTCTTGGGAACAGCCTCTGAAATAGTAGCAACAGTGTTTTAGTCAGCAATAATAGAGAAATGCCATTAGCATTGACAATTCTATATGGAAGATTGCAGAGGAGACAAAATGCTATCCCCCATAGCCATTCAACAACTTAAGAAAAACAACTAAAAGGAATAAATCATTGGAGATCGTACTATCAATCCCTAGCTGGTTTACAGCACTGACAAATTGCTGGTGCAGTTCCACTGACCAAACGACACGTGGTTTCTTTGATGTGGATGGATCATCATTTTCGATTTCATCATCACCCTCTTCTTTTGCATTGCTCCTCTTTTTCTGAGGTCTCAATGATACATCTGTTCCATCATTGACTGAAGAATCACATTCAGCATCATCACTTCCGCGTTTATGTCTATCGTTATCATCTAAGCTTCCTGACTGTTCTAGCTCTTTATTCTCACTCCATTTCTTCCTAACAACATGCTGCCATATATTCTTCAACTCCTCCTCACGTATGGGCTTAATCAAATAATCACAAGCCCCATGTCTAATTCCCTTCATAACAGCACTTGTTTTCCCATCAGCTGACATCACTGCACAGGACTCATCATGGTAATAAACAGAAGCAACATAATTATGAAAACTCTTTATTGGAAAACAAAAGAATACTTACTAATTACAGGAAGATCCATTTCAAGCCCAACATGTTCAAGGAGTTTATAACCATCCATATCAGGCATATAAACATCACTTAGTACCACATCAAAACATCCTTTTCTCTCACGTAAAAGGTTCAGGGCAACTTTGGCTTGGGAGCAAGTAGTAACTGCAAAAAATGAAAATTTGAATAAACATCACAACATTTGAAACTGCTTACATGTAACAAAATTTAGATGAAACCATGATACCAACAAAGACTCTTTCAGGTTGTTTGATAGCATTTAATCTAAGACATAAAAAAGCAAAAAGTAATGTGCATTTGGGTACTAAAGTAAATTCATAGGCAACAATTTTTAAGAGTTCAACACTTCATAATGTAATTTTTGTTGGATCATTATTATCATCATCAGAGCCTTTATCCCAAGAGATTGAGATAGATTATATAAACCAATATCCGAACTCACGTGATATCATCCACATGTATTCTCATCCTCCACACATTCCTATCCAAGGTCATTTGCTCATCCAATTCTAATTCCTCCATATCTTTTCAAATTATTTCTTTCAAGTCTTTCTCGGACTTTCAAATTAATTTTTGTTAGATAAAAAAATAATTCGCTTTTATAGGAAACAATTATGATGAAATTTGCGTTGTATTCTAGTGATTTGATCATTTTTAATCAATTATAATTTTATTTTTCTCCGTTTGCTTAAAAATCTTAAAACTAACAACCACAAAAATACACTCAAATCTATGCTTAATTCAAAATGCAAGTTTTATACGCAGGAAATGCGTGGAATATATATAAATTAACTTTAGAAAAGGCAAAATTAAGCACCTATATAAAGGCAACGGCGAAGCATCTGCTCGAGAATTCTTAAACAAGTAATGTCATCGTCCACAACTAGAACCCTCAAGCCAGCCGGGAAATCATCGGAGACCACAACCTCCGGTCCTTTGCACGACGACGAAACGCCGTAGCTGCTGGTCGCAGCGGCGCTCGTGCTCACACTCGACTGCAGCGCTCTCTGCATGGCAGCCATAGCCAAAAACACAACTCATTCACATTAATAAAAGAACCCTAGAATTAGTCTTTCTCTCTCTTCACGACTCCATTTCATCAAAACAGAACACTGAAATTCACAATCAGAAGAAACTATTGAAACAGAGACAGAGAGAAACCCTAGAAACGACGGCTTGACGTTGATATTTTTTTTTTCTATTTAGTGATCGAAAGAGCTGAAAATTTTTATAGAGAGAAAGAAGAAGAAATAAGAGAAGCTCTAGAGAGTAGCGAAATAATTTGTAAAAAATTAAAAATCGGACAATTAGATAAAAACTGTCCTTTTTTATTAATTAATTTATTTTATTTTTGGGGTGGGCCGGGGATAATAAATAAAAAAGTAGAAAGGGAGGAAATAATTGGAGTGATTGGAGGGTGTTGAAGCGAAAGGTGGGACCCAGACAGGCCGAAGAGAGTCAGGCTCAGGCACAGTGGCTCTCGTGGCCTGCGTTTTCCCCGTCTGCGACTCTTCGGTTTCTGTCGCCCATGGTCTGGCGGTGAGGGCTCAAGCTAGTACATAGGGTTCACCTAATGGCCGAAGACTTGAAAGTCTGAAAATATAGGCCCGTTTGCGTTTGGTGAGGGGTGCGGTGGAGAATGTTCGCAAAATCGAGTAATTTTATAAAAAAAATATATAAAAATAACAGGATTAAATTTTAATAAATTTTGTACATAAATTTGATAAAAATTAAAATTAATTTTGTATTTGATATATCAATATAAATTTTAATACAATAATTGATGCATTTTATATGATATAAATATAATTTTATAATATAAACACAAGTTATGAAATTTACCATTCCCCGTGCATTGAATCTAGTGGGGCTTAAGTAGTGCTTATTGAGTCTTCCTATGGACCCATAGTATGTACTGTTTATAAATGAAAATTCCAAATCTAGTTTTTTCTAATGTTGTCAGGAATATTTTTAGTTATTATTTGAGCTTAATTTAATTTAATTTAATTTTTTGAATAATACTAAAAGTATGTTTTTAGGCTAAATTCGTGTATCAAAAAATTTACTTTTGATTTGTTTCGAAAATCAATCTTTGATTAACAAAAATTGAATTATTTTCTTTATGAATTGAATTAATCTTCATAAATCAAATCTAATTCTTTGATTAAGGGGAAAATTTATACATTTATTGAACCAAATTCTTTATTGCAAATGTTGAATGAACTTCAACAACGAAGAACAAACAAAAATATTGAGCTTATCAACAGATAAGCTAAAAATATATCAAATCCTTAAAAATAAACAATAAAAGACTGACACTTTATCAATAAATAAATTAAAAATACGTTAAATTCCTAAAAATAAATACAAATAAATTTTTTAATTTGATTATAATGATTTATTAATGAAATGTTAACATCTTATGTATTGACAATATATTAAGATTATACAATATCATTGCATCGTATATAAATCTTATTTTTAATAGATTTGAAACGTTTTTGAAACCAATTAAGAGACAAGAAATATAAAATGATGTGTGAAACTTTTTAAATTGTTATTTATAAAAAAATATTTGTAATTAATATATTGTCTTTAAAAAAGAGTTAAAATATTTTTAAAAAAATCTTAAACTATTTCATTTTTGTAAGTACGTTTTGTATTTTTCATCGCACCTAAATAAACCTCATATTAAAAAATGAATTTGAAGATCAAAATAAATTAATCTAAACAATAAAAAAGAGAGAGAGAGATATAACCTTAAAACATTTTACAAAAGAAATATGCATTTTTAATTTGATATAAAAAGTATATATTAAATGGAAAATACAAAAAAAAAAGGAGGAAATTAAAAGCATTGAGTCAGAAATGAGCTCTAGATTAGAAGCAAGGAAACCCATTTCCGACATGGGTCTTAACTTTGGGTCTTAATTGACTGGTTTCTTATGTCTCGTTGGTCATGGCTTTAGCCTTTAGGATGTCGGTGGGTAAGGCCTTGGCTAAGATCAATTGAAGGACTGAAGCTGAAGGCTTGATATTGTACAATGGGAGGCCACAATTAATGAGAACATTGTCCAACTTGCAACATAGTGCATGGTTTCTTTGGTAAAATTTCAATGGTGTATATGTCGCGACGTATTATTCTTTGAATAGTTAGAAAAACAAGAGATAGAATAAAGGAAGAAAAGATGTTTTATGAGCCTTGAACTTTAATCATTTTTTTAAATGTTAAAAAATTTCTTAAGATACAATATAATTTTACAAACTCTCTCAAAACATACATAAAATTATGAATTAATTAAGGATAAAAGATTGCATATTTATCGTGGCCAAATAATACTTTTTGAATGATTATGTCTTGTCCAAAAAGGCACTACTCCAGCCAAATTATGCCTGTTGGACAATTTTTTTAATTTCTAACAAGTTAGGTCTGTTAGACATAATTTTTAGTTTTAGGCAACTTTTAACTTCGAATAAGGTTGTCTACTAGACATCATTTTTAATAATTTATTTTATTTATTTTTATTTCAAAATTAAAAAAAATAAAATAAAAAAAAATTCTTTAACTAAATTTAGAAGCTCGGGTATCCAAGTGTCTAAGTGCCTTTTATAAACTAACATAAAGATACAAGGCTTCTAGCCCAAGCACTCAGTCCAAAGCCCAAAATTTTTGACTAGTTCATTAGAAACTATTTGCTTACAAGTTACATAGTTAAAGCTTTTTTGTTTTCTTTTCTTTCTCAACACGAGATTCCACACTTAATATTTCGAATTTTTTAACATATTACATATATAAAATAATTATATGATAGACATGGTAATTTAAAATATAATACATTCATATGACACAAACGTGATACGAAAAAAAGTAAAAAATAACATATGTTAAAAACTAGTAAAAAATTATATGAATTGGATAAAAATTAAAAAATATATTTTGCGTTTGGTGATGTTCGCATGAGTTGTGATATGATAATTTTCATATTTTACACTATTTTATATGTAATGGAAATGATACAAATGCATATATTTAATTAATCTTTTGTTTTGTCTCATAAAAATTAGTTTAGATAGACAATAAAATTGACTTTAGTGAAATTGAAAATAATGAAATAACCATTAAATATATATTTTCTAATAATTTAATAAAAAATTTAAAACAAGGCAGGAGGGTAACCTTCCGATGTGGTGAGTTTCAAAATAACCCAAAGTCAACGATCGGAATCCTTTTCAAGTTCACTATCAATGGCTAATCTCATTTTTTTTCTTTAGTTTTTTTTAGATGAAATGAATTTTAGTTTTACGGTAAATTTTATTTTTTATCTGGAGTCACGGGTTGAAATCGCAGAAACAATATCTCTATTAATGCGGAAGGAGATCGTACACATATTACCCTCCTTAAACATCAAAATATAGAAACCTTGTACATTAATCATTAAATTAAATATTTCATTGGAATAAATAAACTATATTGTCAAAAAAATCGAAAAGATATGGTAAAAGAAAAAAAATTTTGAGTTAGAATGGCGGTGGCACTGGCACCTTATCTTTAAACCATCGAATGGTAAAGCACTGGCTCTGCATGTCTCAATCGGTCTATCATCCATGCTGAAGCAAATAGGAAATTGGGCTATGCTATCCACACCTTCCATGTTACCCATCCTCCCTAAGGCGGGCAACTCCTTAAAAACTGATCGTTCCACCATTAACACCACCATTAAAGCTTTTAAACTGAGCAATCAAAGAGCTTTGCACATTTGGTGCGGTGCAAGGAGAAGAGTGAGATACGAGGATGAAGATGATGAAAGTGGTGAAGAAGAACTGCTCTACAATGAAGAGATTGCAATGCTCGAGTTGTACAGTCAGTCAGCGAGAGGAGAAGCTCTTCTTGTTCATGCACTTGTGAATCAACAAGAAGTAGAAGTCCTTATCTTCAAGGTCAGTTTTTCATTTTTTTTTTGTGTGTTTTCTGTCAAATTCCAAGTTTTTCTCCTTGTTTTCTTCACAAGTTCGCCATTATTGTAGGGGTTCTCTTCATGTTTGAGCTATGGGACTTCACCAGATCCATCAAGGAGTGTAATTCCAGCTACAGCAGTGATAAAGTCCATTGACAGAATAAAAGGGCCTTTTGATCCCTCCAACATTGAATACGTTGAGAAAGGTCTCAAATGGGAATCTTTCAAGACCCGCCTAGCCCTTACCTAGCAGAAAAATGGTCAGCACTCCCACCATTTCTGGTCTTTCCGGCAGATGTAAAATCACTTTTAACCATATAACACCGAACGAGTCATGCTCTTCATTATGATTTTTCTTCACTTTGTTTTTTTTTTCAACCTAAGCAATTTGTTCTTTAAAGCTGTGTTAAGTTCGGGAAGTTGGAGGTTTTTATTACAATGGAAGGTTTTTAGGACAAGAGAAGATGTAGGTGCTAAAATTCTAGCCTTAAATTGCAGAACTCTCGTGTCTTAAAATCCGAAACATGATCAATTGAGCCCGATTGCAAGTTTGAGCATTTATAAAGGTTGGAATTGATATTTGTTTAAGTGGGAAACAGGGAAATCACTTATCAGAGTCTAACTAGAAGTTTTATATAAGTTAGTGAATTACAATTGAGCAACTGATATGTGCATCTTCTATGATTGTGGCTCTAATTCAACATTTTCCAGGGCCAACTTGCTCACTAAATTGCCCACAATCACTATTGCCGGATCTGACAAAAGAAGTGACTGGGTGCCTTTTGAGTATTTCCCCATAAAACACTTCAACCTGCAGGGCATAGGGGCTGCAAATTTTTGAAGTGAAATCACAGTCTGTCAAACAACACTGGTTTAAATATTGTCAAGTTGGATAATGCTGCAGTGCTCCTGCTCGAAGATGGAAACTAGGAAATGAAGCCCAAAGTGGACCAAACAAATGATCTTTAAATGTTAATCAAATGTTAGAAATTGCCGATGTTGCAATGACTTCCCTAGTTATGAAATACTACTTAGCCTTCATTTTCAGAAAGTTTGATTGGTTACAAACTATCCCAAGAAACACGCTTGCAATCTGAAACATTCACAAAATGTTTGATGTATAGGTAGAATGATATCACTGTCATAACAAGAGAGGAAACTTAGATTTAGTCATATAGCTCACATGGTATTGGCTAATTTTTAGTTATTCGCAGAGTGTCTAACTGGGCTGTTTCTTTGTCCAACAGAAAGCTCGACTGCACTGGATAAGTAGAGCTTTTCATTGGCATGGACTCAATTTCCAAGTCAAAAGATCGAAGAGGGAGTGGGAGAGAGAAAGCAAGATGGAGAAATAAAACAAAGTTGATGCTATGGGAATATGGACAAGTCCTTGCACAAAAAGGGTAGAGTTGGCAGTCAAGCTTAAAGGCATAACCCTACGAGTATGTGGAAAAAGATATGTTTAACGAAAGTCTATTGGTGTTCATGTACATTCCAATAGTGGTCAACAATGGAGATCCCATTGTAGATCTCACTTAGCTGAGATCACAAAACTAGCAGCTCAGACCATAAGACTGTTTGAGGCTAACAGTTGAGGTTGCTAATTTCATTTGATCCATCATTTGACTAACAACGGCTCACTTAGACGGAGTTTTCACTTAATTGACACATTAAATCTCAAGTGTGGAAGGAAATCTCAAGGAAAATTTTCACTTAATTGATACCTAATACAAGTGTGGAAGGAAATTCTTGTTTATAATCTCTAGCTGAGGTAATTTCTTCCACATTGTTTACTTGACTCCTACTTTTGACATGTTTGGCCTGTTACACGCATTGTGCTTTTGTTCAGATTGTCACTGTATAAGTGCCGTTTAATCCCCTCTGTTCTGATTGTACAATGCAAACATAAGAGCGAGCGCATAGTCACTGTTTGTGATCCCATCACATGTGTTATATCTTACATATCAAAAGGCCTCTGGCTTGGGTACGAGAGTGGTGTATTTATTCCCTTTTTACCTGTATATTTTAGCCAATTTTAGAGGAATATTGAATTTTAACCTTTTTATTTTGCTGACAATTGAAATGGTTTTGAACTCTGAATGAATGATTTAGCCAATCTTCCTTCCCAGTCACTGTCGAGCTCTACATATATTATGAAAGCTTTACAACTAACTCATATTTGTTCCTGATCATTGAATGGATCCGGTTCCGGCTCCTCTTAATAGTAGATCAATTAGAACGACTGATCTGATCAAATTCGGTTAAATCCGCGATTATTTCTGGTTAAATTGGTTTCGGCCAATTTTGTCAATATTCTAAAAACTATATCGAATTAAAACAATTTACATGTTATTAATAAGTTATAAATTTTAGTTTAAGAAAACGTCATCTAGGAATCAAGCGTTATGTTTGTATTTAATTTTAAAATATTTATTTTCTAAATATATATTTAAATATAAAAAATATATATCATATAATAATTGTGAATTTTGCGGTGAAAAAGGTGAGATGTTCGATTATCATTGTTCTGATTGTCACGTAGACCTTCACATTAAATGTGCTTTATTTACATATAACATTGCTGAAAGAAAGCTTGGAGAGCTTAAAAGTATTGCTTGCAAAGATCCATCGATTTCCACTGAAAATGGAAACAAAGAAGTTGGAAGTGCCAAGTGCTTTGGGTGTTGGGCACCATTAATTGATTCTACTTGCTATTCTCTTGATTCTGGAATTAATCTTCATAAGAAGTGTGCTGAACTGCCTCTTCAAATCAATCATCCATTTGACATGGAACATCCTCTTATTCTACAGTTCAGTGATGATAGTTTCTCTTGTGCAATATGCCAAGAAACTCAACGAGGAGGATTCTTTTATGGTTGTTCACGTTGTAATTTTGGCTTTCACATTGCATGTCTGTCACCACCATCTGTTATTAAAGATAAAGGTCATCCACACCCATTCACTCTGTTTTTCAGACTATTCCCATTCACTTGTGATGCATGTGGCATCGGGGGGAACTGTGTTCCCTATATGTGCTTAAATTGCAACCTTTTAGTCCATAAGAAGTGCATTTCACTGCCGCGCATCATCAAATTCACATGGCATGAACACCCTATTTCCCACACTTATTCCCTTCAAAGACTTGAATCTAAAAATTGGGATTGTGTAGTTTGTCGTGAAGAGGTGAAGACAAAGCATGGGAGTTACTACTGTTCTGAATCAGATTGTCATTTTATTGTCCATGTGAATTGTGTTATAAAGAGAAAGAATTGGTATGACATAATAGAGGCAGATGAAAAACTCAGTAATGGTATATCTATGCATTCTATCACTATCATTGAAAGAGACGGAGATGGAGAAGCCACAAAGATCAAACATTTTAGTCATGAACATAACTTAATGTTAAGTGGCGAGATCTTAAAGGATGATAAATATTGTGACGGGTGTGCATTACTCATCTCGGGTTCATTTTACTATTGTTCCCAATGTAATTTTTTTCTTCACAAGCCATGTGCTGAATATCCTAAGGTGAAGCATCTTTGGTTTCATCTTTGCCGGCAACTTCCCATTCTTTCTTCAGATGACAGTTTCAAATGTTTAGATTGTGGGTATGTGTGCAATGGTTTTGCCTATAAATGTGACGAGTGTAGGGAACATATATGCCTGCGGTGTGCAACTCCTTATACTCTAACATGTGAAGGGCATAATAAACATCCTCTCTTTTATTATTTCAAGTGTGAAGGACAATGTAATGCTTGTGGTAAGGAGCTATGCCAAGGATACAAGTGCAAGGAATGCAATTTTATTTTGCATTGGAAATGCATTAGATTACCATGCAAAGCTCGACATAAATGCGATGAACATCTTCTTGAACTTACTTATCATGATGATAATACTTATTCAAAGAGTCATTTTTGTGACATTTGTGAAGAGGACAGAAATCCAAATCATTGGTTTTATCACTGTGCAATTTGTGACACTTCTGTTCATCCCAAATGTGCTCTCGGAAGATATGCATTTATGAAATTGGGACGTCTCTACAGAAAAGAAAACCATCCACATCCTCTCACCTTTGTCAAGAAAAAGTATTATTATCCGAAATGCTTTGAATGTGATAAGCCTTGTCAGGATCTGGCTCTTGAGTGCTTAGAGTCTGGATGCGAATACATCATTCACTGGGACTGCAATTGCATTGCATCTTCTGACTTAATTGAGTAAGCAGCAATACTTATGCAAGGAGCCAAGGACACAGGTCTTTACTTTTGTTTTCTTTACTATATTACTTATAAATATGCAATGGTTGTTAATTTTATTACATTGAGTTTGAAGTTGAAATGTATCGTAATCTTGACTTTAACTTTGCAGGGTTTGGCCACCTTCTGATTATTTAGTCTATAATGTGTTGCTTTTACTTATAGCTGGCTGTAAATAGTTTATCTAAAATTAACTTATGTAAGGACAAATAGTTTTACATTAAATCAAACTACTTATTAATTGTCACATACTATGTGAATATTTGTTATTTATTTATTTATTTATTTTGAAGTAATAATAGATATTTCTAAAGTATAAATAATTTAAATTTTGTATTATTCATTTGTTAGAAATTATTCAACATTTTTTTGTTACAAGGGAAAAATGAAAAAAAAAAAAAAACCAAGATAGAAACCAAGGCATTCTAAATGCTTGGGAATAGAATACTCTGTAAGGTTTGTGGAGGATTTTGAACTCGCTCAAAGTCAATCTCCATCTCACATTTTGACTTTGTTAAGGCATCTGCACAAATATTTTTTTTCCTTAAGAACTTGTTGAATCCTTACTTGTCATGGTCTCCGGATAAGCTGTCGAATATCTCTAATACGGCTTCCCAATAAACGAATACTTATATCAGCCTTGCTAATTAAGTTATTCATCATCATTGCATGAAACTCACATATCACTCTGTTAAATCCTTCCTGCCACGCCAGAAGTGAGATAAACTGTACCGCTTGATATTCTGTTACCATGTTTGAACATAGAGTAAGGTGAGCTTTAAATCTCACGATCTAATCTCCTGTGCTAAATCTGATTAGGCTTTTTGCGCCTTATATGTTTGGGTTTCCTCGTGAGGAAGAAATTTTTTAAATTCATTTAAAGCGTTAGAAGATTTAAAAAACTAATTCCAATATCAAGAATTTCTACTTATTTTCAAGAAAAAAATATAAAAAGATGAATTTTAGAAATTGAAATAATCATAAATAAAAAATAGGTTTAAAACGTTGTTTCCGTAAGAATATCTAATAAATCCAACTATATATGAAGTCTCTTCATTAAAACCAATGTGTTCTTTTGAATAATCTTGAAGTAAGAAAATTATTTTAGAAATTCAATCAGAGTGTTAGGAGATTCTTAAAGAATATTCAATATTTAATAAAGAGTTTGTATATGATGCACTGACAGTGTATAGTTTTTATACACTGTTAATGCATCAGAGGTTGACACCTCATTAACAAGTCCTTATGAGCAAATTAAAAAAATTTATTTATATTTACATATAAAGACCTATTGATGAGGTGTCAACTTCTGGTGCATTGACAGTGTATAGAAATTATACACTATCAGTGCATCATATATAAATCCTTTAATAAAATATAAATATAAATATTTTTTTAAAAAAAATAAGATTATCTCTCTATCTTAATTAAGGCCAAAATAGAATAAAATAGAAATCTAAGCTTCCTATGAAAATTTGTGATCCTTTGATAGCGGAATGGGATTGAATTCGATGGAAGCCAAATTCTTACCACAAAACCGAACCAAAACTGGAAACTAATGGTCCCATCAAAATTTGGCTTGAAAGGAAACACTCTTCAATCCAACCAAATGAGGTTTTAAATTGACAGATCACGGAAAAGATTCGTGGAACCCATAGCAAATCCTACAATTTCGTAGACACGTCTAAATACGTGAATGTTCTTTAAGTAATTAGGTTTCCGAGCTTTAGGAGATTGAATTTAGTATGTTGTTAGAAATATTTGACAAAGAATTAAGTGAAGTAAGATCGAGTGATTAAGAATAAATTATGATATTTTGTATGATTTGAGTTTAAATTTAAATAATCCTATCCGTCTCTGGTTATTAAATATTTTATTTTAATAAAAATAAGCCTAGAAAAAAATAAATGAAGATAGTTACAGGATCCTTGTAAAAGTTTCAACAGTGAATATTAAAAAAGCTGAAAAAATTATGCAATTTACCCTCTGTGCAGGTGCTCCTTAAAGATATGCATTCGACAATTTAATATAAGGCAGGCTCATGTAGTAAAACATATTTATACTTGGGTTGAAATTATATCAACACATTAAATTTAAAATATTTTTTAATTTTATTAAATTTTAATACATATCATCTTTCATATTTTCTATGTTATATTCGCATTATACAAATTAGTGTTCCACTTAAAATTTTCAAGATTAAATGCAAGTACGGACAGATGCTCGACAAAGTTCTGTGAAATCATGTACAACTGGGCTAGACCTAGACTAAGGAAGTATCTCATTCACAACTAAGTAAAGCAGTTTCTGAAAGATCTAAATGGTTACCCTCCAACCGCTCAGCAGGCCTGCCAATGCGGCCCAACTCTGCGTTAAGCAGTTGAGCTAGCAATTTTCTTGACTTATCGAAGATAAAATATGTGAAAATCGTTTACGTTAATTTGAACATATAAGACGTACATCTATAGATGCTCTAGTTAGAAGAATAGAGGCTATGGATGTTGAGAGAAGGGTTAAGACTAGAGGAAGACCAAAAAAGACTTGAAGGGAAATAATTTGGAAAGATATAGAGGTTTTAGAATTAGATGAGCAAATGGTCTTGAATAGGAATCTATGGAAGCAAAGAATACATATGGACGATCTAACATGATTTTAGATATTGATTCATATAGCCTATCCTAATTGTCGTAACGGCTTCGCGCTCGACGATTTTCGAAAAACGTTCAAAAACGAAAGGGAGTCGCCACCAATCTTTTTTTATTAGGTGTGATTGGCCACCTGAGTTTATCTTTTCAACAAAATCTCAAAATTAATTAAGTTTTATTAAAAAGATAATCTTTTGGTCTGCGAAACAAAAATTGGGTTCGGGGGTACGGTTACGCGTGGGGAAGGATTAGCACCCCCACAACGCCCGTTAAAAAACGGTACCATCCAACTACACGGTATCCTTTAATTTTAATAAAATGGTCTTGAATTAATATTTAAAAATAATTCTTATTTTATTGCAATCAATTTTATTCTTTTATTTTTTATTTGTAAATTTATTTTGTTTTATTTTAAAAAGTTGAATTTTATTTTCCAAAAGTGAATGTGAACCTTTTCGTATTTGAAAAATTAAATCAAATATCCCAATACTCTGGTAACATTTGAAATAATTTTCCTCACCTAAAGATTTCTTAAGAATCACTACTTGTGAGTTCTATAGAATCTCATCATCGGAAGATTCACACTCGCTTCGAGAATTATTATGAGTGCATATGATGCAAACATATAGTACATGATGCACATGGAACTTAAAAGAAATTTATTTATTTTGATTTTATTAATGAAACTCTTGATATTGAGAAATTTAGCTAAATATCCCAATACTCTGGTAACATTTAGCTAATTCCTCTCTCCTAGGGATCAGTCAAGAAATCACTACTTGTGAGTCTCATGACATCCCATCCTCGGAAGAATTTCATTTAAATTCAAATTTTATTATTCATTTCCTTTTCTTATTTTCTTTTAAAAACTTATTTATTTTTATTTTTTTAATAAAAATTTAAATTATTGAAAAATCATACTAAATATCCCAATACTCTGGTAACATTTAGCACGACTCTTCTCACCTAGGGATCAGTCAAGAAATCACTACTTGTGAGTCTCATGACATCCCATCCTCGGACTTTTGTTTACTTAAATTTATATTTTCCTTTTTTATTTTCTTTTAAAAACTTATTTATTTTTATTTTTTAATAAAAATTTAAATTATTGAAAAATCATACTAAATATCCCAATACTCTGGAAACATTTAGCACGACTCTTCTCACCTAGGGATCAGTCAAGAAATCACTACTTGTGAGTCTCATGACATCCCATCCTCGGACTTTTGTTTACTTAAATTTATATTTTCCTTTTTTATTTTCTTTTAAAAACTTATTTATTTTTATTTTTTAATAAAAATTTAAATTATTGAAAAATCATACTAAATATCCCAATACTCTGGTAACATTTAGTATGACTCTTCTCACCTAGGGATCAGTCAAGAAATCACTACTTGTGAGTTTCATGACATCCCATCATCGGAACATTTATTTTAAAATTAATATTTATTATCTTGATTCTTTTAATTATTCCTTTTTACTAAAATTCTGTTATTACTTATTTGATTATTTTAACTATCATTCTTTACTTTTGGAAAATTTACTATGATTAATTTTTATATTATATTTTTTTTTATATAATTCTAAAAATCCCCTTTTGTTTATTTCCCTCGATTGTTTTTATTGCCTCTTTTATTTTTATTAGTTTTCACTTAATTAATATTTCTCTAAACACTTTTTATTTGTCAAAACTCTTTATTATATATATTTA
Source organism: Heritiera littoralis (assembly GCA_031772115.1). Lineage (NCBI taxonomy): Eukaryota > Viridiplantae > Streptophyta > Magnoliopsida > Malvales > Malvaceae > Heritiera > Heritiera littoralis. The sequence goes on along the minus strand of JAPDPK010000008.1, from coordinate 8,638,997 downwards.
TTTATACATTTTATTTTTGATCTTTTTCTTCTTTTTTTTTAAAAAATAAATATGAAATCGGATATTGATGAATAATACCGAATATCCCAATACTCTGGTAACATTCGATATAATTCCCCTCACCTAAAGTTTTTCGAAGAATCGCTACTTGCGAGTTCAACGAAGACTTATCATCGGGATTCCCTACTTATTTTATTATTATTCTTCATTTATTATTATTATTTTCTCCTCAACCCACATTTCGTTTATCTAATAAAAACTTATTTTTATTTTAAAAATATGTTTTTTTATATATAATTTATGTATATATACATTTTTATATATTTATTTATATATTCTATGTATAATATATATTCATATGTTTTAAAGCTATATATTTTATATATTTATATGTATTTATTTTACACATTTATTTACATATATTTTAAAACTATATATTCATACATTTTTTTATATTTATTAACATATGTATTTTATAAAATTTACATACTATGTATTTTACACATTTTACATTTATTTATCTTTTCTTTTAGAACTATGTGTTCATTTTATTTTATTCTATTTTTATATATTGTATTATACTATTTATTTATTTATTTTTGCTTTGTTATATTTTCTATTTTATTATTGTTTTTTTTGCCATAATTAATAAATAAATGGATAAATAAAATAAAGAAAAAGAGAGAAAAAAAATACCAAAACGGGGCGGGTCGCGGTCGGATCCGAAATCGGGTCGGGTTGGAGCGCGGGTCGCGTGAGGGGCGGAGCGGAGTCGGGTCGCTGGTCGGGTCGCGCGAATCTCGGATCCGGGTCGGGCTGGAGCGCGGGTCCAGGGGCTTCAAAACGCAGCGTTTTGCTGCTCTATAAAAAGGCTACTTTTTTTTCTTTATTCATTTTCACCGGTCTTCCCAAAAAAATTTCCCAAAATCCTCTCAACCTCTCCTTCACCGGGCGATTGCCGGCCACCGTGCGCCGCCGTACGCCGGTCGCCGGTAGTACTCTCGACACACCAAAAACACTTCCCTCGTCTCCCTCTCCTCCGACCTAACCTCCGTTTTCTCCGAAAATAATCCTAACCCTATAGATCTAACCCTCCGAAAGCTTTTCCTTTTTTTTTTTAAAATCTGGTTAGATCTGGTGGATGTTTGGTTGTTTTTTGTTCTGGTTTGCCTCTTTTCTTTTTGCAGGTGGGGATCTAGATCTTAGATCTAGGGTTTTGAGGGTCTCGGGTTTGGGATTTCTAGATCTGGGTTAGGGCTTGCTGTGGTCTTAGTGATGGTGGTTGGTGTCTTTGGGGTGGCGTTTGGGTTTCTGGGGTGACGAGGATGATGATGACGGTGATGATGGTGGTAGCGGCGGCTTAGGGTTTCTGTTGGAGTGTTTCTGTTGGTGCCCTTTTTTTTTTTTTATTTAGAAGCCCCCTCCTTTAAACAGATCGAAGAACACTTTTTTAATCAACTTAGTGCATTAGAGTCAAAGCAATTATCTCGGTTAGCAATAGGGGTGTCAGAAATGGTAGGTTGCGGTGGATTTGGGTAGATCTTTTGTGGAATTTGGGGGGCTGGCAACGGTGGTTTTAGCCTAAACCAGTTGCCGGTCAGTGGGTTGATGGGTGTCGGTCGGTTTTGGGTCTTCATTTCATTAAATGTGGTTGAAAAAGAAGGAAAGAAAGAACCGGAAGAAACAGAAAGAAGAAAAACGAGCAAACAGAAAGAAAGAAAAAAATAAAATAATAAAATAATAAAATAATAAAATAATAAAATAATAAAATAATAATAATAATAATAATAATAATAATAATGATAATAATAATAATAATAATAAAAAAAACCAATAACAAAAATAAAAATAAAAATAAAATAATAATAATAATAATAAAAACGGGACAAAATTAGGTGTCAACACTAATCTATTGGGATAAAGGCTCTGATGATGATGATGATGATGATGATTATCAAAGCAATGATGCTTGGTATGTGCTTGGTATGTGCTGCTTGATGACAAGCTTTAAAATTTGAATGCTGAAAATAGAAGAAAATTAAAATTGAAGTACAGAAGTGCCCGACGTTTCTCATCTTCCAAAAATTTTAATGCTAATATATTACAACTTTTTATATAGTATTCTCCATTTTATACATGATACTCCAATATTTGACTCGATTATCAAACATTATATATATGATGATGTGTCTTTTAGATACAAATAAATAAATTAAAAAATTTTAGTATGTGATTAAGGACCATCTAAATAGATTTTTAAGATTTAAAAATGATAATTGACCTGTTTATTTATTTCACTTTTTGTTTTTTAAATTTCCAATCATATATGTCATTTTTAATAATATCAATTCAAAATTTAACAAAAAAAATTACAAGGATGTAAAATGTCGGTTTGTAAATCTTAATGATAAATTTATTCGACCTCTACTTATAGGGATTTTTTTTGTAATTTATCCTAAAAATATAACCAGAAACATCAATTCATGAATGTATTACTGCTAATAATATCAAATCTATGTTTTGCGTTAGCCCGGACTCGGGATATTTAATGTAATTAAAACAATAAAGATGGGTTATGAGAACAAAAAATTAAAAAAAATGGAGATGGGTTAAACTTGAAAATTGAAACCTTGTTTCTGCCGCAATCTTACTTTGAAATTTGAAACCCAAATCCATGCTCTCCTCCTTCACTTCTAATCTCTCAAGCTCCGAATCAAGCTCCTGTTTTCCCCATATATTCCTTTGTGAGAGGACAAAGAGAGGAGATATGGAGTCCCAAGATTTTGGACACGAACATCCGCTGGTGTTCAATGAAGAGCACAACAATCAGAGTGAAGAACCTCGTAAGTGCTCGAGGTGTGCGGAAATTATGGCGGGTCCAAGTTTTAGCTGTGCAGAATGTGGGTTTTACTTACACAAGGAATGTGCCGAAGCACCCTTGCAGATTAATCACCATTTCCATCGGGACCACCCTCTTTGTCTTTTGTCAAAACTACCTGCTACGTATTCTACTGGAAGATTTATTTGCGACTTTTGCGGTGAAGCAGGTCAGATGTTCGTTTATCACTGTTCTTATTGTGAAGTGTTCGATTTGCAATCTTTTGATCCATAAAAAATGCATTTCATTGCTACGAATCATCAAATTCACGTGGCAGGAACACCCTATTTTCACACTTATCTTCGTCAAAGACATGAACTTGAAAATTGGGATTGTGTAATTTGCCGTGATGAGGTGGTGAATACAGAGCATGGGAGTTACTATTGTTCAGATTGTCGTTTTATTGTCCATGTCAATTGTGTTTTGAAGATTGAAGATTGGTATCAAGAAGTAGAGGCAAATGAAAAACTCGACAATGGTTAGGCATTGTTGTCTGATACATGTATGAATTCTTTCACTGTCATTGAGAAAAACGAAGATGGAGAAGCCACAGAGATCAAACATTTTAGCCATGAACATAACTTAATGTTGAGTGACAAGGTTTTAAAGAATAATGAATATTGTGATGGTTGCACACTATTTATCACGGATTCATTTTACTATTGTTCCCAATGTAAGTTTGTTCTTCACAAAAAATGTGCTGAATTTCCCAAATTGAAGCACCTTTGGTTTCATTCGAATCAACCCCTCGTCCTTACTTCAGACAGCATTTTCAAATGTTCCTACAGTGACTATGTGTGCAATGGCTTTGCCTATAAATGCAATGATTGTAGGAGACATGCATGCCTGCGATGTGTAATTTCCTATGCTCTCACGTGTGAAGGACATGACCATCTTCTCTCTATCTCGTTGGAGTATGAAGGACATTGTAATGCTTGTGGTAACGAGACAGTCACAGCATACACCTGTAAGGAATGCAAGTTTGCTTTGGATGGGAAATGTGTTAGATTAGCATGCAAAGTTTGACACAAATGTGATGAACATTTTCTTACACTTACTTATCATGATGATAATCCTTATTCAGCATATCATTTTTGTGACATTGGTGAAGAAGACAGAAATCCAAACCATTGGTTTTATTATTGTGCAATTTGTGATACTTCTGCTCATCCCAAATGTGTTCTTGGAAAATGTCCATTTATGAAACCAGGAGTTCTCTGTGAAATAAAAGCCCATCCACACTGTCTCCCTCTTGTGAAGAAAATGTATTATCATCCCAAATGCTTTGTATGTGAGGAGGCTTGTTGAGATTTGGCTCTTGAGTGCGGTGACTCTGGGTGCGAATACATTGTTCACTGGGATTGCATTACACCTTCAAAATTCTGCGAGAGTTCAAGTTCAAGTGAAAGTTGAAAACTTGCCCTTCGCAGGAAAGCAACACGACTAGAAAATTGTGTAAGCACTAATCTTTACTTTTCATCTTACTTTATTGCTTCTAAATGTAAATCTTGCAACTCTTATTACCAAGACTTTGCTTTTCAGTTTGAAGTTTAAATGTATCCTAATCTTAACTTTAAGTTTGTGTGTTTTGGCTTACTTATGATTATTCAGTCTATAATATCATGTTCTTTATTTTAGTTTACTTTGAATAGTTTATCTGCAAATTAACTTATGAAATGACAAATGATTTTATCTTTGACGCTTTGTACATTAAATCAAACTATTTATTTATTCTTACATTCTATTCTAAGTTAAAGTAAGGCCTGCAGAGAATCAGTTGGGCAAGTATTTCCATAATATCAAGAGCAACTTGAATTTAACGATAAATAGAATGCAGATTATTTTGAAACACTCTAAATCAAGTGCTAAAAGGATCTTAGAAGACCATGCATGTCAGTTTGAGCAAAATAAAATCAGAAGATGAGTAACATAATCAACTAATAAAACTTCATATACCAATCCTTCCCTCTGAGATAATTATCATTCAAACGGTCATTATTTGGGCCAGATGGGTTTGCATTCTTCTCTGGTTCTGTATGAAACTAGCTTCAGTAAAAAAATCCAACTTTCTAGTAACGGGACGACTTACCTGATTTAACCGCTTTGCGCCTAGGCTTTTCCAAGATATTTTAAAAGAAATTGTACAAATCGTGCTGTTCAAATATGGAACGTTGCCACATTGGGGTAGGAATCGGAAACTGGCATTCGATGGGGTGATCAAGAAATACAAAAATGGGGAGAATTCTTGAAGATTAAGAAAATGTAACGATCCATCAAGGCATGCTTAGAGCGACGTGATCAATTCTAGGAGGAGGCACCATAGCACTTTGGCTGCCAACACTGGCGCGGGTTTCTAAACACGTGAATATTATTATTCAAATATAAGCATGCTATATATTTTTGTTTAAAAAAATGTCTTTTGCATATAATTTTAAAATATTATTTTTTAACAATAATTATATTAAATATAAAAAATAAAATATATCATTAAATAATTGACCCGAAGACTTCGTACCTTTCCTGATCCATTGGTAAACCGGCTTCAATTATTGCTATTATAATATTCTCTTGTAATTATTATAATTAATATATATATAACGTACTGGAGTTTGGTAGATCTAGAAAAGTTCAATTACGGCTAATATAATATTCTCTGCCAAAGCAGCCTAGGGACAAACAAAACAAAGAGGGTTGATCTTGACATGTTAAAGTCCTGTCACTGCAACCTTCCCTTCAATATCTGAATTCCCAAACCAGGCTCTCCTCCCTGACTTCTAATCTCTCAAGCCCCACATCAAGCTCCTGTTTTCCCCATATATCCCATAGCAATTTTCTGTTTTCATAGGAAGAGAAAGGAAAGATGGAGTCACAGGATTTTGGACATGAGCATCCACTTGTGTTCAATGAAGAGCATGTCAATCAGAGTGAAGCAGCTCACGAGTGCTCAAGGTGTGGGGAAGTGATGTGGGGTTCAAGTTTTAGCTGTGCAGAGTGTGGGTTTTACCTGCACAAGGAATGTGCCGAAGCACCCTCGCAGCTTAATCACCCTTTTCATCGGGATCATCCTCTTTGTCTTTTGCCAAAGCCACCGGTTGAGTATACCTCGCTCATTTGCGATTTCTGCGGTGAAAAAGGTGAGAGGTTCGTTTATCATTGTTCTTGTTGTAAGTTAGACTTTCACATTAAATGTGCTTTGTTTACATATAACATTGCTAAAAACGAAGTTGGAGAGCTTAAACATATTGCTTGCAAAGATCCATCGATTTCCACTGAAAATGGTATTGAAGAAGAAATTGGAAGTGCTAAGTGCTTTGGGTGTTGGGAACCATTATGTGATTCTTTTTACTATTCTCTTAGTTCTGGACTCAATCTTCATAAAAAATGCACTGAGCTGCCTTTTCAAATCAATTATTCATGCCACCCCAAGCATCCTCTTATTCTACAATTGAGTGGTGAAATTTTCTCCTGCGTGATATGTCAAGAAACTGATCGAGGAGGATTCTTTTATTGTTGTTCACCTTGCAATTTTGGCATTCATGTAGCATGTCTCTCACGACCGCCATCTCTTATTGAGGATAAGAGTCATGAACACTCGTTCACCTTGCTTTTTAGACTATTCTCATTCACTTGTGATGCATGTGGCATTGAGAGGAAAGGTGTTCCGTATATGTGTTTAAATTGCAACCTTTTAGTCCATAAGAAATGCATTTCATTGCCACGCATCATTAAATTCATCTGGCATGAACACCCTATTTTCCACACTTATTCTCTTCGAACACATGAATCTGAAAATTGGGAGTGTGTAATATGTCGTGATGAGGTGAATACAGAGCATGGGAGTTACTATTGTTCAAAATCAAATTGTCATTTTATTGTCCATGTGAATTGTGTTATAAAGAGAAAGAGTTGGTACGACATAATAGAGGCAAATGAAGAACTTGGTGATGAATCGGATCCATCTATGAATTCTTTCACTGTCATTAAGAGAAACGAAGATGGAGAAGCCACAAGGATCAAACATTTTAGCCATTATCATGACTTAATGTTGAATGATAAGACCGTAAATGATGATAAATATTGTGGGGGATGCAGATCATTCATCTCGGATTCATTTTACTATTGTTCTCAATGTAATTTTTTCCTTCACAAAACATGTGCTGAATTTCCTAAGTTGAAGCATCTTTGGTTTCATGTTTGCCGAAAACTCCCCATTCTTACTTCAGGAAACACTTTCAGATGTTTGTATTGTGAGTATGTGTCCGATGGCTTTGGTTATAAATGTGATGAATGTGGGGGGTGTGTATGCCTGCGCTGTGTAACTTCTGATACTCTTACATGTCAAGGGCATAATCATTCTCTCTCTTATTACTTGAACTATGAAGGACAGTGTAATGCTTGTGGTAAAAAGATAAACGATGGATTCAAGTGTAAGGGATGCAAGTTTGCTTTGGACTGGAATTGTGTTAGATTACCATGCAAAGCTCGACACAAATGCGATCAACATCTTCTTGCACTCACTTATCATGATGACAATACTTATTCAAAAAGTCATTTTTGTGACATCTGTGAAGAAGATAGAAATCCAATCCATTGGTTTTATTACTGTGCAATTTGTGACACTTCTGGTCATCCCAAATGTGTTCTCGGAAAATATCCATTTATGAAATTGGGAGTTCTCTATGAAATAAAAGACCATCAACACCTTGTCACTCTTGTGAAGAGAATGTATTATTATCCCAAATGCTTTGAATGTGATAAGCCTTGTCAAGATCTGGCTCTTGAGTGCAAAGAGTCTGGGTGCGAATACATTGTTCACTGGGATTGCATTGCAGGAGCTGACTTAATTGAGAAGCAGCATTAGTAGTGCAAGGAGCCAAGGACAAGTCTCCACCTTTTTTATCTTTACTTGCTTCTAAATGTAATGGTTGCTACTCTTATTACCAAGACTTTGCTTTTTAGTTTGAAGTTTAAATGTATCCTAATCTTAACTTTGTCTTTGAGTTTGTGGGAATTGCCTTTCTTTTGATTGTTCAGTCTATAATATCATCATGTTTTATATTTTTAGTTGATTATAAATAGCTTATCTGCAAGCAAATTGACTTATGAAATGATCAATGGCTTTATCTCCGGCTTTCTACATCAAATCAAATTGTTTAGAGGTCATTTGACATCGTTTTCATTTCTTGTTTTTATTTTCGTTTTTAGTTTTTTTTTTTTCAACAACAGAAAACATGTTTAGTAATGTATTTGTGTTTTTAAAAAACGAAAATGAAAAACAAAAACAATAATTTTCAAAATTATTAGAAACCAAAAAAAATGTTTATTGTTTTTGAAAACATGTTTTTATTTTTGTTACTGTTCATTAGTAAGTGAACAATATGTATATAATAATATATTTTCATAATAAAAAATATAAAATAAGTTTAATTAATTATATAATAATAAAATAATTATAAAATTTAATATAAAATATTATTTAATTAAAAATAATTTTAAAATGCTATATTTATTTTAATATAGAAAAGTTAAAAAATGTACAAAGTAAGTAAATATAAATAAATATAAACCATAATATCATCATTTATTATAATTTTGATATGTTAATAATTAATATTATTGCTAAGTACTATTATATAACATATTTAATTATCATTTTACTAAAATATATTATTTAATATTATATTTTTTCAATTAAATTTAAAAATACCACTACTACTATTAAATAATTTAATATTATTAAAAAGTGAATAATTAACATTAAATAATTTTTATTAAGTATAATATATTTTAAAAATTATATAATTTATTATAAATTAATTATTTAAATAAATATTATTTGATAATTTAATATTATTACGATTAAGCTAAATAATATTATTAAATATAATTTATAATTTATTAATTCATATTATTATTTAATATATATATAAAATTTAGAATTTTATTAATCCCAATTATTATCTAGTAAAAATTAATATTAAAAATTTTTATTTAATATTATTTTTAATAGAATTATTTTTAATTAATCATTTTATTTAATATTATATTTAATTATAGTGTTGTTAAAATTATATTAAATTTTAATATGATTAAAAGAAGATATTTAATATTACTAATTGAATAGTATAAAATATTTTTTCTTAATATTATGTATATAATATTATATAATAAATATATTATTTTTATTTAGTTTTTAAAATTTTATTCTGTGAATTGAATTATTATATCTGAATCAGTTTAAATAATTGTTTTCAATACATAACAATATTAACCATATATGTTTTTTTTTTGTTTTTAGAATTTAAAAACAAAACAAAAATAAATTTTCAAAAACAGGAAATAAAAAAATAGAAAATAGAAAATGATATCAAATAACCCCTTAATTATTGTCTCATTTGACTTGAATATTTGTTTTTTAATTATTTATTTTGAAATAATAATAAATATTTTAAATTATAAAGAAAAAAGTTTGAAATATAAATAATTAAATTTCGTTATATTCGTTTATAAGCTATTTAATATTATTAAATTTTAAAATCTCTTAACAATTCAATCTAAAACATACAAGACAATCTTATCAAAAAATTAATGAGAAGTAGATTTTTTATTTTTTTAAATAATTTTTTTTTATTCAAGGTCAAATTTGTTTTGCTTTAAAACTATGTTTTCCAACTTGAATTTGAAAAAATTTTGAATTTCAAATTTGTACTAAATGACATGGTAAAAAATTAAAAATCATAAAAACCTCTTTTATGATTTTTTTTGAACCTACAATTTTTTTTATGAGGCAAGGTTAGTTGCCAAAACGTACATAATGAAAAAGCTGGCATAGACTACACTGAAACATAAGTCTATTTAGCCTAACTAGATTTATCATAAAAAGTGTTGTTCAAATAGAACTTTTTTAAAAGTGCTATTAATTGAAATTAAATTAAAATTTGACAAACTTAATATAAAAATACTGTAGAATACTAAAAATAGAATTTTTGTATATTTCTAATAAAAATAAAATAATAAACTTTATTAAATTAAATCACAAGTTTTTAAGTAAAACAAATAAATAAAACAAAAAAAATTGTTAATTAAAGCAAAACAAATGAAATAAATATACAAATCACAGAAAATAAATAAATTATAATGATATAATATGAATTCTCTTTTATAATTTTGTAAATCATTGAAAAACAACCTGAAAATGTAAAAAATTTTACGAAATACATGTTACTAAAATTAGCGCTTCTTGAAAAAATTTTAATTTACCGTTTCATCTAAAAGCTCAAATCTATTTTCAGTATAAGCTAACATTTTTAAAAATTTTGAAAACCAAATACCTAACTTCTACTTCTAAAGTAGATAAACTTTTCTATATGATAGGTCAAACATACACTAAGTCTTGTTATCAAACCTAAAGAGTTGTTCTTGCTTCGGCTTTATCCAAAGGCTGGCCTTTTAGGCAGTTTGATGTTCAGAATGCCTCTTCAAAGGCCTGTTAGAGGAAGAAATTTACATAAGCCAACCTCCTTGTTTTGTTCATCCTATTCATCCTAACATTTAATTTTAGCCTGCTATGCACTAAAGGTGATCATGGATAGGATCAAACTGGATTCGAATCAAACTTAAATAGATTAATAAAATGTAAAAATAGACTTAAATCGAATTCAATCTTTTTTTGAACTTAATTTTTTATCCAAATTCATTTTTACATATAACAAATAATCTCAGACTTGCTTAGATCCATACAAACATTATCAATTTTTTTAAAAAATAAAATAAAATTTAAAAAATATAAAAATAAATGATATTAATAATTATAATATAATAAATTCATTAATAAGTATTACACAATAAATTCTTACAAAAGATTACGATAATGTTAGATTTTAAATCAAAATCGAAGAAATATACAATCAAATTAAATTACACAAAAGTAAAATAAAATAATTAAAATATGCATTATTATATTTTTCGATAACTTCTTTACTTTTATATTCTCCAAAAACATTTAAAATCTACAAAATACACCCAAGTTTAATAAAATATCAAATTAATTAAATTATAAAAAATTATTATTATGAGATCAAACTAGGCCAAGCTTGAGTCGAACTTAAGCTTATGCTTTAGAAGACGAATCCAGAACCTAATATTTTTATTCAACCCACCTAAAAATTGATCCAACTTGATCGGAGCATCTAACCATAGACAGATTTACTAATGCATACTCCTATTAGGGAAGATAAACATTGGTTCCGTTAGCTTGGGAATTAGGAGTCCGGACAATATCAAAACATCACTCAATTTTCAATAGGGTCAATCAGAATCCAAAGTCAAAGCAAAACATCACCCAATCAAACATCGGGCTAGTTTGGGTGGGAGCCCGCTTGAAGTTAGCGAGCTGCAATGAAAGACTAAAACCAAGATAACAAAGGGATAAAGTTAGAAAAATTATTCTATACACTGTCAGTGAAGTTTTTTAACTCCACAAGCAAGGTTAGGATGATGACATATGTCTCATTTTATTTATTTTTTATTTTCTTAATATTTTTAAAAGACACATGTCATCATCCTAACCTCGCTTGTGGAGTTAAAAAACTTCACTGACAGTGGATAGGATAATAATCCATAAAGTTATCCTTGTTTCTATTATTTATTTATTTTATTATTTAATTAAAAAAATATATTTTTATCGTTTTCAATTTTATCAAAACTAATTTTACCGTCCATCTAAATAAATAAACTATCCCTTCGTCAGCTTAACTATCCCTTCGTCAGCTTGCTCAAGATCTTAATATTTTTATCCAACCCACCCAAAAATTAAACAAACTTGATTGGACCGTCTAACCATAGACAGAATTACTATGCATATTTCTATTAGGGAAAATTAAAATTGGTTCAGTTGGCCTGGGAGTTAGGACTCCGGACAAGGTCAAAACATTACCCAATTTTCAACAGGGTGAGTCAGAATCCAAGGTAAAAGCAAATGAAAAATAAAGACATCATTCCAGGTTTATAAGCAACTATTAATGAATAACACAAGCAACAGCGATCTGGTTGCAAGAATATTAACAAACTTGAAAGACAAATCACACTAGCTGCAGATTACAAATATGAACTGCAAAAAAAGGATGAGTAGCGACGGAAAAGCCAATAAAGCTACCTATACAACCACACAACCACTGGCCACTCCGAAGAAAACCTGACAAAAGGTTAGCCACAGTCAATAGTTCCTTTTATCTTTTTTGTTTTCGCTCATCTCTAAGCAGAGGAATAAGCATTCTATGTCAGATGCATACCGATTCTTCCTCTGAGGTTTACTCTTTTCCCAGATTTCTTTCTTTGCCAATTTCGGTGAACATGGGTTCATCGGTATGCAAGTTATAATCTTATAATCAATCACCAGAGAGGTAAAAAAAAAATAAAAAAATAAAACAAAGGACCCAGGAGACCTATGCAAAATAGAATTTGTTGTCATTGAGTGCTGCGTGTTAACCCACTTCGAGACACATTTCTGCATAAAATTTGAGAGTTTGTTAGCTATATTAAATATTAATATCCAGAATATACTGCCTATGCAACCAATGAAACTAAACTAGCATGGTGACATTTATATATTACAAGTCCCGACTCTCAGTCAGCAAGTCATCCATACATCGATTAGGCAGAGAATCGAAAAGAATTAACAAGTGGATCCATTAGAGCTGATCACTACAACTTGAAGTGCCAAATTAAAATGAATCCAACATCGACATGTAACTGATTCAAAAGTTCACTGGTGGTCTTTAGGTACCCTTATCCAGAAGAGTATGTCACAATCCCTAGGAAATCTATATAGTGTCTTGCAATGCACATTACCATACATCCCAAACTGCAGTGAAGACAGAAACAGCCAAACCAACTAGTAAATCAAAATATATTTTTAAGTTTTATCTAATAAGTTTTCTTTAGAATGATTATATAACAATCCCAAGTAAAATCTATATAACGTCTTTCAAGGCACATTCTCATACACTCTAAACTTCAGAGAGGACAGAGGAGATAGGCAAACCAAGAACTAAATCGATTTATATTCCCAAGTTTTAACTTGAAAATTTTCTTTAGAATGTAAGAATCCCCAGCAAAATCTACATAATATATTAAAATGCACGCTCCCAAATGGTAAACTGCTGTGAAGACAGATGATACAGGCAAACCAACAACCAAATCACTACCACATCTCCCCGTAGCCTATTCCCCTCTACCAAGGACAGAATAGAAGAAAAAAAACTCATGGAGATTTCCAAGGGAGTACAAAAAGTCATGGAGATTCCCAAAAAATATCATGTCACAAGACTTTGTGTTAATTTCATGGGATTCTTCACAGTGTGATCCTTTTTTCTATTTTCAGGATATTCTAAAAAACCTAACATTTATAAGTGAATTTCACAAAACATATTTACAAGATCATCAGAAAATATCAATTAAAAGTTTATAACATGTATTAAATTGATTCTTTAAGATTTATCAAAAATGCAATATTACAAATCAATAAGATTGTAATGAAAGGGGCCCACTATGCAGACATATCCGGTGCCCAAGCAAATGCTTGAATTCCTATACTTTTCCGAATGTCAACAAACACTGCAAACATTAGGAAGCTGAGGGTTTTCCAAGATCTATAGCACCATTAAGCTGCTCTCTTCTACACAAATAAAAAAAAGCCAAAGTTTCTTTGCATCTGTTGACTTAAACAGTTAAACTAATTAACTTTCTTATTACCATCTATGCCTCTAGGTTCAAAGATCTTAAGAAAATAACCGATCTTAAGAAAATAATCGAGAAAATGCCAAGTTCGTCAAATGATTCCCATGTGAATCAATTCCAAACTTTGGATATAGTAAGAAATATTGCAGTGAAGTCAAGAAACTAAAGATGAGGTTAGCTTGAGGTATCAAAAGATTAAGAAAAAGCTTGATAAAATATGTAGAGATGCTCCATACTTTATTTAAAAAAAAATCGGTTGATCAGCTGGATGACACAGTCTATATGACCACTTCAATTCAGTCCTAAGCAAGTAACAGAATGGGTATGGGTACAAGTCCACTATCCTTTACTAAGATGGGCTTCACAATGGGATAGTAATTATGTCTATTAGAAACTAGAGTCATTTTATCTCACATAAATTTAGAGTTAGCATTATACTTCGAAAACATCAAACAAGTATGAACTTTGAAATTCAAGGCAAAAAGAAAATGCAAACATAGGGAGGGAAGAACACACAAGTGACACCATGGCTGCCAACCCCACAATTTATGAAGGATAAATGCAATAAACTAGAGGGGAAACTAATTTTAGCCTAAAGCACTATAGAAGAATGAGGAATATTAAATCTAAACAACTACATAAGTAATAAAAACACCTTCCAGTAAGCAGCTGTGCAGCAGATCCCTTGGAGTTACCAAACCTCTTGGCCCTATTCTCGTGTCCTTTCTCCACACGCATGGCAGCAACCTCTTTCTCCATAGCAGCCACTTCTCTTCTCATCTTTTTAGCCTCAACTTCCATTGCCTTTGTCAATGTTTCCACCTTCTTAGCAAGCATCTGAAAAATACAAGGATTACTAGAGCATTTATCCAGATGGATAAATTAAAATTGTATTGGCTTGAAAGTATTTATCAACCTCAATCGCGTCATCCTTATCCTTAAGGCTTTGATCTTTCTCATGACCAGCTTTCCTCAAAGCTATGACCTCTTTCTGCAGCAAATCATACAATACTCCCGGAACATTATCCTCTGTGTCCACCGGCAGGAAATCATTGGGTTTTTCATTTTTTGGTGCCTCAACCTCCTTGGTTCCATCAGAAGACTGGTTGAATGAAATATTTGTGCCAGCTCCATTTAAAAGCACTTTAGCCCTGTCTAAGGATCTTGTGCCTCCGTCAAATGACTTGGATGTTCCTTTAGCATGTTTCAATACCGTACTAGAAGACAAAGAGGATCTCGATTGTGAGCTTGGCGATTTCTTGGATAAAAACCCATTGGATGTAAGTTTCGAGAAGTTATCAGCTCCACCCAGAGACTGACGCCTAGAAGGCCCATTGCTCATGCTTCTTCCATCTGAAGTACTGCGACTGACACTGTTAGAAGATCCTCTCAAGCTCTCTTCTAGAACTCTAAGTCGCGATTGATATTTCTCCTGGCAAAGCAAAACAAAAGCTCTTTTTTCAAAACCAGCAGCATCAACATAGATAACAGAATGGTAATTGTCACAGTCAGATTATTACTTTCAACTGTGCTTCAGATTTTGCAGCTCGCTCAGTTATAGCAAGCTTGTCACGAAGTTGCTGCATTTCTCCCTGGAATAATAAAGTCCGCAATGAATAGAAAGTATTAATTTAAGTGCCTATAGTTTTATTAATGGGAAAAACCCTCCACAAAAACCTGCAAGAATCTCCGCTCTTCAAGCCATTGTTTTACAGGCATCACTTTGTCATTAGCATCTTTCCACTCATTTGCTACAACCGTGGCCACTCTATTAGCAGTTACTTTTGCACGTGCCAGCTCCCGATCAAGAGTTTTTCTTTCCTCCTACAGAACACACAAACAATCATTCATTTTGATGAGAGTTTTAAGACTATATCAACAAAAAAGAATCATGCAAACTTGGACACTTAATACTGGGCACGTTACATTCATCTCCTGAACTTTCCGCTGGTAATCCCTAACTGCATTTGCGGCAGCACCACCAGCAAGAACAGCCTCTTCCAGCTCCCTTACTGTTTGTGTAAGCTTTTCAACCTCTGCAACCTTTTGGCGAAGCATTTTGTCCAAAATTTTGTTTTCTTCCTACCATAGACAAGTCATAGACATGTTACTTTCTTAAAAATATAGTTTACAGACTAAGCAAAAAATATATGCCCAAACTCCAGATGCACCCAAAAAAAGTAAACACCAAGAATGGTTGGAATACCTGGCAAATTTCTATCTGCTTCATCAACTCCTGGTTTTTATTTTGGAGATCATCCACCATGGACGCTTTGGCCAAAGCAACCTGTACAGTCCTTTCAGCTTCAAGTAAAGCAGCTTCTTTTGATTTAGTTAGACGATCAAGGGCTTTGTTATCATCTTGAAGCTTTGCAATCTTCAAAGAACCAAAAGAACTAATATGATAAGAGAATAATCAATCACATATAAGTTTATAAAACATTTTCTAATTCTCTTAACAATAATTCAAAAGACACAAGAAATACCTCTTGCCGAGCAAGTTTCAGCTCAGCCTCCAAGGGTGCAAGAATTGCTTCAATTGGAGGCATATCATCATCCTTTTGAGCAGCATGAACCCTCCGTAGAGTGGCCTCAGCTGCAAACTGAGCAGCCATGGAAGCCTTCTTCTCATCATTTATTTTCTTGATTTCAAGGTTCTGCAAAACATGTTTATTAACTAATTATAGCAACACAACAGAAAAACAATAAGGTTTGAAAATAATTCAAACCAATACCTTGCTTTCAAGAAGAGATTCAGTCAATTTAAGCTTCTCCTCCATCTTTGAGAGCTCATCAGTGAGCTATGGTACAAAAAAAAATAAAAAACAAAGTGAGTATCCATGTCAATCACAAAACATGTTACAAGAATTCCAAGTCAGGCGACCAATGAAAAAACAGTCTTCAATCAATCATGAGCTTATATTGAATTACTAGAAAAAGGTTCATAAACTACATTATTTGATGCAAGAGCATTGGCAGGCGTAGAAGACCTGCAGATTACATAAAGATAGTGTGTTTTCCAGAAGAAGACTAGGGATCACTCGTAATCTGCAGAAATAGTAAGTCATAAAACAAAGAGGGCAATTAGCCATCTGAATCTCTAAACATCACAATCCATTCAATCATGAAATCAAACCCTAAACCTCACTAGATAATTAACTATAGGAAGATAATATAAATGGAAGAAGAACATTTAATCTAAAAGGAAACTATGACAAAAGTTCTAAATTACAGGTACACATGAAGCCTTTGACAGCTTCAACATTGACAAGCCAACAACTTTAAGGACCAAAGCAACTGAACAGATGCAAAACATTGAAATTAATGTCATAATCTATAATTTTAAAACCAATACAAACAGGTACTACAAGGCAACCTGAAAAATGAAGTTGGATAAAGCAACAAAAAATAATCCATGCTTTTAGATGAGACAGTACATCACTGACATTCTAAAATTACTAAGCAACAAATAACAATGATGAAAATTCCACCCAACGTGACTCTGACATAACAGTTATGTAATGTATTTCAGCAAGATATATCCCCACAAACCAGAAAACAAACTTTCCAACCATCAGAAGGAGCATAGATTTGCTATCAGCAATGAAGACACAGGCAGACATTGAAATTTACATATAAAATTTACAGGATCTACTTTTCTTCAGTAAAATAAAAATACACACTAAATACAGACAACCTCATTTTCCACCAATTTCTTATTTTGTAACAATATAATCATCTCTAAACTTAAAAAAAAATTCTTAAATTTTCCCCAAAACTAAAAAATCCACTAATATGGAGGAAAAAAGAAACATTGGAAATTCCAACAAGATCAGACACAAATCCACAAAAAAATTAGCAAATTTCAAAATTTAGCAAACTAAATTACTGCTTTAACAACCACTATTGCTAAAGAGTTTTCACCAATCAGTTAAATTTAATTTCTTACACAAATTAAAACCCAATATTATTTTTAAAAATAAAAATAAAAATTTTAATCAACCTCTTCGACAGCCTTTTCTCTTAGCCGTTCAGACATCCTTAATGCCTTAATTTCCGCTTGTGCTTCTCCCAATTCTCTATCTTTATCTGTAACCCAATCCAAAAAAACCGAAATATTAAAATAAAAACTGTTAACCGTTAACTAAAAAGCAGATAAATTGGGCCGAATAAAGACGAAAAACAACTAGATCGAGCCGCATTCCTCACCTCTAACTTCATTCTCCAACCGATTAAGCTCTACTTTCACCGGATCCGACCCATGAAGCAACGTAATGAACTCATTATCCGCATCGAAGCTAGGTCTAACAGGTCTCCTCCTCGACGAACCTTTTCCTCCACTCTCCTTAAACGACGCCGACACCATCAACGGCGGAGGAACTCCCGCCGTGGTCGACATCACCCTCAACGGCGACTCACTCCTCGCATTGCTTCCTACCTCCGCCGCTTCGCCGGCAATCTCCGCCATCTCCGATCCAAACTCTTCCTCTCAACTCTTTAAGCACAAAATGCAACCAAAACCAAAAAAAATAAAAAAAATAAAAAGAAATTCTTTCCAAAGAGAAAAGTCTGCTTTACATCTAAAACTCGAAGCGGATCCAAATGCTAGGGTTCCAAACCAGCTGAAATACAGCTGTTGAGCAGATTTTCAGATATAGAAAAGAAAAAAAAAAGGAGAGAGAGAGAGAGAGAGTGAAGAAGAGAGTTTGAGCTGAGAGAGAGAAAATAGTGTTGCTTTTTTTAATTTTTCTCTCTCTAAATTGTGGATTTAAATCTGGTTACAGTGACAGGATGAAGAGAGAGATTAGTGACGGAGATTAAATTAATTAGTTAATTAATCATGGATTAATAACTTAATGGCGTTGGAGAAATTACAGATTAGTGTATGTTTAGAGAAGCGAAAGCATTTTAAGCAGACAAAAGAGCGTGAGCGCTGGGGACTGTGTATTATAATTATTGGACAGTAAAACTTGTTGTCAGCTTTTTTTCTTTTTGTTTTGGTTTAGGATAACTGGGGTTGGGGGCGCATTGCGCATAGGGGTTGCTAAAACGGGTAAGGGTGCGTAATGCGCAACCTGCGTTGCGCATTTTGGAAGGTTTTTTTTTTCCTTTTTTGTTTAGTTACTACTATTTTTTCTGATTAATTTTTTATTTTATTTAAAAATTACTTTCATGATAAAAATTAAAATTTCTGAGATTCAAATTTGTTATTTTAATTACCAAAAAAAAATTGTTATTTTTGTACCAGACAAGATTCTTTAGGATGTTACTTCATACCCACAAGCAAAAGTATGGTTCATACTGGACCAAATTTCTGTGTTTTTCATGTCCAATAAATTCAAATGAAAATTATAAATTTTCAAAAATTTTCATAGAAACCAAAAAAATGAAAAAGAGACACTAAGATTTTTAAATTACCCAAATTATTAGTCTGTAATTAAGACACATTAGCATTACCACTGAGACGAGTTTGAGAATTCAATTTTTTAATTTTTTTTTTTTCAAATCAAGCACCTTGTGGATTAAACTTGAAAATATTTATGGATTAAATCTGATTCAATCCATATTTTAAAGGTTTTCTCAATTATAGATTCAATTCATTTATAAAACTCTATTTAAGTTTGTTTTTTTTTAAATAAAAAATAAAATATAAAAATTTTTATATTAAATTTTATTTTTAATTAAATTTTATCAAAAATATGTGTTTTATTGATAAAAAATATTTTTTAATATCCGACTTAAATTTATTATCTAAAACTCGATACAGTCAAGTCAAACTTGTAACCTTGGTGGACAGATCTAATTACACCTTTAATTAGTATTATTTCGATTTGTTTGTCTGTTTTAGATTTTTTTCATAAATATTTTAGATATCGTTTGATTATTATTTTATTATTTATTTTCAAAATAAAAAGCAAAATTTATATTTAGGTGCAAAATTAAATAATATTTGTAAAACTCATTTAGATTCATTGATATTCAAAATATTATTAAAATGTAAAAAAATTATATTTATATCTTATTTTTTAATTAAACTTAAATAAAAAATGAGTTTTCATTAAGAAAAATAAATTGGGATCCAACCTAAACTTAAAAATTTTCTCCAAAATCCATTTGTAGTCAAGTACACTTTTAATTTAACTTCTCGACAACTTTTACGATATATATATATATATATAAAGGAACAAGTGAAAACAAACCAAATATTAACCTTAAATATTATTTATTTTACTTTTATACGTCGCTTTTTTATTATCGATAATAAATATTAGGAGGTGTTACTTGTCCATAATATTGAAAAAGAAATTCAAATGACTCAATCCTTTGTTTGTGACCCAAACCCATGTGCTTAATTTTCTACCTAATATCTAATATCAAATAAATTAAAATTTTGGAGACAATATTTTATAAGTTTATATTTGATATAGTTATGGTGTATAGCAGTTATACACAATAGTAAATAACAAAATGTCACATTGTTAATGAGTAAAATTAAAATTATGTAAACCCTTAAAATAAACTAAAATTTTATTGATATTTATTTTTAAAAACCTGTATATTTCTTATTTTTGTTCATTGATGAATAATCAAGACTTGGTATATCGGTTGTTATCATTTTTTATGAAAGATTAGGTCACTCATATTATATTAAAGATTTATATATAATACACTAATAATATATAATTTTTATACATTATCAATAACCAAAAGTTTATTAACTCTATATACCTTTTTAAAATGCGACTTTTAGTTAATTTCAATTTCAATTTTTTTATAGTATTTTTGAGATAATTTTTTTTGATAGTATTTAAACTTCAAATTCAATACATTAGATCTCTCTTGTTCACAATTTGTTTTATATATAAGAAAATTGAATAATAACCAAAGATCGTCTTTGTCTCATACAATAAGTAGCCAATAATGGCATGTCTTCAGTTTCTCTGTCACATGCATGAATTAATTAAATACGGCTCAATAACAACCATGAACAAATCCAATTATGAAGTTTCAGCTTAACCAGTTGTGATTTGGATGGGCTTAAAGCCTTAAACCTCCACTTGTTCTTGGGGCCCTTTTCCATTCCAAATCTCTAGATTTTTTTTTTAAATTTTCTTAAATCACAAATATCAAAAATATCTGTTTGTGCCTCTTCTTGGCTTGATTAAACTTAAAAACTCTTTTAAATTTCAGTTTTATATCGAGATATTTTAATTTTTATTCAAGATTTAAGTATTTTTTAACGTAAAACATTGTACGTGTAATGATTTTTACTATTTTTACGAAACTTGATTTGAAAATAAAAAATTTTCTGAAAATTTTAGTCTCCACTCCAATTCATTTCATACGGTTAATAAAAGAGTTTGTATATGATGCATTAATAGTGTATAATTTTTATATATTTTTAATGTATCAGAGGTTGACACCTCATCAATAAATTCTTATGGGTAAATTAAAAAAATTTATTTATATTTACATATAAAGACCTACTGATGAGGTATCAATCTCTAATATATTAATAATGTATAAAAATTATACACTGTCAATATATCATATATATATATATATATATATATATAAATCCTTAATAAAACTCGGTAGGCAACTCGAAGAATATAAAATCATTTAGCTGTGCAATAGCGAGTTGTCGGACTGTACAACCTTTAATTGCTTAAAAGCTTCATTTATTATGCATGTAAAAACTCCCACTTAGGAGAGGACTAAAACAAACCAGAAAAAAAAAAAGCATTAATAGTTAGTGACCACATGAACATAATTGTCTATTTCTTGTTGTTAAACAAGTACACAGTTGGTATAGAACCATCCCATTTCTTGTAGATATGCAAAGGGATATTTATGCAAGAAAAAAAAATTATATCTTTGACTACCGATGAAGTTTTAAACAACAATTATATAAATATGGTACAATAATAAAATATAAAAATTAAAAATATTACGAGTTAAATTGAAAAAAAATGGATAAAAGAAATTAAAAAATTGGTTTGATTTTCAATGAGTCGATTCTAATTATAATACAACCGTTTTTACATTTTACATGGTTTAATATTAAACAAACTCAATATAAATACATATTATCTCAATAAAATTGGCACTAAGCCAACTTCAAGGGTACCCTAACAGACAGACTGGAGTCGAGACTAAATTCAAATATTTTTCTCAATTTTTATGCGCTTTTGAAAGAAGGAAAAAAAAAAAAACACAAAGGCTGCAGCCTTAAGTCTTTTGGAAAACATTGCTTTGCTATCCCTTCAAGTATCAACCTGGAAGTGGACAGATTGAACCATACTCCATTTCTAAAGGCCAGAGAGAGAACATCAGTCCAAACTTTTGAAGCCCACATCTCCTTTAATAATGTAGGGTGGATTTGGATGATAATTAATATATAATGTTAAAGTGATATTTATATACCAAAGAGCACGTAAATCAGCTGGTAAGGGGCTGTTCTAGCTTAACCAGAGGTCTCGAGTTCGAGTCCTGGGTATGCAACTGTGTTAAAACTCTTGAGGGAGAGCTTTGCCGCTCTTTGGGTCCTACCCGGCTCGAATCCGGATTAGTCCTATACCAGAATGGTGTGGGAAAACCGGATGGTTTACACAAAAAAAAAAGTGATATTTATATAAAAACTATATAATTAATGTATTATTGTTTTTTTGTTAATTTGATAAAATCAATGTGTTAAATAAAAATAAATAAATTATGAACCATTTATTTCTTCTGATGAATTATTATTGTTATTTTTTAAGAATATATTAGGGTGTTTTTGGCCCTCTCAACAGCCTTGTTTGCCGTTTCAAATTAAAGCATCTTTCAGTATACTTACAAACGCATAGAGACAGACATATATGAATTTGCTGCTTGGTATTCAAACGGCATTGTGATGCTGACAGCATACCAGCTCTTTGTACAGCCTTAGGGGGTTCAAATGCCCAATTATCTTTTGTTTTTAGATTTTGATTTTTTTGGGAACTGAAAAATTTTAAGTAACTATTATAGTAGAACTTCTATAAATTAAGTTTTTAATTAATTATTTTTTAACTTAATAAAAAATTGTTGTTCTAAGTCGGGTGAATGAAAAAAATTTAATAAACCCTTTTATAGTAATAATTAATAAATTTATTTTAAAATTTAATATAAAATTTTAGTTTCCATTATCGTATAATTAATAATTTAGTAAAAAATACAAAATATATTATATAATATTCAAGAATTAGAAAACACTTCATGATGTTAATTTGTAAAAGATAATTATTTAATTTTTTATTTTAAGAATTAAAAAAGTATAAAATATATTAAAAATATATATTTGCAATGAGATTTTTATGAAATTAAAAGCCATAGAGTTATTTGAGGGATTTAAAGAATGTGAAAAATTAAACAAACACGTTTTTTTAAGACAAGTACAATTCACAAGGTAAAACTCTTTAAATTAATAACCTTTCTAAATTAATACTCAATAATGTATCCCAATAATATTAATTCAGAGAGGTTTTACAACATAATTATATTTTATAAATCAATCATTATATTAAATATCTAAAATTTAAATATTCATGTTGAAAAATTAAAAATATTTTTTTTGTTCATTGAAAACTTAAAAATATTAGTGATTTATAAGTTTATATATCTATATATATTTATAATTTATAATGTGTGGATTGTAGTCACTTTGATCTCAAACTTAAGTCTTTCATTATGACAATTTTTTATTAATCACTTTATTAAAAGATCGTTGACCACCGTTACTCACAAATACCATTAATAGCTAGGTTAAGTTAGGTTGTATATAGTTGTTATTAGTACTTTTTTAGTTTACGTTGTTATTATTTCTTATTATTTTTGAGGATTTATTATTATTTGTTGTTTGTTTATTTGTATTTTCTTGTTCCTTTTTTTTAATTTATTAGTTTATTTTGTTTGTTTATTAGTTAGAGCGCTGTAATTAGTAAAACAAATAGTTTCCAAGTAAAATTTTATAAAAGAAGCTGAATGCTTGCACACTGATGAAAACCAGAGTCCCTGAAATTGTGGTAAATCTCAAACTCAAAGCAGTAAAATATTATGTTGAGCTGAGTGAAAGGAATTTAGTGTCTCTTAAGTAAGATCTCGAATTTAAATATTGTGAATAGAAAAAATAATATTGAAAGAGCTCTCTCGTTTCTAGTCCAACAGTAACTCGGATTAGTTGGAGCGGGTCTTAGACCAAAAAAAAAAAGTAGTAAAATATTCGCTATTTAGAAAACGACGTCGTTCGCTTCTTCTTCCTCTTTCTCTCTACTAGGGTTTAAGCTTTTTGTTTTTTTTGAAACATTAGATTTATGCTTTCGCTTCGTAGGGTTTAAGAGCCAACACAAAAACGGATATGAAAAAATAAAAAATTCCAAAGAAGCAAAGATCCCAAACTCAGCAACATCCCCATGAATGATAAAAAACAGCTTCAAAATCCTCTCTCACCTAAAGAAGAAGAAAGCTTCGAAAAATCACCCAGACCCCATTTCTTACAAAAGTTTCTCAGACTCCAACTTAGGCTCTATCATCGAGTTCTTCTCTCATTTGAAGAAAAGCTCAAAGTGCCCAGACCCGTTTTCCTTCAACAAGCTTCTCCACAAGCTCACAGCTTCAGACTGTGGCGCCCTCTCTCTCAAGCTACTCTCTTTCTTCCTCTCCAAAGGGTACACTCCTCACCCTTCTTCTTTCAATTCGAGCATCTTCTTTTTATGTAAGTTAGGACATTCTGATTATGCTCAAAAGCTTGTACATTCGATGCCTTTGTATGGGTGTGAGCCGGATATTGCAACTTATAATTCTTTGATTGATGGGTATTTTAAATGTGGTGATGTTGTTAAGGCTTGTTTGCTTTTGGATAATATTAGGGTAGGTAAATGTAAGCCTGATTTGGTTACTTTTAATGTGTTGCTTAATGGGTTCTGTAAGATGGGGAGAAAGAAAGAGGTTTTTGTTTATATGTGTTTGATGTGGAAATGCTGTTTGCCAAACGTGGTTACCTATAGTACATTGATTGATATGTTTTGTAAGGTAGGGGATTTGGAGATGGGGTTTAAGGTGTTTGGGGATATGAAGAAAGATGGGGTGTTGTTGAATTCCATTGTGTTTACCTGTTTGATTGATGGGTGTTGTAATGTTGGTGATTTTGAGGCCGCGTTTGAATTGTACGAGGAAATGAAATGGGCTAAACTTGCAGTGAATGTGGTTACCTATACTGTGCTCATTGATGGTCTTTGCGAGAAAGGAATGTTGGAAAAGGCTGAGTGCTTGTTTTTGAGAATGTTGAAAGATAAGGTAATGCCTAATTCTTTTGTTTATACTTCGATCATTGATTGGCATTTCAAAAAGGGGAATGTAAGTGATGCCCTGACGTATTTGGGTAAGATGTGTGTTCAAGGGATCAAGTTCGATATGGCAGCATATGGGGTAATCATAGCTGGCCTTTCTAATAGTGGTAGGTTTGAAAAAGTATCGAAAGTTATGGAATATATGGTCAAGAGTGGATTGCAGCCGGATAAGTTGTTGTTAACCACAATAATGGATGCCCATTTCAAGGCGGGGAATGTAAAAGCAGCGTTGGATGTGTATGGTGAATTATTGGCATGTGGTTTTGACCCAGATGTTGTAGTTCTTTCAAGCTTAATGGATGGCCTTTGCAAGCATGGTTGTTTGCATGAAGCTGAAAGTTATTTTTGCAGAGAAAAGGCTAATGAAATATCTTATACCGTCCTTATTGATGGGTTGGCTAAGAAAGGGGATTTTACTGAACTTAATAGAGTTTTTCGAGAGATGATGGAGGCTGGGTTCACTCCAGACAAATATGTATATACTTCTTGGATTGCCGGGCTCTGTCAGCAAGGAAATTTGGTGGAGGCCTTTAGACTAAAGAATAGAATGGTTCAAGAGGGTTTTCAACCTGATCTACTAACTTATAGCTCACTTATTTTTGGTTTAGCAAATAAGGGTTTAATGATTGAAGCAAAGCAAATATTTGAGGATATGTTGAAAAGGAAAATTACCCCTGATGCTGCCGTTTATGATATTATGATAAGAGGGTATCTACGGCAGAATAATGAAGCTGCCATTGCTGATTTGCTTGAGGAAATGGAAAAGAGAGGTTTTTCAACAGCATCATGTAACGTAGATAGAGAAAATAATTTCGATAGCACATAAAGCCTTTTATTGCAATTTGCTTACTAGATAATTAAACATGAGATTCCTTCATCATAGGACTCAATTCCCCAGTTTCGGGGATTCTGCCAAGTGGAGGTTTTATAATCCATGCACTTTAAATATATAGAATTCATTTGGGATTGCCACTGAAGAGAGATAATTTCCTTGCTGTTTTATGCAACACTGATGAGCATAAAGGAGGTGATTAGTCTGATCTTTTGTGCAACTGAATAAAACACATTAGTCACCTGATGTCCTATGGGCTTTTGCCGTGGATCTTAGCTCACAGAAATACATTCCACCATCCTGCCTTGATGTTTCAATACTGAAACTCCACCGGAGAAGGAACATAAGAATGAATGCTTTTGGAAACATGTATGATGGGAAAAGGTTGATTGGTAAATATATCCGTTCAATTTAATCTAAGTTATTGATTTATAGATTAGATCTGTTGATTCTGTCGTTTACTAATTATCTTGCTCCTTAATTATTTGCAGATTTGTTCGAAACTCAAGTGTAAGAAATGTTTGCCAGCTCAAATCTAAAAGGTGAGAACTGAGAATTACAAACAAACAGACATACTTCTATCTGCTGAGCACATGCTGTTGATATGGCTTCCTTGAACTTTCAAATGGATCTGCTTGCTGGAGTTTTTATGATCACAGAAGAGGTCCCTGACACTATCTATATTGGTCAGGCACAATTAAATTAGTTCTTACAGCTCAATTTCATGTCTCAGGTGGCAGTTGCCGGGTGGGGATGGCACAATATCATTCATTATGCTCCTAATAATCTAATAGTTTCTTCAGCTCAATTCCATTTATGTTGTATGATCTGATTATTTTTATTGGCTCAATCCCTTTTAGCAAATTTGTTTCTATTCTGTGGAGAATTCCGGCTTCTTACAGTTTATTCCTATGTAACATTTCTTGTTGCATTACTCTGTAGCTGCTTGCTGGGTATATTTAGAACTACCACAGCCTACAGCAGTTATGTACTAGGAAACAGGAACTGTTTTTTGTTGTGGTCTGATAAACATGTTTACTATCCTTGTCTACTAGAGTCGTATTTATCATGCATATAAATATTTTAAGTCAATTCGATATTTTTATTATTTCACAATATCGTTTTTTAAATATATATTAATAGTTGAAATTTTGTTATTATTGAATAAATAATTAAATACTTTCATTTAATTTAAATTTAACGTGAATGATAATAGAATATAAAATTTAACGATCGATTTAAAAAATATGAAATAATGTAAAATTAAATTTGTTTTACATTTATATTATACACATTCACGTATTATAATTGAAGTTGTTTTGAATTGAATCATATCAATGATACTAATACCAGTAGCTTAACGTTCTATCGAGAGGCCATTATGCTCACAAAAGTTGAGTTGTATTTGATCATGTGGAATTCTTACCTAAAGTTAGTTAGGAATTATAGGAATTTTGTTAGTTTATTTTTGGTATTTTGTAATAAAAAGAATCTGATATTATGTCACCAGATCTCTCCTTTATTTCCTTTCCTTATTTAGTCCTAGTATTGTGGCAGGCATACTGCAGCAACTCTCTATATGTATTACGTTATGTTACTGAATAAGATAGAGCCTTTCTATCATAAATTTTCATACTATCAAGAGCCAACCTCTGAAAACCTAATTTTCCCATGACAAAATACCGCATGGCTATTGATAGACAAAGCTCAACATCCGAAGTGACCTTCAATCCGGAATTTGCACCAGCAGGAAGCAATCATGGAGGAACTGAAAACACTTTCATTCTCATAACAAGTCACAAACTCAATGGGCATAATTACTTTCAATGGTCTCAATCGGCGATGATGTTCATCTATGGGAAAGGCAAGGATGATTATCTCATAGGCGAAGTCACTGTTCCAGAGAAGAACGATCCCAAATTCAAGCTTTGGAAAATTGAGAATCACATGGTAATGTCGTGGCTGATGAATTCAATGAACAACGACATTGGAGAAAATTTTCTCCTATATGGGACTGCAAAGGAAATCTAGGATGCTGCAAGAGACATACTCCAGCTCTGAAAACACTGCAGAACTGTTTGAGATAGAAGCAATTTTGCATGATCTACGTCACGGAGATCTAACAGTCACTCAGTACTTCAACACTCTCACTCGTCATTAGCAACATCTTGACATGTTTGAAGTTCATGCTTGGAAGTGTTCTGAAGATACAACCTTATACAGAAAAATTGTGGAGCAGAAACGGACATTTAAATTTCTTCTTGGCCTCAACAAAGACTTGGATGAAGTCAGAGGAAGAATGGGAACCAAGCCTCTTCCAAGTATTAGAGAGGCATTTTCAGAAGTTTGTCATGAGGAAAGCAAGAAGAAGGTGATGATGGGATCCCACAGCTCTGTCCCAACACTAGAAGGATCTGCCCTTTTTACTCGAGGAACCCAATCCAACTCCAACAGTGACAATCGACAGAGAAAAGGAAGGCCTTGGTGTGACCATTGTCGTAAACCAGGACACCTCAGAGAAAATTGTTGGAAAATCCATGGCAAACCAATTGATTGGAAGCCTTCAAGACCAACAAGTGACTGAGGAAGCCGTGCCAACATTGCTGCTACCACATATGACAATCCTCCCGCTTCAAAAGCAAGTCCTTTCACTAAAGAACAACATGAGGTTTTGCAGAAACTATTCAGCTAGAACACCATGACTCAAAAAAGTACCTCTGGTTTTGGAACCAGCATATTAGCACAAAAAGGTAATTTTTCAAAAGCCCTTATAGTCAATAAACAACACTCAAGTCCATGGATTATTGACTCAGAAGTGTCAGATCACAGGACGGGAGATGCAAACCTATTTCATGAGTATAGTTGGTGTAAAGAAAATTACACAATCCGAATAGCTGATAGATCTATATCCAGAGTTGAGGGAACTGGCTCAATCAGAATTATGAAGGACCTAATTCTAAACTCTGTTCTTCATGTTCCTAATTTGGATTGTAATTTACTTTCAATCAGTAAATTGACTAGTGATATCAATTGTGTGGCTAAATTTTTTCTGAACTTGTGTGAATTTCAGGATTTGGACCCAGGGAGGAAGATTGGCAGTGTTGAGATGTGTTCTGGACTCTATCTTCTCAAAAACCATACTCCTCTAAGAAGACAAGCTCAAAATGCAAGTTGTGTGTTCTTTAAGAGTGAGTCAGTTTCAAATTCTTGTGTCAATAAAGATAGTGAGGTTATGTTATGGCATTTTCGCCTTGGTCATCCAAATTTCATATATCTTGAAAAACTATTTCCTTCTTTGTTTATCAATAAAAGTTCTAAGTTTTTCAGTTGTGAGATCTGCTAATTATCTAAACATACCCGTAGCAACTATCCAAGTCTTTCATATAAACCATCTCAATCATTTGCCATGATTCACAGTGATGTGTGGGGACCCTCAAGAGTAAGAAAATATAATAGGAACACGATGGTTTGTGTCATTTGTTGATGATCACAGTAGATTGACTTGGATTTTCCTGATGAAAGAAAAATCTGAAGTCAGTCAAATTTTTCAAAATTTCAACTCCAGGATACAAACTCAATTCCAAACTAAGATCCAAGTTTTAAAAATTGACAATGCCAAAGAATACTTCAAGTCTGTCCTTGGTAATTACCTCTTGAGTCAGGGCATAGTCCACTTAAGTTCTTGCATTGACACACCCCAACAAAATGGAGTTGCAGAAAGAAAAAATAGATATTTGCTAGAAGTAGCCCGATCTCTTATGTTCTCCACACATATCCTCAAACACTTCTGGGGAGAGGTAGTTCTTACAGCTGCATATCTCATCAATAGAATGCCATCTAGAACCCTCAAATTCCAAACTCCTTGCCAAGTTCTCCTTCAGACTTTTCCACACACCAAAATAATCTCTACATTAGATCCTAAAATCTTCGGGTGCACAACATTTGTTCATATTCATCAGCAGCACCGTAGCAAATTGGATCCTAAATCTATCAAATGTGTCTTCCTTGGGTATTCCTCAAACCAAAAAGGCTATGAGTGTTACTCTCCTATCACCAAGAAAGCATACAACTCAATTGATGTAACATTCTTCGAGCATCAATCCTATTATCCCAAACCTATAATTCAGGGGGAGAAAATGAGTGAATATCAGCTTTGGGATACTCTCTATGAAAGTGAATCTCAGCTTCAGCCCGAGGATCCCTCACCATCATATCAACCACCTATCTCACAGCCAGTTGCCATTAAAAACCCAATCCTTGATCAAACCGAGAGTCATTCTCCTACAAGCCAAACTCAAGACCTTGATCAAACTGAGAGTCATCCTCCTATAAACACACTTCAAACCTCTATCCAAAATCAGTCCAAGTCTCCACAAATTGCAAGTAAAGAGTTTCGTGTCTATGCTAGGAGGACAAGGCCCGAGAGAAAGATAGAGCACTCAATACCTCTCACATTGCATCAAGATTCTAAACCTAATCTAGATCCTGCTCAAATTCACTTAGGTAAGGAAACTTCTAGTCCTGAAATTATTGTACCTATTAGTGATGATTTGAATATGTTGATTGCACTAAGAAAGGGTGTCAGAGCATGCACCAATCATCCCATTTGCAAATTTGTTTCATATGAAAGGTTGTCACCATCCTACCAGACAGTTTTTGCCCTTGACAGTGTGCAGGTACCTCATTCGATTCATGAGGCTCTTGAGAATCCAGAGTGGAGAAAGGCGGTTAATGAAGAAATTAGAGCCTTGGAGAAAAATGTTACATGGATTATCTCAAATCTTCCTCCTGGAAAGAAACCAGTTGGCTATAAGTGGATTTTCACTATTAAACATAAAGCTGATGGAAATATTGAGAGATTAAAAGCTCGTCTTGTTGCTAAAGGCTTTACTCAGCCTTATGGCATAGATTACCAAGAAACATTTGCCCCAATGGCCAAACTCAACACTATTATAGTTTTACTCTCTCTTGCAACTAACAAAGATTGGCCATTGCATCAACTGGATGTCAAAAATGCATTCTTAAATGGTAATTTGGAAGAAGAAGTGTATATGGAGATACCACCAGGATTGGAAACTACTTCTAACCACAATAAGGTGTGTAAGCTTAGGAAATCTCTGTACGGGCTAAAGCAATCTCCTCGTGCATGTTTTGGTAGGTTTGCAAAGTCAATGGTGAGATACGGATACACACAGTGTCAGGCAGATCACACATTGTTCGTAAAGTCCTCCTCAGAAAGGAAAGTTGCAATACTAATAGTGTACGTTGATAACATCATCCTAACGGGTGACTATGAGGAAGAACTATTGAGAATGAAAAAACTTTTAGCCCAAGAATTTGAAATCAAAGATCTTGGCTATCTCAATTATTTTCTTGTCATGGAGGTGGCACGATCTAAGAAAGGTATATTTGTCTCTCAACGTAAGTATGTTCTAGATTTATAAAGGAGACAGGCATGTTGGGATGTAAGCCTGCAGACACTCCAACGGATTCAACTAAGAAGATTGGGACTGAACAAAATCATGCTCCAGTCGATAAAGGGAGATATCAAAGACTTGTGGGACGTCTCATCTACCTCTCACACACTCGACCCGACATTGGTTTCTCTATTAGTGTTGTAAGTCAGTTTATGAACAACCCAACAGAAGAGCATATGGAAGCAGTGAATAGAATTTTAAGGTATCTTAAGATGACACCAGGAAAAGGACTGTTATACAAAAAGAATGACAATAGGGAGATTGAAGTCTTCTCAAATGTTGACTGGACAGGAGATGTTTCAGACAAACGAGGGTATTGTTCCTATGTATAGGGAAATCTTGTGACTTGGCGAAGCAAGAAACAACTTGTAGTCTCAAGAAGCAGTACTGAAGCGGAATTTAGAGCACTAGCTCTTGGTATTTGTGAAGGAATGTGGATACAGAAATTACTTAGTGAGCTAGGAGTTGTTAGTGAGAAGCCTATCAAGATATTCTGTGACAATCAAGCAGCCATAAGCATTGCAAAGAACACTGTGCATCATGATCGAACAAAACACATTGAGATAGACAAACACTTCATCTCAGAGAAGATCGAGAACTCAATTGTGCAACTTGTCTACACCCCTACAATGTCCCAAACGCAGACATTCTCATTAAGGCTCTTTCAAGAACTAACTTTGAAGAACTGAGTCACAAGCTGTGTATGTACAACATTTGCAACCCAGCTTGAGGGGGAGTGTGGAATTCTTGCCTAAAGTTAGTTAGGAATTATAGGGATTTTGTTAGTTTATTTTTGGTATTCTGTAATAAAGAGAATCTGGTATTATGTCACCAGATCTCTCCTTTTTTTCCTTTCCTTATTTAGTCATAGTATTGTGGCAGGCATACTGCAGCCACTCCCTATATGTATTACGTTATGTTACTGAATAAGATAGAGCCTTTCTGTCAGAAATTTTTAATCTCATTCATCAAATTTGAAAATTTCGATTGTAGTGAATTTTTATCAATTGTAAATGCAAGTAAGGACTTCGGGTGTAGTTTTTAATCACAATAATCAACTGTGACTACAATAACAAATTCAACAAAATTTTTTGATTAATTGATTGATTCATAATGTTTCATAAAAATATTAATAATATGTAAATAATTACTTAAAATAATATCTATAATAAAACATGATCAACACTCCTTGAATACTGAAAGATTTGTTGGTAAAACTGAAAAAATATATTTAAATAAAGTATCAAACTTATTTTATTTAAAATTTTGGAAAATAATATTTTAAAAATCAAACATATTATTTTAATTTTTTAAATTTCAATTTATTGACTTTATTTTTTTATAAAAAATTTACAATTCTTCACTGAATAATTTTACTTAAATCAGTAATTGTGACCAAAAATCTTTCACAAACAAAATTGTCACTAAAAGTCTAAAACTCCAGCGTCCAATTTAAATCAAGGGTAAAGAAGAATCACAGAAAAGAGCGCCAACCAAGTATTTCTTAAGTCTTTGAAGTTTGAACTCGATTAGCTCCCAGTTATGGCTATCGACTGCCTCGTCCTCGGTAACTACTAAACACCACCTTTTTTTTTTCTCATTCCAGGAGTTCCTTTGATTTATCCTCACAAACAAATGGACGTGTTTGCTTGTCAGGGGCAGGCCAAGAAGTTGGGAAAAGCTGCGTGGTGGTGTCGATAAATGGCAAGAGAATCATGTTCGACTGCGGGATGCACATGGGCTACACCGACTCTCGTCGATACCCAGATTTCTCTCTCATTTCAAAGACCGGAGATTTCGATAAATCTCTCACTTGTATCATCATTACTCACTTGTATTCATTCATTCACTCACTCGGTTTACTCTTTTTCTTTTGTTTCGTTCAGTTGATAATTTATTGATTGGTTTGGCTTTTTGATGAACTGTTTTTCAGTCATTTGGATCATATTGGAGCGCTTCCTTATTTCACTGAAGTTTGCGGTTATAAGGGTCCCATCTATATGACTGTAATTTCCCTTCGTTATGTATTTGATAAAATGACCCAGTTGGGTTATTAATTAAGTTATTATTATTATTTTGATTTTACTTTCTTTTTGGTGATGTTTCTTGTATTGGCAGTATCCTACAAAAGCATTGGCTCCTTTGATGTTGGAGGACTACAGAAAGAATATGGACCGAAGGGGTGAGGACGAACAATTTACTTCTGATCATATCTCAGAATGCATGAAAAAAGGTAAACAAATCTCCATTTCTTTTGCTCATTTTGTGAAGATATTTCAGTACTTCAAAAAGTTTGTTATTATGATTAGTTTTATCTGCATATTATGGGTTGGCTTGTCTTTTAGCAATTCAGAAACCGTCTTAACAGTATAGGACTGTCAATTGCCCTGCATTTTGTTTTCAAAATTGTGTCATTAGCTGTAAAAGAATCATTTTGCTTGACCCAGCAAATTTTGGAATATGGTTCTGGCTAACTATTTCCTATGATCTAAGGAACCCCAGTCACAATTTCATTGTTCTCCAATCTTCCCAGCAATCATTTTGCTGAGGAATATATCCCAATGATCTTCCATACCGCATGCTATACCTGGTATCGAGCTATAACTAAAAATTAACTATTCAGAAATGCACTCAAGCATTAAATCAGTTTATTTTTGGACATTAGGACTTCTCCTCGACTAGCATTACACCAGTGATCTCTGATCATTGTTAGCATCCCGTATTTATATGCTTTAAGTGGTAGAGTTGCAGCGCTGGTTAACTTGAACCTTTTTGTCAGATAGATTCTTTTATTTGAAGTAAACTTTAAGTTCCACTCTTCAAAATTTACATCTTGAACCTTCTATGGCCTAACAAGTGGAATAGAATTGTGAAGATTTTCTTAGTTATATATAATCTAGTTTCCTAAGATCATCATCATCATTATCAGAGCTTTTATCCCAATATTAAGGTAAATTAAATGAACCAGTAAATGACCTCACGCTAATTCATTAGCATGAATTCTCCTCCTTTACTCATTCCTATCTAAAGCAGTATGTTCATCAAACTCTTGTTCTGTCATATTTTTCAGCATTACTTCTTTCTAAGTCTTCTTTGGTTTTCCCCTAACCTTGACCCTTTTTATATCATTCATAGCCTCCACTCTTCTAACTAGAGCGTCCATAAGTCTACGTCGTATGTGTCCAATCAAACCAACGTAAACAACTTTCACTTATCTTGTCTTTGATAAGTGCCACTCTAACCCTTTTGCGAATGTCCTCATTTCTCATTCTATCTTTTTTTCGTATATCTGCACATTCATCGCAGCATTCGCATTTTTGCTACACCCATCTTTTGTGTATACAGTCTTTTAGTTGCTTAACATTTATTGCCATAGAGCAATGTTGGTATAACAATTGTCTTGTAAAACTTGCTTTTCAACCATACAAGAATTCTTTTGTCACACAACACACCTGAGTGCTTCTCCACTTGCTCTAACCAGCCTGTATCTTATGGGTCACGTCACCATTGATCTTTCCATTCATTTGTACGATCGATCTCAAGTATCTAAAATGATTCCGCTTAGGGATTGCCACCCCATCTAGCATCACTATGTTTCTTTTTTTTTTTGGTTTAAATCACTATGTTTCTATCTTTCTCTTTGTTTGAATTGAATTTACATTCCATGTATTCTATCTTTCCTCTGCTTAGTTTGAATCCTCTTGATTCGAACGTCTATCTCCACAGTTCTAACTTCACATTAACCTCTGCCCTAGTCTTAGCACACATGACAATATCATCTACAAACATCATATGCTAAGGTACATTATGCTGGATGGATTTTATCAGCTCGTCCATTGCTGTAG
This sequence comes from Heritiera littoralis, assembly GCA_031772115.1. Lineage (NCBI taxonomy): Eukaryota > Viridiplantae > Streptophyta > Magnoliopsida > Malvales > Malvaceae > Heritiera > Heritiera littoralis. The sequence goes on along the minus strand of JAPDPK010000008.1, from coordinate 8,603,859 downwards.
TGAATAGGAATGGGCTTAACGTTGACCATTGATGTAGTCCTACTGTGATAGGAAATTTAGTTGTTTGCCCTCCACACGTCTTCACATGTGTCATTCCCTCTCCATACACGTCCATAATTATTTCAATATATTTCATGGGAACTCTTTTTTTTATTAAAAACCATCATAACACCTAGTTTTCATTCCATGCTTGATGATCCTTGTCTGAATTTTTTGTTATTTTGGTTTGACTCCTTATTGTAGTTATACCAGTGGATTTGAAGCAGACAGTGCAAGTTGATAAAGATCTTCAAATCCGTGCCTACTATGCAGGACATGTAAGAATTTTAAAATTCAGTTCTAAAACATGTTATTTTCTTAGTTTTATCTCACATTTGTTGCACTTGTACATGTGATCCTTTGGTACATGAGAGGTTCACATTTATCATTGCAGGTTGGCTATGGACATATGTTAACTTTTAAAAAATAAGAAAAACTGAATTGAAATCTCTTGTATTTTATTTATCTCAAAAAATACAGAACAAATTGATATCTTCTTATAGGAAGAGTCAGCAGCCCTCAAAAAGGGAAAAAAATAAAATAAAATAACTTTCCTAATTACAATTAATTGATTTTCCTACTAAAGTGTGATCCTAATTACTCCAAATATGGAAATCAGTAGCAGCCAAATTAATCCTGACAGATTCTCCTATTTTTTCTCTCTTCTGATTTCCAACAAATTTCATCTGCTTTGACAGAGCTACCTAGTTCCTTGATGGGATTGCTGACTTGATTCCTTGAAGTAATTATACATGGGGACTCTATGAGTAAATCATTTCAAATCGAGCATTTATTTTGAGAGGAGTTATTTAAGACCAAGTAGTAAATTCTGTCCTTGGCTTTGGTCTTGGCATTGGATGGTTGAATCCCACAAAGTAAACTTGCAGGGTATCACACACTACTAAAAACACTTACATATTTATGAAACCAAAGATAAATCTAATTATTAAATGAGAACTTATGGTGAACAAGTGAACTTGGCATCTCCTTTTTTACTGGATACTCATCTTAGATGCATTTACGAGTAACATATATTTATACCTTTCTGGAACCTTTACTGTTTGAGTTGGAAGCTCAGGACATTTGGAAAGTTCATGTAGCCTGCATGTGTGAGAAGATCTATAACATGATTTCTTTGTTAAGTCTTCATTTTTTAAGTTTTCCATCATTCTTTACTGAGAATGCTGTGAGTAATTTCTATCTAAGTGGTTCATTCTCTTTGGTGATTTTAAGGTTATTGGGGCAGCAATGTTTTATGCAAAGGTGGCAGATGCTGCTATGGTGTACACAGGAGATTATAATATGACTCCAGATAGGCATCTTGGGGCAGCTCAGATTGATAGGCTACAGCTGGACCTTCTTATAACAGAGTATTAAAATTATACATACATGCACATATATAGTCATTCCTCTCATTGAATAGCTTGCGTGTAGTGTCTAAATATATGCACTAAATTATATTAGGTTCTCTGGAATTTTTGACTACGTACTAAAGAATTTACATCTTTTAAAATTTTTCTCAAGCTTTTTTGCCTTTTAGTGATCATTATGAAAACTATCTGAAGATCAATTTAAAGTACTCCATAAATTTTGAGACATGGAACAGGCCCTATGTAATTCATAAATCAGTAATCAACTATTTTTGTACTAGTTACAGTCTTGTTTGTATGCTTCTGGTCATTAAACAAGCGGCCTTGTATAAGTTGTAATATTTAAAGGTTGACCATGGATGATTAGGAAGGCTGGACACTTTTTTTCTTTTAGGTCCTCCATATGCAAGTCACTTTAGAGACATAAACTCGCTCCCTAATGTGTTAAGCTCATGCAAAAAATACAGAAAACCCTTGTCTTACTGTCTCTTTGAGACAAAGGGGAAATACTGAAATCCTCTTTATCTCTTTCTCTCACTCTATTATCTATCCATCTTTGTGGGCTTCTTTTCCAAAGAAGAGATGTGCAGGCAGGCACTGAGGCTTTGCAAGCCAGCAGTTGATAGAAGAAGATTCCACTGAATCTTTGAGAACATCTCATCTTCTCACTTTCTTCAGTTTTGATGGATAGTTCTCTAATAGCTTCTTTCTTTTGAGGATTTCTTTCATTTTTTAGGTGTTTTAATATGCCATGTTTTGTTATTTTGGTTTTTTGAGCGGAGGAAATCTCCCATTTTGTTATGCTAATACTTGTTTGAGCTCTGGTTGTAATTATGGCATTTGGGACCTCTGATTTCTTCTCTTCTATTTCTTCAGTCATTGTATTTGTAATACAAAAACATCCAATTGCTTTGTATATTGATATCTATATTCAAAATTCAAAATGATTGTCTTACCATCTTCTGTTATGTTCTCTCCTCCTTCAGTTCCACTAGCTGTTGGTTTCTCATAGTGCTATGAAACCTTTGCATTGCAAACATATAGATGCATGCCAGGTCATAGAAATGGGTAGTTTGAACAGAATTTGATAAAAGTTTCCCAATAATATTCCTATAACAGGTCGACTTATGCAACAACCATACGCGATTCAAGATATGGGCGAGAGAGGGAGTTTCTTCAAGCTGTATGTATACACCACTCCCAAAATTTTAGGCAATTTTTTCGTGTATGTTTTGTTTTCTGTTTCTCTATTTAAGTAACTCCGGTTGATTAAATTTTTTTTCTGCACCAGGTTAAACCATTTAAACAGGGAAATGTGTGATAAAAATTGCAGGAAACTGTCATTCTTCCATGTGATTTTGACTATCTGATCATATGATTAGAAAGTCTTAGCAAAGCATTCAGAATATTAGTAATAGTTTTGGCTGGAAGAGTCATATTAATTTGATCATGTTTCTCTGCTGTAAGCAATTTCTTGTTGTAAGGTGGAGTGATATCTTTTTTTCATTATTTCTGATGCCTAATCTTTGTAATTTCTTCAAAACACTTTCTATAATTTTTGTGTCATTTAGTTAAAAGAAATTATTTATTGGTTCTGGTTACATAATTTTACAGAATAGTAGAGTTAATGTATTAGAATTCAATTAGATACCTATTTAATTTTTTTATATACATAAGTTGGTCAGTTATATTGTAATTTGTTTTATTTTTTATTTTCATAGCTATCTCAAGTGGTCAAAACTTTCATGAGTACTCTTTCATAATACCCAAATTTAAGTTGGTCAAAATGTTTTCATTTTTGTAATATACATGAATCATGTAATGTTATTATAACTCATGGTCTTACCTAGAGCCTAGAGGGAAGTGCATGCAAAATTTCCAATGCGATTAATCTGTGGATCCACTAGGCCTCTTTTAATACACATTGAAGTTAATAGGAGCAGATCTTCAAATTTTTTGTTGATTAATGAGTGGAAATTAATTTTGCTCTTGCACATTGTGGCTATTACTTGCTTTTCGAGACCGCTATAATTAGAGTATCTATTCCACATATAGATGGCTTCTATGTGTTATCTTGCATCGTCTTCTATGTATTTACTTATTTTATTTTCATTGTTCCTTTTTTGAGGGAAGAGGGTGGGGGTAGACAGCAGTGGTGGGGACAGGAGTTATTGAGTTGTGAAATCAATGGTGTTAGTTGCTTAAGTGCAAAGGATAGCCAATAGGTAATCAAAAGCTCTTAGATGCATTGTTACTTCACTTGAAGAATGAGCTTAAATGAAGATATTTGTATATCTAGAGGTTAGATGATTTATTTAGTTGGTCTCTGAATTACATGATTAAAATTATTCTAGAAACTTAATTTGTGATGGGCTAGAAAGAGAAAAATGTTAAAATTCTGATGATTTCAATTGACTGCACATGTTTCCTATGGACATTACTTGTTTTAGTATTTATTTTAACTTGCATGAATGAAGATATTTGGTTCATGTTTGTGCTTTTTATTTAAAGTTACACCTTATGGGAGTGATATTTTTTTGGGTGTGGGTTGTGGTGTTTTTGGTTCATTGCAGGTTCATAATTGCGTTTCTGCTGGAGGAAAGGTGCTTATTCCTACTTTTGCTCTAGGAAGAGCTCAGGTATTAATGTTATTTTGTATAGTAAAATATATTTTGAGTAGCTATGATTTGTTTAATTGATAAAATGATTTAGTTGGTTGCAAAAGTTCTAACTATTATAGATCATTGAAGGTATCTTAGCTATGCTAATGCTGGACAAAAAAGTGGTAGCCCATGAGGTTCTAAATTTGTAGGACAAACCTTTAAGTGAATTTTAGACTGCCACTTTTACAGATTTTAATCATAATACAAAACTAAGATATTTCCTTATATTGACCTCCTTGCTACTGAGTTCAATTAAAGTTTGTTTTTGTTTCTTGCCATTTAAGGATTCATTTTCTTTTCTTATAAGCAAAACTGCATGAAATATGCATCTCTACCAGTTGTTTAGAATTCCCATAATTATCAAATGATTAGTAAGCATGAAGGAAACAAGTTCAAACAAATCACTCCATTGAATCAGTTTTCTGTTAACTCTTCTGTTGATTAACTAAGTAGTCAATAAATGTCAATCAATCTGCAATTCTGCATATCTTCTGGTCTGTGTTTGTAGTGATGTACGGTAATCTACGGCTTGCATTTGCTTAACAGGATCATAGCCTCCTTTTATGCTTTCACTGATTCATTGATAATTTTTTTTCATGACAATCTAGTAGCATAAGTTATGATAGGACAGTATATTTTGTTTTGGAGTGATTTACTGATCATGTTGATTAACTAAAGCAATTTAAAGTTCTTCCAGGTGTAATGTCCCAAATCTCTTGTTTCCTTTTATCTCTTGCATGGTTTGTTTACTATTTTTCTATGATTTTTTGGATAAAATTTACAGAAATGGGTTATCCCTCTAAGATTAAGTCCTTTTCATCATGGTTGAGTGCTAGTTTCTATTCCTTTCCTTTTTCTTTTTTGGGGAAAAGGGGTTGGTGGTCTACGTTTCAATTCTACATTTTTTACTTCTTTCACTATTTGTTACTTAGTTTCATGATCCAAATTTAGTATTTCAAAATTTATCCAAAAAAAAAATATTACTCCAAATTCAAGTTGCTTACATCTAGCGGTAATTCTTTTTTCCTTTAATGATGCTATTGACCAGTCATAGATGCCTTCGTTTAGAGTGTTATGGTATTATACAACTTGATTTGTGAATTAATATCTAGTGCCTTATGATTATACATAGGAACTTTGTATATTGTTGGAAGATTACTGGGAGCGCATGAATATAAAAGTTCCTATCTACTTCTCAGCAGGTCTGATCCATCTTTTGTATTTAACTTTTACATAATTTTTTTTCCTCTTTTTTTTTTTTATTTATATTATGGCTCCAAAATCTTAAATTTTTCTCTCTATATTACGTGATTTGGGAATTTTGAAGATTAACTTCTTGTTGTTAACAAGATGAGTGAAAGTTGTCTATGTTAGTTTGGATATATATGATGTAAACCTATGGACACTCCAGTGAGGAGAGTGGAGGTTTTGAGTAATGAAAAAGTGGTCAAGACTAGGGGAAGACCAAAAAAGACTTGGAAAGAAGTTATCTAGAAAGATATGGCGGAAAGAAAGTTGGAAGAACAAATTGCCTTAGATAGGAATAGTGGAGGAAAAGAATTCATCCTAACGACTTAGCATGAGTTTATATATTGGTTCATGTAGCTTATCCTAGTATTGGGATAAAGGCTCTGATGATGATGATGAACTACTTGTTGCTATCCGCATATCTCATATTTTATATTTGGATTGTGAAGAACTTTTTCCCAAGTTATAATCAAAGTCAGCTCTCTTTTCAACTCTTATAAACGATAGCAACAAATGCAATTGTGCTACATTGAATATAAAAACTTACAAGAATTTTTGAAGGAATTTTTGTGAACAAGCTATTCTGCAATTTTGCTGCATTTTTCTTTATTTCACTTAAACAGAATGTTTCTCCATTCTTTTGATTTTCAAAGTTTGAATTTGGTAACATCCATCTTTTCCCTTTTTTCTTTTGATTGAAGAAGCTTACCAACCTAGATGAGGTTACTTTAGGATGGTAAGAAATCAAAATCAAATAAAAAACTATAAGACTTAAGTGTGTATTATTTCTATACTGGGAAGGATCATGTGGAATGCCACTTTTTATATGCATATGATGGTTATCTGTGCATTGCAACTTTCTTTTGCTTGCAGTTTCCAAGCTGATCTATGTTAATTGCTCAGTGATACCTTGCTATCAATTTCTCTTTATAGTTAAGAAGGAAAACTTATACTATAAAATGTCCATTTTCTACTTTTTGTTGTTTTTGTTCAAATCGTGGTGGTTTGCCATAGCAATCTCTCTTTTTACCTCTGTTCTTGTTTCAACTCTTTTAATCTACTGCAATTCATAAATTCCCTTTTTAGTTGACTTTAAAGGATTACTTCTATTAAATTTCATTCTCACTTCAAGTTCTTCAGTCAATTTCCTTATGTTTTAGTTGTCTCCTTGTCAACAATTACACATATCACACATTGAACAGTGAATAGTTACCCTATCTAATGGTAGAATTGTTCTGATAAGGTTTTGGATAGTAAACTTTTGACTGCAGCAAGGTGAATTCTGGAGCTTGTTTTGTGTGCGCATGTATTTCAGTTCTGGCTGGTTTAACAGATAGGGGGGTGATTGCTATTGTGTTAGTCCATGGCAAGAAATATCCTTGTCAACTTGTTTTTTTGCTTAAAATTTTCTGGCATGCTTGCGTATAGGAGTCATTTTTCAGCCCGAATCATCTTTAACATGTTTTTGTAGAATTTTGGTTCAAATATTCTCAATGGTGAAAATGAACTGATTTTTCTAGGTTTTTTCAATGTCTTCATTCCTAGCTGTATTTAAGTTAATTGGTAGATAATGACTTCTGCTGATGAGTTGGATTTATCATGTTTCAGGTTTGACCATTCAAGCCAATATGTATTATAAAATGCTTATTAACTGGACCAGCCAGAAGATTAAGGAGACGTATGCCTCGCATAATGCATTTGATTTTAAAAATGGTAATAAGCTTGCCGAAATAATATTAATGAGTCCCAGCAGTTACTTATCTCCTTGTTACTTCCATTTCTAAGTTTCTTTTCGGGGCAGTTTCTATTTACAATGGGGGGTAATTGATGTTGAACAGGGAGACAATTAGGGACAAAACATAGATATGGGGAAAAGTGAAGAAATAGAAGTATCATAGGAGAAATAGAGGACATTAGGGTAGAAGAGAAAGAACAGAAACAGGGAAAAAAACCAGAGAGAACCTAGATTGAGGAAATCTCATCACTCAATATCCCAAAATCTCAAAAATTGATGATTGAAAAGCTATCAAAAGTTGAAATAACATAAAGTACTTATAAGAAACTAGAGCCAAAACCTAATATAAACACAAAATGCCCAATATCCCCCTTGATGTTCTAATGCTTAAATAATCTAAAAAATAAGTGTGTGTGCGTGTTAAGCTCATAAGGTAAGGAACAATAAAATCTTAGATAGTTTTAATCCTTTAAGTAGCTTCTTTCTGTCCTGCATATTTGGATAACCATCGTGTGTGATGTAAGCTCATTAGGAATTGATTTGGTATATTTGGAATAATATTGAAGACATTTGACCCTATTTTGAAGGATAAAATAGTAACACTAAAATTTTAAATAGTTTTAATCCTTTAACTAGCTTCTTTCTATCCTGCATATTTGGATAACCATTGTGTGTAAACTAAGCTCATTAGTAAACGATCAGGAATATTTGGAATATTTTGTTTAGTTTTTGTCATAGGCTCATATCTATTGTGTGTGGTAAAAGGAATTTTTTGAAAGCAATTTTTTCCTTTTCTGATTTCATTGCCAAGGAGGAGAAAATAAAAGAAAGAGGTCAATAATGCTGTTAGTTTTCAAGATAACAAAAATCTTAATTGAACGAGCAATTTGTTTCCCTTTCAAAATTCTGGAAATGGAGAGGCAGAATCACAGAGCCTGTGGATGTTGGAAGTTCCTTTTGGTATTGAAGAATAGCATAAAATCAGGGAAATTGAAAGTTGCTTGTGCTGTTCCTTTGTAACACTTTTTTCATATTTTAGTTGTTTCAAGGTTATAATTTCTCGCTGAAGAATGAAGCAGCGTAGTGACTTGCATGAATATATTAGGGTTAACATTTGGCAGGAAAAAGCTCTCTTCTATAATAATATTTCATCTGCTGCTCTTCTGTGCTTATATGTTGCAGTTCAAAATTTTGACCGTTCTTTGATAAATGCTCCTGGACCTTGTATTCTCTTTGCGACACCTGGTATGATTGTTGGTGGGTTTTCACTTGAGGTTTTTATGCAATGGGCGCCTTCTGAAATGAATCTTATCACATTGCCTGGGTATGAACCTTGTTACACATTATCAATCATATATCATAAATGGCTGCTAGTATGGGTACATCTATGAGTTGAAACACGAAAAATTATCTTCTGTATATTCCAGGGAAAATCTCTCGGAACCACTGGCTTTTTGGCCACTGCTTGATGTGTGTTTGCAAAATTTTAAAATTGAAAGCAATTGATTGATGGCTTTGTTAGTTGCATTATGTTTTGTTCTTTGCTTTGCCAGATCCTCATGGACACCAATAATTTGCTGCAGGTTAAAAGCTTAAGATCATGGGTTTTTTATAATTTTGATTGCACTTGTCAGTATGTTATTAAATATATACTGGAATAAGGATTCTTTTCATCCCTTTTGTCGAGCATAAATAGTTTGAGTATCATATTCGACCACTGTAACTCATTTAACAAGAATAATAATTCAATAATATCTTGCTTTATTGGTAGTTCCTCTGTTTGAGTGCACATGCTTCTCCTTCTTACCTGAGGCATTATGCTTTAGAATTATGTTATTTTTCGAATTTCTATCTCTCATTTTATCTTTTTGTAGGTATTGTGTTGCGGGAACAATAGGACATAAATTAATGTCAGGTAAACCCACCAAAATTGATTTGGACAAGGACACCCAAATTGATGTGCACTGCCAGGTTGATGCTTATCTCCTAGAACTTAAAATTTTACCATTTTCTTTCTCACTTTATGGACTTTTTTTCATCTTTTTCCAACTTGTTTGATTTTCGCAAATTACTGCATTTCAAGTTCTGATTCTGAAGAACTTTCTATTTTTGAAATCTAATTGATTTATTGTTTTAATTGGTCTCTCCACTAACTAAAAAAAGGAAAATCATTTATATGTATTTGAACTTTGCTTTGGGATTTTCTCTCTCTCTCTCTCTCTCTCTTTTCTTTTTGCAACTCTTGGAGTAAATATTTACCAAAAAAGAAGAAGAGCAGCAACTGAACAAAAAGCAAAATGAGTATTTTCCCAGGCAGCTGAGCAGTAGAACTCTTGTGGAGTTTTTCTTATTGAATGATATGCATATGCATAAATACTAGAACTTTTTATTGATTTGGCCTCTGTCAAGGAACCGGCTAATTTGATGTTAAATTATCGTAAAAAGCTATCCTCTTCATTTACAAGTAGTGCTTTTAAGGGGTCTGGTATTTTTTGGATGTCATGTTGTATGGCGAACATATTGATTGACAGTAAGTAAAAACATGACGAGTCTTGAGTTCAGAAATCCACAAATGGCTTGAAGACTACATGGTTTTCTCTTATTCAGTAAGACCGAATGGTGGCTCTGATTAGTAATTTTAATATTCTAATTTTGGTTGCATGGAGTTTATTGATATCCTTTGCATCAAATTTACGTTGGCTGTACCTGATTGCTTGTTAGGTGATAAGTGATAACATATTGGTTAAACTGATGACAAACTGAAAATGCATTTGAACCAAATAAATTCTGCTTTATGATTCAGCGAACATATATTCTTTGTTGCAGATTCATCAGTTATCTTTCAGTCCTCATACAGATGCCAAAGGAATTATGGATCTTGTCAAATTTCTCTCGCCTAAGCATGCTATACTCGTACACGGTGAGAAGCCTAAAATGGCTACTCTTAAAGAAAGGATTCAGTCTGAACTCAAAATCCCGTGTTATTGTCCTGCAAACAATGAAACAGTGACCATTCCATCAACGCACTATGTGAAAGCAGATGCTTCAGCCACGTTTATCCGAAGTTGCTTGAATCCGAACTTCAAGTTCTCAACATGCAGTTCATTAGATAAATCTTATTTGGATTCAAACAAATCAAGGCTGCGGGTAAGCGATGACAGAGTTACCGAAGGTATCTTGGTATTGGAAAAATGCAAAAGGGCAAAGGTTATACACCAGGATGAGCTTCTGCACTTGTTGGGAGAGAAAAAGCATGAGGTTCAGTTTGCTTATTGTTTCCCAATGCATACCGAGCTCCTGTCTGCTGATGAATCGCTCTGCGGTCTTGACAAATGCAGTTTGATTAGTCAGTTATCAATGAAACTATCTAATGAACTTTCTGATGGGAACATCCTGGATTTGGGAGAACAGCTTCAGGTAGAATCATTCCGTGTGTCCATTTGTTCCAAGGAAAGTTGTCCTCATAGATTATCCGACAGTCTTCGGGATGGTTCTGGATCAGTATTCTTCTGTTGCTGTTGGTCAGTGGCAGATGAAAAGCTTGCATGGAAAATCATTTCCGTCATGAAAAATTCTACTTTACGAGCCGCTTGAAGGTCCTCTATAGACTACAGGTGCACACATGGTTTCCATTGATGATCTGCTAATGGAGCCCAAGCTCTCGGCTTGTAAATTCCTTTCACTGAAGTTTTATTTTGTAACCGGTTCTGCTGACTCGGGTGGATGTAGTAAACTTAAAAAACCTCGTAAAAAATGAAACTCTAATTTATTATTTTATCGAAGCTTTTCTTTTTCCTTCAGTTTTCTCCTCTTCCAAACAAACAACTAGAATAGCGTACTTACAAAATTCTCTTCTTTTTTTTTTCCTTGAATTTATGCTTTGCTTGCTCCCCATTGCCCTTGATTTTGAGAAATCAAACAATTAATGTAAAAAAAAAAAAGGGAAAAGGATTCGCTTCGCCCCATGCTTTATTGATAAAAGAGTAGACCGGTCCATTTGACTTTGCCACCTTATTGCTGACGATGGCCCGTAGGCTCTGTTCCAGTCTCTTTATCTTCAGAACTCCGAAGCTCTGTCGGCTGCCACCGCCACCATTTTCAAGGTCAATATTCATAACTCTTTCCCTATTTAATTTTCTCTTCAAAATCTGAGAAAGAAAAAAACCCATTTTGTTTGCAGGTTAGAATCTCCTTCAGATTCAGTGCTAAGAGCTTCAACAAGTCATCTTAGTGGTGTGTTTTACCCATATTTTCATGGTAAGATTCCTGCTCTCTCTTTTAACTCAACTAATATGTCAATCTTCTGATACCGATTTCGTGAATTTTATCACTTGAATGCATGCGAAGATGCCATTAGTTATTTGTAGCTTGTTACTTCGAAGAAGGTGCGATGTAGTCAATGTATTTGAAAAAAGTATTAACAGAAAGAAGCTGATTGAGGATTTCTCGGCAAACCCTTTTTTGGGTACTTTTCATATTGGGTATTTCATCTGAGGTTGAAATATTAATGCCATGGTTGACATTGGCAATCTTAAATCTGCAATCTTCCCTAGTGGGATAAGAGTATGCTAGAATTTGGTAGTAATGTACAAGTACAAAGCTTCGCAGTGGATTGATTAGTTTAATTACATCGTATTTCATGATTGTTTCTCAACCTTCACACGTATTGTTAAATGTTTGCTAGTGTTGCGATCGTATGCTCGTGGAGGGCGCAAACATTATGATCTCTTTGGGAACAAACCGCCAGGTGATGAAGATTTCAGGAAGGCCTGGCAGAAAGAGATGGATGAAGATGACACCCTGTGGACTGGCAGTGAAGAAGAAAGTGATACTGAAAATGATTCTAAAAACTGTCAAAGTCGTCCGGACAGAGAGATACGGAAAGTAAAACAGCAGGCTAAAGAGCATTCCGACCTAATCGATGCCGATGACAGTGATGAGTTGAGAAGCATATGGTCTGGAAGCGATGAGGAGAAGACTTTGTGGACCGGCAGCGAATGCGACGACGACGATGATATTCCTACAGAAGCTTACCCTAATGAAGCTAGTGACAAGTACATAGATAAACTTTTCGAGTTCGAGGAAAAACCCAAGTACAGAACCATCTCAGAGCTATTGAAATCTGAAAAAGAACCAGAAGAGTTATCCCCAGGTAAGAAAGCAAGGAAACTTGCAGTTGAGTATGCCTTGAAAAAGCTCGAGAAAGGACCAGATGGGCGTTATATTAATGTCTGGGAAGTCATGAGTGATATAGACATTTTAATAGGAGCATTTGAGAACATTGTTTCTGGACCGGAGTATGAGGAGCTTCGACAAGGGGGGCCTAAGAAATTGAATATGGAGTTTTTCAAGGATATTCAAGCGCGCATGAGGGATCCGAACTATAAGTTCTCACCCGAGTTGAAGTTGAAACCAAAGAGCAAGCTGGTTCCGAAGAAGAAGTGGCAGAAGGCACAGTCTAGACGTAGGAAGGCACAAAAGCGCTAGGCAATATTCTCTGCTTCTCCTTGGCATGAGTTGACTTTACTGTAAACTATCTGAATCTCCTGGAATTGTGCTATGAATGTCCATACTTGCTTTTTTGCTGCCTCCGGATTAATGGATAGTTTAGATGAGCAATACTATTGGTTGTAATAAGTTAAAAAAATTTATTAAAGATATATGTTTTTCAATAAAATAATAAAAAAATTTTGAAAGTGAGGGTGAAAAAATAATTTTATCATTTTAGCCTACTGATCTTATAGCACTGGCATTGACCGGTGTGCCAAACCTACCCTAAATAAGATTGTGCATGCTGAAAGGTTTCCAGCTCAAATAATTTCGATTTTTACTTCCAATTATTAAAAAAACAACTTACTTTTTAATGAATTATCAATGCAATATTAATTAGAAAAATAGACAATTTTTTTTATTTTCTATTATTTTCATATCACATAGGCTTGATTAATCTTATTATATATTTTTATGGAATTAAATATTTTGCCTATTCCATATTTAATAAATATAAATAATTTAAACTGAATTTTTTAAGAAAAAGGAATTAAGACAATTGTTTTTTTTAATATAAATAATTTAATATTTCTGGAAATTAAAACCCGCCAAAATTCTCCGGCGACGTTTACTTGCTCAACTGCGTAGTACAAGTAAAACACAAAACAGTCTCTTTGTTTAGTTACTTAGTTGTAAATGTAACCTCGTACCATTCTGCCGCGGGATATGTGTCTCTCCGCCGCATTTAACTCCCTCAAGTCATCCAATCTCATCTCATGGAAAACGGTACTTTTCTCTCTCTCCAAACATCCCTCGTTTAATCTGCAATTCCGTAACTTCTACTGTGATCACAGACAGGTAAGCTTCAGCAAACCCTAGCGGGATGCATAGAGCTTACGGGAAAAACACTTCACTCGGGGAAGGTTTCGACGGTAAAGATATGGCCGGGATTCGCTGGCGAAGGAAGGTACTTTGAGTTTCGATCGAAATTAATTCCTGCATCCATTGATTTTGCTCAAGAATCGCCGCTCTGTACCACGCTTTGCAAAGACGGATACAAGATTCGGACCATCGAGCATTTGCTTTCGGCTTTGGAAGCTAAAGGCGTCGATAATTGTAGAATTCAGATTCAAAGTTTCGATTCTGAGGACACTGAGACTGAGGTTGGGGATATAAGTTTTGTTTAGTAATCAAACTTGATTTAATTTGCTTAAATTTGACACTTTTATGATTCATTTGGTTGTTTCTTTTATCATATTCTTTCCTTTTTTGAGTAAAAAAAGTGACTTTGCGTATGTTAAAAATTGCAAGTATTTTTGGATTATAAAGACCATGACTTTCCTCACCAGTCAAATTTTCTTAGGTCAGTGTCAGTTGCCGCCGAAAATTAATCTCATACCTAATATAGTATGAGAACACCTTGTAATTTACATATAAAAAAAAGTATGACTTTACTTATATATTGAACAAAGATATTCAAATTGACATTGCATTTTAGTCAATTTTTCTTTTGCTTTATAAGAACTTTCGAGTTAGCAAAAAGCACGGAGCAACAACTAAACAGAACCTATATTTTATAGAAGCTAAGTCCTGGTTGCAGATACGCTTCTGGCCTGAGGGATGAATTTGAGATTAAACATGTTGTATGAATTTGGATAAAGAACTGTTTAATGAAACATGTAATGTACAAACACTATAATAATATTCATGAGTCTTTTTTAATACAATTTCACAGAAGGTGATGACTGATGACATGGGAATGTTAACTAAAACAGGTTCCTATTTTTGATGGATCAGCGAGTGCATGGGTAGAGGCAGTAGAACAAGTTGGCAGGAAAGAGGCCTTGGATCAGCAGGGCAACAATGTTGAGAAACTGGCACCGTATTTGAATGAACCATTGAATGTTTCCAGGAATGATTCTTTTATAGTTGCATTCCCTTCTCCAAAGGTTCACATAACTTGTGGAATTGACTTTCCAAAGGTAGCTCTTCTGTTTTCTATGTTGACAGCTAAAACATTGAATTCCAAATGGATTTTTTTATATATATATCTTCTCTTTTTCTGGAAAAAAAAAAGTTTGTCCTTTTTCTTGTTTAATTTTTCTGAGTCTACTGTCTAAGATATGTGCATTACTACTTTTCTGCTTGCTCATGCGTTTTGAAATGATCCGATTGGATTGTTATAAAAAATTTCTGTCATTGGGGATTTTTTAAATTTCAATTAGTAGAAACTTCATAAAGTTGTTAAAATGAATTAAGTGCAATTCTGAAGATGATTAAATAACTGAACTTCATAATTGCTAGCTACTGTTAAAAAGAAAAATATATTGCTTTCCAGCATGTGTATCTTGGCTCTAACATTAGACTAGATACCAACTAGATGGCTAAAAAGAATTATGTTCATCAGCCAGCAGGACCCACAGGTGGCTGGAACATACCTTTGCACAAACCAAAGGCTGTTAAGGGGTTTGTTCACCGGCGTAACCAAGTACCTACCTTTGCACAAACTTGGCTCATTTATTTAATGAGCTTAGATTAAATGAACCTAAAAGTCTTCTTCAAAAATATCCATTAAGCTTAATAAATAAACAATAATGAGGTTTAATAGATCTTCTATATGAGCTGTTCAATGAGCACTGTTTCATTTGCTTCCGTAGAACCACTCTAGCAGATTGGATTGACAGGTTTGTGCAATTGAATTATTTTTCCTTAGTCCTTGTGTTTACATCTCTGTTTTTTGCTGTCTATTGTTGAGTCTTGATCTATGCATAATTTACCTTGATTGCTTTTGATCTATGTGGAAAAATAAAAGTTACATATAATTCATTATTGGCTTATGCTCAAATACCTTTTTAACTTTTCTATGGTTGCAGGTGCCTGCAATTGGATGCCAATGGTTTTCTTCAGCTGCTTTAGATGACTCCTATGGAAAGCAAATAGCTCCTTCACGAACTTTCTGCATCTACGAGGAGGTTTATTCAAACTTCTTCCAATATAAGTCCTCATTGTCATTTCCTGTTTCTTTGCTTATTATTAATCTAATATGCTGATGTTGCCATTGCAAGAGAAAAAACTAATTAAGTTTTTTCTTGAACTAATCTTGAAAAGTTTTAGACATCATAGCTAATGTATATTAAGAGTGATTTCTCAAGTAGCTATATTTCTTTCCTCCGGACGTCTTGTCATTACATGATTTATATCGTTTATTATTGTTTCTATGTTGCTGAAGATAAATCTTGTAAAATGCTTTCAGGTGGAACATATGCGCAGTGCAGGACTCATTAAAGGGGGCTCACTGGACAATGCCATCGTATGTAGGTGAGTTGGTAATGCTAAATTTTAAGTTGATTGGCTGGTCACCTGATCCCTGTATGTAGTGTAATTTATACAAACATAACCCCACAGTCCACAAATACATAAACCAATTTTTACTTAATTTACAACAAACTCCTCTGCTTCCTAAACAATCTATGAAAAGTGCAGGTTAGGTTGTAATTTTCATGCTGAATCTCCTAGAATCTTTATTAAAACAAAGAATGCTGCAACTTGGGAAATTTTTATATTGAGCTTTCTGTTTTTGTAATAGTTGCACCTTGTAATTGTGAAACATTGGTGAAGCAAGTAGTTTTGGTGAGTGGCCAAGTGATTCTGTTATTTACCATATAAATAAATAAGATAGAACGCAACATGCTGTTAGTTCTAGGTTGAGTCCAATGTGATGTATTGTAAGCAACGTGGATGGAAGTTTGCTTTTGTTTCCCATACGAGCTTGAGCATGCTGAAGCAAACCTTTGATTCACTTTTACACAAATTGACTAATGAATGGTTGCTTGACAAACATTGAGCTGTCTTAGATATCTTATGAGGCTAAAATTCGAATGTAATAAGATCTTACAAAATTGCTCAAACATCAACAAATACTTTTTTTTTTTTTGAAATATAAATTCTTGTTTTCCTGACATGGCTTGCATGTGAATATTAGAAACCAAGAATTAGTTTATCGTCTTTCTGTTGAATGGAATCCCAGTACTCTTTTTCATCTGCAGTGCCAATCAAGGATGGTTGAACCCACCACTTCGTTTCCATGACGAACCTTGTCGCCATAAGGTCTTAGATCTTATAGGTGACTTTTCCCTCTTTGCACGGTCTGGTAGTCAGGGATTTCCTATGGCACATGTAGTGTCTTTCAAGGTAAGTATTTCTGCTCTCTCTTTTTTCTCCTCTTGTTTTGGCATTTATGATCAATTTATCATTGATAATCTTCTTCCATGTAAAAATTGGTAAAAGATGATCTTTGCCATGTTCAAGGCCAATCTGCGTTCTATGGACATGGAGTTTTGTACCATGGTTTAGATATTGGAATCTATTTCACCAAATATTTATTGTTTGTCTCATAAAATGTGTAAGGATGTGCATGCTTGCATATGTGAACTGAACTTCCCGAATGAGAAGTCAATACTTGGAAACAGTCACTAGCAATCTTGCTTCTTTCTTGCACCTTAAGTTAATGATTTCGCATGCTCAGATTAGAGAAAATGAATGCAGAAAATTATTTGGCCAACTTCAATTTTTGTTTATATCATTTCAAAATCAATATAGGCTATAACTTCTAGTATTTACCCAAGATAACTTTCTTATGCAATGAATCAATTATGATTTTTTGTTCTTAAGGTTCTTTTTACCTAGTTATGCAGCCAGTGCAACATTGGCCTCTCATTGTCTTGCCGTGTGTATAATTGACTTGTTTCATACTATTTTTAACTTTTTTTTTTTCGATTCTAATGCTGAATTAGGAGCTAAATTCTACAGTAGCTTTAAACCATTCAAGTGACTTTGCAACTTTGAACATGATACAGGGCGGCCATTCACTACATGCTGATTTTGTACGCCGACTGTCAGGAATAATGTAAGCAGCATACCTCTTCAGAATTCTTTTAGTTGCATATCGAAGGTGAAAGCTCTATCTTTAAGAATGATATTAAGGATGCAGAAGGAATATGGGAAAATGAGGGATAGTTTCTGTTAGTAGAGGAAGAAAGGTCAGCAAAAATGTTCAGTTTCAGAGCTGATCACAATTTTTGGCGAGTCCTTGCTTAGAAACTGTAACTCAACCCTGAAGTTATGGTTCCTTATTTTACATGTGAATTTCGTAAATATGCTTTGTCATCTTAGGTTTTAATTTCTGCAACCAACCATTCTTCCTACAGAATATACCATGTTTAAATCAACTTGAAATATATCAAGTTTGTGTAGTTTAAAACGTAAAATATCGTGTTGATATGGTAAATACCATATATTTTTAACTTTTACTAATTTCATATACAATATTGATTAAATATTAATTCGTATTGCTTTTATATTTTTTTTGTATCGTATTATTTTCATATGATGTTATTATAATGTGTATGTAAGATTATCAAGTTTACTTGAAAGTGTACTAAAAATTAACTGTTGGACGAAATTTCCAGAGGGAAAATACAACTTGGCAGTTTGGTTAATATTGATTTTGTGTTACCTCTTCTGTTCATTTTTTCCCCTTTGCTGTGCACGTTTACAAGTTATAGTGTAAATTTCCTCGATAAGTAAGGTAAGAAAAAACTGGAAACTTCATTAATGACTGATGAGGGTTTTTTTTTTTGTGTAAATCACAAATATTTTTATTTATTTTAATGATTTGAGATTAATCTTTTTCAGGATTTCGTAATAGGTAATGCTCTTGAATCAACAAAAGAGAAAGCTTCCGTAGTTCTTTAAATTATTCATTGATGAAGAACTTTAGAAATTTGACATATTTGGTGAAAGTGGTACTTCATAAAATAAATGAAAACAAACACATCCCTAAGAGTTCAACAATGGGATGTGCACCTCTAATTCAACCACTCAGAAAGCAAGGAGCAAAGTGAAGATGTGTCGCTCTGGAGCTGAATCGAAGACGTCAACACAACACGTTTCACGCCCAGAAAATGACATCTCTGGTCTGGACGCCAGGGGACGTGTCCATTTCTAATTCTTATATTATTTATTTACTATATATAATTTCATTTTAAAAGCTAACATAATTAATTTTAATGTAGTAAAAATATTATTATTTATTAAAAGTAAATTTAACCAAATTGAATTTCCGAAGTTCGATTATCTTTTGGTAAGTGAAATTTTTAAATTTTTAATGTTAATCATTATAATTAAAAATATCATTCACTTTTATTAATTATTTATTTTATTAATACAAAAATAATGATTTATTAAAATCGGACTTCTTTTTAATAATATATATTATAGAGTCCAACTGAAAGATTTTGTGCCGAAGAATAGAAATGAAAGCAAATTGCTTCTATTTTTTTATTTTCATTCTTTCCACAATCCTAATAAATAATTCGACGTAAGTTTTTTTTTTAATCTAAATACAAGAACAACCAAACAAGACGTTGCGGTGCGGTGCGGTGCCGATCCGGTGAAATTAAAAAATTTAAAATGCAGAAAAAATAAATTAAACGAAAAAAAACAAAAACGAAAACAGCTGAGCGGAAACAGTAGAAAACAAAATCGTTCCAATTCAATCCAACTGACAGTCAAGCTCCAAGCCAAACCAAAACTCTTCATCCAAACATTATCTTCTCTCACGTTCCTTTCTATAATCTTCCCTTCCAAAACCCCTTTCCTTCACTTTCCCTTCTTTCTTTGGACAGAAAAAAAAATAAAAATAAAAGATTTCTTTTTTTGGCCAATAATAGTACAATTATGTCCATTTTCTCTTTCTAAACGCCCTTCTCCGGAGAAGTTAAAAGCCCCAAAGTCAAATTCCCACATGTCTTCTACATCTTCGTCCGAAACGGCTGCTGCGGCAGCGTATGATCACCACGCGCCGCTCCTCCGCCCCCGGCAGCCTGATGCCTCGCCGGCTCGCCCCTCCACGCTGGCCGTTTTATTGGGGCGGGCCACGGGACGGCGTGGCGCTTCCATGCTGGTGAGGGAGACGGCGGCACGTGAATTGGAGGAGCGCCGGGCTGACTGGGGGTACTCGAAGCCGGTTGTGGCACTGGACATGCTGTGGAATACAGCGTTCGTGGCTGTGTCGGTGGTCATGTTGATCTGTACGGTGGATGAGAGGCCTAATACTCCTATTAGAGTGTGGATCTGTGGGTATGCTTTGCAGTGCTTGGTGCATGTTGTTTTGGTATGGTCGGAGTATAGGAGAAGGAACAGTAGAAGAGCATCTGCTAGGGATGAGGAGAGAGGAGATGCGGCTGCTGGAGATGTCAATGATAGTGAAGATGAAGAAGATGGAACTGAAAGGAGTCCACTTGGTTCAAATCAATCAAGGTCAGTTCTTTTAGTATGGTTTGACTTAAAATTTGATGTGGGTTTTGTGTTTTCAAGCTAAAATTTAGTTTGGGTTTTTTTTTCTCTGTGTGTGTGTATTTTATTTTACATTTTTGAGTGATTAATTAGTTTTTAGTGAATTTGAACGAAGATTGAGGCTTTTTTTATATCGAATTTGTGTTGGAGCATGAATTGTTATTTTTTTAAAGTTGGAATTTTGATGAAAGCATTGCTTTTTTGTGCTAAACTGGATGAGGGTTTTAGATTCAATTTGACATGGTTTTGAGATTAATTATATAAGGGTTTGAGTGTGATCTTGGCCGTCTAGGTTTCTAAAGATTGAGCCTCTGGTATTCTCAAGGAACTTGGAAGGATATGTTTTGGTGTTAATATTCTAATTATGGCACTTTTTATGGTTTTTGGGAATGTAATTGGTTGAATTATCATTTTCCCTTTAGTCTCGCTTTCAATGTGAGTAGAATGTTGAAACTTCGGGTATATTTCTAGATGGGGTAAATTAGGCTACATGGGGTATTTGGATACTTCCATGGTTCAAATACAAGAACCAGAGCCATAGTATTGGAAAAGTAAGTGCCAATAACTATTGAAAGACTAGCATTGTAAAATACCTTAAATGGAATTATGACACTTTTTTTCTTTCATGCAAGATGAAGAAGATAGAGAAATTGATGTGAGGTGTTCATCTGGATTAATGATTGAATGGTTGAGAACAATTTATTGAGCATTTAAAATATTGATGGAAGTCAAATGGCCTAAATGTATGATTCCCCCTTTCGAATTTGTGGTAGAAAAATATTATTCTCTGAGAAAATACTGAATGTCTGTCTTTGTATCCAACAAAACTGCAATTGTGAAGCTCTTAATTGCAATTTTCTTAACGCTGACAATAACTGTGCTTAGACTCTAGTTGGTTACATTATGGAGAATTTCCATTTGAACATGCCTAATTACATTGTGGATATAGAATGGTTATAAATAACTAAGTTTAAAAAGATGTGAGAGACAAGTTTTAATTTCTAGGAATGTAAATTACTTTTTATTATTTTATCTCTTTTGTCGTTTTGGTAATTTTACAAACTGAGTTGATGTGTTAACTTGTCACATCAACTTATCTACTGGGATTATGCGTTAGTATAGTTATTTATTTTGATTATTGCTTAATCCAGTTGACCAAGCTGTAAATTTGTTACCCTGCTATCATTTGAGTAGATTTTTTTCTTGCTATTTTCATCTAGATTTTCATTTATTTTATGTTTTAGAAACTGTGATTTAGGATGATTAAAATATTATTCTCATACTGATTTGATGATGAATGTGCAGTGCAACTAAACGGT
The DNA here is from genome assembly GCA_031772115.1 of Heritiera littoralis. Lineage (NCBI taxonomy): Eukaryota > Viridiplantae > Streptophyta > Magnoliopsida > Malvales > Malvaceae > Heritiera > Heritiera littoralis. The sequence goes on along the minus strand of JAPDPK010000008.1, from coordinate 8,582,639 downwards.
GTGAATCAGTGAATACCATGGCATCATTTGTTTGGTGGATAGTGGGCTTCTATTGGGTAGTTTCTGGGGGTGATTTCCTTCTGCAAAATGCTCCACATTTATACTGGTATCCATCTAACCAACCTGTTATTTGACAAGAAACTTATTTGTCAGTTTAGGTGACATACTTGTTAATAGCATATTTGGACTTCCACGGTGATGGAGACAAGAAATGCGTAGAAGAGTTTCCACCTTCAGTTGCCGAGTTATTGGAACATTGAACAGGAGTTATTATCTCATATTTATATAATCAATCTTTGACATTTTCTCCTTGAAATGCAATCAGAGTCTAGCTGCCACAATTAGACTTATCTTTCCCTTTTTCTCAACCTTTGCCATAAATAAAGTTGATGTTTTAGTTAAGCCAAAAAATGATAAGCAGAAAGCATTTGCCTGTTAATCGTTTCAGATTTTCAAGTATGGTTTTCCAAAAAGTATGTCTAGATGTTTCTGATCTTTTAATTGTGGCATGTGTTATACTATGGTGTATGCAAGAAAGACTTCAGGATCTCTAATTTGTGATTCTGCAGGTTGGCTGTGGTTTTTCTGGCATTTGATGTGTTCTTTGCAATCTTTTGTGTTGTTTTGGCATGTTTGATTGGGATTGCTCTGTGCTGCTGCTTGCCATGCATCATTGCAATTCTTTATGCTGTTGCAGGGCAGGTATGAAAAATCCCTTATTGGTTACACTGAGCGAAATATATTAAACAAAATGGTAATAGCTTAATAGCATCTTCATTTCTTCTGCAATTGATTAGGAAGGTGCATCAGAAGCAGATCTTAGTATCCTTCCAAAATATAGATTTCAGATTATGAACAATGCTGAGAAGCCTGCTGTGGGGGCAGGAAAAATGGTCCCCATAGAAACAAGCAGTGAATACCTGGCAAATGAGCGCATACTCTTACCTGAGGATGCAGTAAGTTACAACTTTATCATGAAATTTCTAATTTTTTTCACAATAAAGCTGATTCGTCACATTCTTGTTGCCCTCTTATCTCCTGTCTTGCACACTTATTTATTTCTTAATATTATATTTTTGAGGGGTATGGAGTGGGTTCTGTGGGTGTCAGATTGAATGCTCTGTTTTATTTTTGTTTCCTATGTTCCTAGCATAAATATACATGTATCGGACATGGGCAATTAACTGTTTGAAGTTTCAGTATAAGGAGCATTCTTGTCAGTGTTTCAAATTTATTTTCCCTATCTTATTTTCCAAAAATTATTTTTTTATTTACCTTTTGCTAAATGCTCCAATAATGATTTGGTTATGTAATATGTTTGACCTAAATAACATCTCTATGTTGTGTGACGAAGCTTAATAGAGGGGTAGTTAAAGATGTATTCCTTTTGTGTGTAGATTATTCAAAAGCTCTTTTTGTTGGTTAAAAAGAAATTGTTTTTGAAGGCTTATTCTTGTTAGAAGATAAAGCACTCTTTTAGAATGTGGGAAAAATAGTATTGTGAAGGGGGAGGGACAGGAGGCGTTGAGATTAGAGAACATGTAAAAAACAGATGTGACAAGTTTAAGGCAAGTATATCCTCTGAGAACAATCTGAATTCCATGTTTGGTGATCTGAGCTTCTAATTTGCTATGCATAATCAGAAGACTGGAATCGCAGATACGTATTTGCATCATCTAAATCTGTCATCACCACAAGATTTTATATATTATAAATTGCTTCATTCACTTTAGATATCAGTAAATCTCCCGAAAAGGACATTTTTCTTGTTGAGAAATGAGATCATAATGGCGCAACTTGTATGACCAGCATGAAATTTTGGATGAAGCTTCTAAACTTAGATGAATTTCTCTTATATTATTAGTGCTAAAAACAAATGGACCTAAACAATCTGAGTAGCTGCATGTGGAGGACTTGGCTGATATCTGGTTTGAGTTTTGAGTTTTCCAACTGGTGAAGCAAAGCTTTTCGTAATGTGCCATTAATTGCTATTTTCAGTTTTTAGTTCTCTCATTATATATATTGGAAGTAAACCAAATGGAAACCTGGCCAAATTAGCAAGACTGGTTTGTTTAGACATGCCTCAACTAGTATTTGTGCTGTCTTAGATGCGTAAGTCAGACTAGTTATTACCAAGAACTCCAGATGGTGTTCAAATATATTGGAAGTAAACCAAATGGAAACCTGGCCAAATTAGCAAGGCTGGTTTGTTTAGACATGCCTCAACTAGTATTTGTGCTGTCTTAGATGCGTAAGTCAGACTAGTTATTAGCAAGAACACCAGATGGTGTTCAATTCTGCTTTATGAATATTTGCATAATATGCGGCCAGTAATAGATGACAAAATGCAAGCATGTGGCACTTTACCTTTACATCTTATGCCCTTCCAAGATGGCTGCATCTGATTGTTTGCTGGGGGATAGCCTTCCCTTTTATCTTCTTTAATTCTGGCCTTGCTTCCCCTTCCCTGGGCAGCCAAAAGGATGAGTGCACTCAACGCTCTTCTTTTCTTTTGTCAAAAAGAAAAAAATAAATATCAGCTATGGTCGTGTTATATCAGAGTTCATTGGGAATTTTTTTACCTACTATAGTAAAAATGGACTCCTTTGGGTGATTGTTTCGTTATTTATTTTCCTTTTTTTTGTAGGAATGCTGTATATGTCTAAGCTCATATGAAGATGGCGTGGACCTCCATGCTCTCCCTTGCAACCATCATTTTCATTCAACATGCATTGTGAAATGGCTTAAGATGAATGCAACATGCCCTCTCTGCAAGTACAATATTTTGAAGGGCAGTGAACAGGTATGAAAGAAAAGAAAGCAAATCTCAAATGCTAGATTCAGTTGTCAACACTCTCTATGTAAGTACAGAAGAAATCAAATCATGAAGAATGGCACTCAAATCTTAACTTTCTTAGCTTCATTTTTTGTTTAACTGCTCTTTTGGGGTTGACTCGATTTCTCTTGGCCCTCTTGTGAGTTCTTCCAGGCACTCTTCATGAAAATGGAGATGATTTCATACTTGAAATGTTGTCTGTTGTACTTGCTTCATTATTTTGATAGAATGAAATTTAGTTGTTATCGTATATGAAAGTGGAGATGATTTCGTACTTGAAATGTTGTCAGTTGTACTTGCTTCATTATTTGATAGAATGAAAATGTTGTTGTTTGTATATTTGTCTCTGCATCAATGACACTTCCCAATCATAGTGTATTTCCCTATCTTCACACTGCAAAGGAACATGCATGTATAGATTGTAGTTTATTTCCTGCCATGGATGGTTGAAATATAGCATTGACAAAAGTTGGCTAAGACAGTCCTTCGAACTAATATTATATCTGAAATGGTCTTACTTATTCTCTGCACAACCTAAAGCATTTTTATAACCAAAAAAAAAAAACCTAAAGCATTTTGCACACGCATCAAATTTTCGCTTCCCTAAAAGCCGCATGAGCTGGTAATATCAGTCTGTCAGGTCTTGCATATTTTAGAGTATTCGCTCTACTCTAGAACATATATTAAAAATGATATTAACCTAAGATCATCTTTCATTATTTGCATAATCATCATATTCTTGTCTTTGCCTCTTATGCCTGTTAGTGTCATGAGGTCATTATCTTTGCTCTCAAAATCGATTTATTGAGGTGTGTAGTACTCACATTTATATGTCTGTATAGCAGCATTCTTCTTAATTTAATATCATTATACTTTTCTCACGATTCATCTTGCTTACCTCGTTCGGGAGTTTCGGCATGAAACTGATTCACTTTACCTACTCCTGTTAGCCGCTTGGTGTGCAATCAAATATTCTAAATTGGTTTTGATATCACTTATTACTTGATCATTATTTTCTCTTAGCTAAAGTAACTTATTAAATGTACAAAATTCACCGTTATATGTTCAACGATCTTCTTTTTCGTATCGTAGGATTAAAATACTTTATTTACTTTTTGGAACGTGTAAAGCAACACTCAACACATGCTACTGAATAAACAAACAAGAAAAGTAGGACACTAGCAGAAATCCCCTCAGAAAAAAAATATATATATTAAAGATAACTTTAAAATATAACAGGCTAAAATCAAAATCATCAAAGGCAATGGTGACTAATCTGAATGATTTGTACCATGATAGCACTAAACACATGCACGCTAAAGCAAAGACCAAGCATGGAGAAGTGCTTACCGTTGTGTTGCAAGGTATACTCTGAAATTTGACTGGCGAGAAAGCCATCACTAGTTGCTTATTCTTGTTTCAGCTTGGTTCATATTTCCAGAAAATTTTGTGATGCCGAAACCACTTGATCACTAAATGGTTCGGTGAACACCAAAGTTCCTGTTTATCATTGCCATAAGTAATTTGGTGATTGACAACTGATTTTACAAGTAAAAATCGAAAAGATCCAAAAGCATATTGGAAAAGAAAATGGAAGGTTTCTTGAAATGTGAAAATTAAAGAAAGAAGCAGAAGTTTGAAACAAATGGATTACAAAGAGGAAATTCGTGAGCCACAATTGGGTCAATTTAGTGGCAACAAAGCTTTGATTTTCTAAAACTTTTGAGAAATTTTTAATAATTAACTTGGGATAACTTTACGATCTCAGTGTAGATGGCACCAATCCAAATTTAGATTTGGAAATGTAACCCAAAAAAAAAAAAGATATGGAAAAGATTGCCTTAGCCCAAACTTTTTTTCACTTTTTTTCTTCCATTGCACGAAAATCGAGGCTAATGTTATTCTACAATTTTGTCACGAATGAGACTAAAGCAATACATACCATCATAGAATTCATTTCATTAAAATTAGCATTTTTGAATTAAAACAAATTTCATTTATATGTTTATTCGTTGAACAAATTGTCAAAATCGATCAAAAGAAAATGGACTTATTAAAGATTCTTCAAGTTCTCGAAATCCTCTGAACACAGCCTCAGTCCGACTCTGTGGAAGGGCCAATCTCCGCAACTCAGTCATGTACCTGCAATCCCACATATCAAAATCAAAGATGCTAAAACCTTCGTAGCAGACAACAAACCAATACCCAAAACTTCAACAGTAGAAGATATGAAAATGCAGTAGAGACATCCATACTATAACAAAAGACCAGTTCCATCCAGAGACTGGAATCATTTTCTAGACCTGGCAATTTGTATATTTGCGTTGAGTTTATTTCGTGTCAAGCTATGTAAAACATGAAAATTACCGTGCCATATTTCCCAACCACGCTTTATATATTTTCTTTATTCCCTAATTTGTCCCAGTATCAACAGTGCTGGAAGCATATTGACCAGGAAGAAAAGACTTCTACCAATTTAGAGGAAGGCTAGGTAAGTGGAGTCTCTTAAAAGAATGCAGAGCAACATTCCAACATTTTCTTCTAATCTGATTTAAAGCATATGGTGAATGGTGAGAGCTTTATACTAAGTGCAATAAAGGAAAATTATTAATGCCTAAAGGTTGTGACCAGAGCAATTCAGGTAAAACCATGTCCATGGAAATTGAAAAGAGATGAAGTTATGAGGGGCCTATTGGACTGCTACAATCCTCGAGGACGAGGGTAGAATTATATTAGTGGATTGAGAACTAAGTGTTTTTCACATTAAGCATGAAACCTAGACCATTAAATTGGATAGAATTGATGAAACCATTTAAGAAGCTAACTTAACTAATATATTTAACTATTTAATACAAAGTTCAGATAATCCAACAGAAAAAACAAAACATTTAATGCGTCTTGGTACCTGTTTACTGCACTTGTGATCTTGTCTCGAATCCCTTGATTTAAAACTGTTGTCTGCTTTGGTGAGAATGTTCCACCTAATATTAAAGAAGCACCAGCAGCACTCGTGCCTATTCTCTGTGCAAATACAGACATTGCCCACTCACGGAGTATCACTAGCACTGATCGAAGGAGGCGTAATCTGAGGTTTGGTGATGGCAAAATAGCACCATTTGATAATAACTGATCATAAGTGTTCAATACTGGTTCAGCTGCACCCTTGCAAGCAGCCAGAAGAGCCCTTGCTACATCTTCATCCCCAACAGATTCAATTCCAGACTCAACTCTCTCCTACCAAGTGGAAGATGATGCAGGGGAAAAAAGAACAATCAATAAACAAGAACCAAATTGGCATTCAATAAAGCTACTGTAATGAAAATCAAATAAGTTTTTTTTTTAAAACAAGAGGACAAAGTTTACAAAACTAATTAATTGAAACTAGCTTAAGATAAAGATACCATTGCAGCCTTCTCTAGATGAAGACATAGATTGTCCAAAGGTAAAAGAGCTCCATCTCCAGGATACACTTTAGAACCGACCCTCTTCAGAACAGAGCAAGCCTCGGCAACTCCACCCCTCGAAAGAGCTTGATCAACAAGTCTAGCCCAGGTTTCTCGGATAATGCTACTATCAGCATCACCAGAAAAGTTTGCAAAGTACAACATTTCCAGACATATCTAAAAGCAGGGATCAAAAGGCAAAGAATCTCATTAATAGCAATAAACATAGGAATAAATGTTATAATGTAATTAGATAAAATGAAATAATATTGAAACAATGGACAATTCAAATCAGTTCATTGAAGCTTTATCTGAGAAAAAAACTTCTTGCCCTAAAAAAGCCATAATGTAAAATGATCATGCTAAAACACTTGAAAACACAATTCATTTTAAGAAAGTTTCAACTATCTAATCATAAAAGAGAAGAGTATTATGCATATGATATAAATTCTCGCTCTACCCCTCATTTTGCCACCCATTTGCTCTACTTTGGATCCCAAAACCTTATATTTTTCAAAAAGTCCAAGCAGATTTTCTGAGTGTTATATATATATATATATATATATATATATATATATATATATATATCACCTTTCTTTTCTATACAAAATTTCTACGAAAAGTAGGAAAATAGAGGGAAAGAGAATTAAAAACCAGAATCTATACCTCCCAAAGTTCGAAAGGAACTGCATATTCATTATACAACTGAGTAATGCTCTTCAAATCTAATGATAACTCCTTGGCCTTCTCTCGTGCAGAATTTGCTAAATTGGCATCACCATTAAACCTGCTATCAGGGACAGATCCATTTTGAACAGATTCCGATGTACCAGGTGCAACTTCTAACCTGGTAGCAATTGCCTCCAGTTCCTCTTTTATTTTTATTTGAAACTGAAGAACAGCAAGTTTGCCTTCAAGTAAATCTAGCAATCCACTGTCAAAAGCACCCCGGCTAGAACCTATCACACCATCATTGTTACTTGCACTCTTGGCCTGGAGAACAGCATTACTTAGGTATTGACGCCTGGCATTGACAGAATCAAAAAAACTATCAGACAAACCATCGTGACAAGTGATGAGTTCTTTTTTCCTCTTACAACCAAACCCCATCTAGAGTAGGTTCTGCACTGATAGAGCATAGGTATACAGAAACAGTTAATAAGAAACAACTTAAGATTCATTTGGCACCAATTATAAAAATATGGTCAAAAACCACAACTAGCACATCGCATGCATTTGACTAATTCCTATACCTTCCATCTGTGTGCATAGTACTACAGAAAACTTAGACAACAGCTATTCCTCTTAATCTTGTTATTAAAGGTTAAATGATTTAAAGAGCAAAGAACACCAATTTGTACTTTCAATATGCCCAGAAATTAGATAGTATATGCTTATAGGGATGTCTTTACTGATTCACAACCCAGACCAACTCTATCTAAGAAGATATGAATTTCACAGATAAAAATTGTTAAATTGAAAGAAGCTGTCAACCTCTGTTCAAGACTAGGAACATTGCTCCCATTGGTTGAGCGTCTTTCAGCCAGCCTCAATAGCACATGAGCTGCAAGTACATGCTGCCGCTTCAAGACATAATATCGAGCCAAAAGATCAAAGTATTTGGCTTGATTAGAATGAATAGGTGCTCCAGGTTGACCCATTGAAGGGGTTGCTGATGTCAATGCAGACAGTGCTCTAACCTATAAGGAAGATAACAGAGCGATGAGGAAAAACTAAATGCAAAAGTTATTACAGAAATTCATCATCTAAGCTTGTAAGAAAGAAAACAGAGTATTCATAACACGTTATCACAATCAACACTTCAAAATATAGGAGACTCGGCTTTATTCCTTGAAATAAGACCTGAGACACCACAGCAATAAATAAATACCTCTTGTACAGGTTCACGACCAGCAGTCTGCAGAAAAGGCACCAAATCCGGACCTCCATATTCCAACAGCTCATTTTCAAGGCCTAAATCAATCATAGTTTTATACAAATACTCATGAAATAATCTGTCAGGAGATTGAACACCAAGCTGAACAATCTGGCATATATATTTTCTCCGTGAAGCCTGATCAAGGACAGATCGCACAGTAGCAGGCCTAGCAGGAGACCCAAATTCCCTCTGTGAGCCCTCACCTTTCAGAGAGCGCAAGGCATTAGTAATTATCTCATAGCACTGTTCACGCTGAGCAATTGCATATTCTCTGGTTGCTGGGTCAATTTGCTCATTGAAAGCATCACCTGCAGGGTCAAGAGCCTGAGCTTTTTGTAGAGGTAGCCGAACCACAGCCTCATAAAATCTGCAGTGAAATCTCAAGTTAAAGATGCAATAATCTGATTTAAGTATTATCTCACTAAAGAGAGCTTATTCTATACTTTTAATAGAAAGATAAACTCACCTTAAGTCTTCAAACCGTTTGCAAACAGTTCTTAAATCAGCAGATTCTGGAACTTTACTTAGGAAATCAAATGCCTCCCTGGCAAGATTTTCCTTCGCATCAAGATCAGGAGTTACAGCAGCTCTTTCAAGACATTCCACAGCTAAGAAGAACTTATAATCAGACTCCTTGAAATAGCTTGGACATCCCTCATGTAATTTCCCACTAATATCATCCACTGTCCCCCTGCCATCAGGGCCAGTGTAGTACTGGAGCAATGAATGACATTTATTAATGAAATGATTCAGAAACTCTAATAGACATTTAGAAGAAGATAAAATCTTGAGACTTGAGAAAAGAGCTCATTTACAGAACTTCTCCTATGATACTTTATATAAGATTCAATTACCTCCATCAGAGCAGAAATAAGTCTTGTAGCAAGGCAGTCACCCTCCTCAGAACAAACAAGTTGGTGAAATGTCAACTGAACCAATGCCTGGTGGAGATTAGCATCAAACCCCTGAACCAAGCGTGTTACATGATGCTGAGAAGCAAGCTGTAGTAAGAACAGAGCTTCAGCAGACCTAAGAAGCAACTGCCTGATACATTCCATTGCTCTCACCTGCAGCACAAGACCCTTGTAAGAAACAGAAAAAAGGCCTAGTACGTAATAAATGGGCCAATAAATTACACCCAACCTCCATTGCAGCCAATTCAGTAGGACTATATGGCAATCGCTGTCTTTTACTTGATGTGCCACCACCATTAGACTCCAAACTCCGGGAATAAGCACCAAATAAATTTCTCACCATACTTCTATCACCAGCACCTAATTCCGAACCAGTTCCATACAAAATAGAACCACTCAAGTCACCTAAACCAGCTACGCATCCATAGAGCCCCCTCCTTTGGTTCCTTCTAGACCTTAAGAACATCTCCAAAGCACGAATCTTGTTCTCAAGGACTAGCATAGCCTCAACAGAAAGTCTGCATGCAATCACCGAATTTTCTGATGCTGCAACATGGCCACCTTTGACAACCATAACAGGGAGCTCCCAAACAGGAAATAGCAACCTTGATGAGCACAGGCAGAGCCCTTCATGAGCACCTGAGAACACAGGCTCAGCCTCCTGAACAACCTGCCCCATGCTGAAACCCCCAGCAGCTGTTCTAGTGTTTGATAATCCACTACTACCTTCAAGTTGTGGCATTCCAACAATTCTTGGGTCCTCAAAAGCTTCAGCTGCCTTTTCAGCAACAGCATTGCTTATAAGATTTTCAGAGTGAACTATCCTTGCAGCTAACATCAAACACATTGAAGCTGCTTCCCCAGCACCAAAACGATTAAAGAAATCCTCTAATATTGATCTTGGAGAGTTCGACTCCAACAATCTTCTCAGAATATCGACAGGCCGATTGAAAACCACTTCCATCATGCCCATGGTGCTGAAAACAACAATTCTCCTCCTTGGTAGTATATGTTGAGTTGAAAGGTCGCCTCTAGCCCACAGCTTCCCTGATGCCTTTTCACAGGACTCTGCTGAGCTTTCAAGTCCACAAAATTCAAGATCAGAATACAGTGATAAAACAGTGGCAGCTGTATCTGGTAAAGGAAGAACATCTGCCACAAAGAGCATTCGGCCTTCAACAGGCAAGGAAGAAACAGATTCTCGTAATGCTCGGGAGCTCCTTGCACTTGCCGCTAAATTAGCAGACTGAGATGACTGTGAGCTTGAGTCCCTGGTCACGAGGAGAAGAGAAGACATGGTTGGTGGGGACGAATCAGAAAGGGCAAGAGTTCCAGCAGAATAGTATGCTGTTTCTACCTTCAGCGAGAGATCCTCAGTCTGAGTCCTACCAGCCAAAGACATAGTGCCAAAGGTAAGTCCACCACTGACCCCCAAAGGAGGTGAAGGTCTAGTTGTTACAACTTTTAAACAGCTTGGCCTGTGGTGATGATTGTTAAATCCACCCAAACCTCCAACAGTAACATTACTTCCAATAGATGAGTAGGTGGAAAGGTACATTCTCCTACCATCTGATAAAATAGCAACAAGATGCAGCCACTTCGATTCTAGAGTGGATAAAGGGGAAATTGAAACAATGGATGGTTTTGCTGATCGACTTGAGGCTCTTGTTGCTGCTGTTTGTCTACCTCCGTAAGGTGCATCTTTCTGATTTAGCAGATTCCTTTCTTCAGCCACTTTCTTCAATGGACCGTCTCCATTTGGCCCCATAGCAAAAACCTGAATTTTCATCTCTTCAGTCCTTGCATATAGAATCTGCCTTTCGTTATCAACAACCATTTCAACAATGGGATCTACAGCTCCAAACTTAAACACATTTGGTATAACCCACCTGGAAACCAACAAAATCTCTATTTGACAAGCAATGTTTGAAAACTTACCAAACCAGAAGTAAAATCATTACACGCAAGTTAATGAAATTAAAACTATAAAGACTCAAGCTTCTCAATTTGGAGGATGTATCGCAGTTTTAAGTTCAGAAGGGGGATAAATCTTGCAGATAGAAAACTTCTAAATATATAGGTGAAATAATAGACAAAGCAAAATGATTACACAAACCAGAAAGATTATACAGCGGAACACACCTCGAAATCACACTGCCTACACCTGCAGTGAGGCAAACTTTACGACAACGCTTATGCCAGCCTGAACCAGTCGTGTAATGCAGCTCATAGATATGGCCATCTCGGCCAGCCATGAAAATACGACCCTTATCAGTACAAGTGATACAAGTCATAGTGACTCCATCAGAAGGTATTGTATACTCTGGCAAATGCTGCAGTGAAACTTCTGCATAAGGATCTGTACCAGCAGCCCCTCCAGAGCAGCATACTCCTACAAGAATCAACTGATAACATGCAAAAGCTAGTAAGAAAAATATTTCATTAACCTACAGGCTAGGATAAATTAGTAAGAAAATAAAACTCAATAGAAACTGCCAAAAATAAATAAATAATGATGTTAAAAGTGCAATCAAATTGATAAAACTGAAAAAGGAGAAATCCATGTCCACAAGAATCATTTCAAAATAGTATACACTATCCGTCCTAACTTTGAAAACATGAATAGGATATTCAGAAGATAACATTTTCCAGAGGCATATAAAAAGCGAAGTTGTTACCTCAACAGGAGTTGCTAAGATTAAAAGATACTGTATAACTTCAACAAAAACGCCAGGTGTAGATTTGGCAAGGCCAACAGCACATATAGCTTGTTCCTCCACATTGTATTCAGGACATTGGCCATCCCTGTTGAAAAGAAAAGATGTTAAATAGGGGCACCAAATAAATATCATAGAAATGTCTAGACAAGATAGAAGAAGACAAGCACTTTATTTCTAAAAAATTATTAAGTGGAAACAGTCCCTTAGCCTGGTTGCTCAAGAACCACGCCTTGAGGGGTGAAGTATGCAGGTTCTAGATTCAAACAACCAAACAATGGCTCCTCTGATTTAGAGGGCTTCAGAAAAAGCGGAAGCTATCCATCATGATGTAACGAAGCCATACAAAACAAAAAAAAAAATACTAGGTGAACTAAAGGCTAATATCAAATTGAGACACCTGGTAAGGGAGGGCCTTGATATTTCATCCAACAAGGGACATGATTTGACTTAACAACATGTGGTTTGCCTTGTATTTAAATTGGCAATATTCAAGAAAGCAAGATACATTGAGAAAACATTATATTTGATAGACATTACCCTAGAACATTATGAACACGTAAATGATGCTAAAATCACCATTGTACACCACACTGTTGCCATCGTTCAAAATGTTCCACCTAAGAAAACGAACTAGGAAACAACTTGCTTTCTTGGTTTGATAAATATTGTAACAACCAACGAAGTGTTGCTATGGAGACACTCATGAAAGTTGTGGGTAAAATTTAAAAGCATCATCTTTCACAACAGAGCAATGGACCTAATTAACACCCCATCTACATGACTAGGCAACCACCAACAGTAGATAAAATGCATATTGAGTGTCTCTGAATATGCACAAAGCATGAATAATGGAAGAATAAAAATATAGGTAAAACTAACTCTAAAAATATAACTTTTTAGCTTGAAGAAACAAAAAAATAAAACTTGAAACTCACATCAAGAATAAAAAGAAGAATATATATTCTCTTTTTTATTTAAAATTAACCAATACATATGTTTATGATTTTAGAAAACCAACGTAGAACAATAGGAAACACCACCAATAAAAGTATATAAAAGGCGGGTTCCTGTACCTAAACTTCAAATTGGAATCATAGAAAAATCTAGGTTTCGTATAGGATTTTGAATGATTGATTTGAGCTAAATCAAGTCATACTTGCCATTTTATCATATTTTTTTTTGTTAGCTATTTTGCATTTGGTTACACTTTTCTTTTACCGTAAGTGGTCAAGGGTTGGATTGTTGTAATTTCCAGTTTTGCTAGAAACTGGTTCAAGGTCTTTCAGTGTTGTCATCTGTCATCTAATGATATTACTGGGCCCTTTACAAGCCTAAGGACTAAGGACATAGAACTAAGCAATTCTCCAATATCATCAAAACTAAAAATTGGACTAAATGTTGAGTTGGTAAAACAATAACCAAAAACAGCCATTTCATGGATTGTTCTCCATCTCTATTCCTACAAATCAAACATAGTCAAGTCAGTTCAGGTCAAGGTAACAGGATACCAATTAAAGCTATATCATGTCATTGACATTTTAAATTTGAATTACTTACAAAATAGTGAAATCCTTTATTGGGGAAAAAAAAAGAGCAAATAAACAAAATTTTTCTTTCACCAACCCTACATTCCATGTCATCTCTCACATTCTCTCTCAGACAATTCATATCTCCAAGTTGTTATATTCTTCACTGAAAATGGATACCCTCTCTATCATTGAGGGTTGCTGCAGTTTTAACTACACCTCCCATTATTTTCCAAATTGAACAAGCCCCAATGATTTTGCTTTCAATTGGCACAAAGCCAACAATTGTTGGCCCAAAAGACATAGTTGCAGCTAGATAGTGAAATGTATGAAATTCCAATAGAAGGCTCTTTTGATGCCTGCAGCAAAGATCTGAATCTAAAATAAAACACCCCAGTTCCTAGGTCATTTCTTTTCCTCTCTTTTTTATTGTTCTGTTCAATGAGTTGGGGTTTGCTTTGGATTGGTACCATTTGATAATTAAGATAGCAGAAATGACAAAGAATGAAAAGTTTTAAAAAAATAATCTTAGGCTCTCAGAAAATCCATTGCATAAAATATTGCTTGAAACCAGTTTTAAACCTCTCAATTCTTCAGAAATTCAGACGAAGAACCCAAAGTTTTGGATCAGTTCTTCGAGAATTAGAGTCCAACTCTAAAACTCCTTTAGAAACTGAAAACAAAGAGAGATATCTGAAGGAATAATTTTTATGTATTGACTCACTTTTTAAAATACTTTACAAGCTTCCTTCTTATAGAAAATACACAGCACACTTCTAGGAACTACATAATTACTGCAGCTAACCTACAAGGAAACTTTCCTAATTTACATAAGTTGACAAATATTTTTACAGAAAAATCAGCTAGCAAATCTCTAAGATTCTGGCAATATCCCAACAGAATCTTCCATCTTCCAACACTCCCCCTCAAGCTGGCTTGAAGATATCTTCCATTGCCAGCTTGCTAATCAAACTGTCAAATTGCTTCTTATGTAGACCCTTTGTAAGTATATCAGCAATCTGATCAGTAGTTGGAATGTAAGGCATGCAAATCAGTCCATTATTGAGCTTTTCTTTAATAAAATGCTTATCCACTTCCACATGCTTTGTTCTGTCATGAAAGACTGGATTATGAGCAATAGAGATTGCTGCTTTATTATCACAATATGCTTTCATGGGTGAAGGGTTAGAGATCCTCAAATCTTCTAACAACCTTTTAATCCACATTACTTCACAAATCCCATGAGCAATAGATCTAAACTCAGTCTCTGCTCTACTTCTAGCCACCACATTTTGTTTCTTGCTCCGCCAAGTAACAAGATTTCCTCCAACAAATGTACAGTAACCTGAAGTTGATCTTCTGTCATTAATACTTCCAGCCCAATCTGCATCAGTGTAGACTTCAATCTGTAGGTGTCCACGTTTCTTAAACAACAGACCCCTTCCAAGAGTCCCTTTCAAGTACCCCAAGATCCTGTACACAGCATCAAAGTGTTCCAAACCTGGTGAATGCATAAAATGACTCACCATGCTTATTGCAAAAGCTATATCTGGACGTGTATGGGACAAGTAAATCAGTCTTCCAACAAGCCTTTGGTACTGGTCCCTGTTCACCATATCTTTAGTTTTGGCAGGTTATAGCTTTAAGTTGGGTTCAATCAGTGTTTCAGCTGCTTTGCAACCAAGCAAACCTATCTCACCAAGCAAATCAAGTATGTACTTGTGTTGATTGACAAATATACCTTCCTTAGACCTAGCAAACTCCATCCCGAGGAAATATTTCAACGTACCCAAGTCTTTGATTTCAAAGTCATTAGCAAGTCTCTTCTTCAATCTTTCTAGTTCAACATTATCATCACCTGTCAAAATTATATCATCCACATAAACGATCAAGATAGCAATTTTCCCGTCTCTTGAACGTTTATAAAACATAGTATGATCTGCTTGACTTTGACAGTAACCATGACTTTTTACCACCTTCCCAAAGCGTTCAAACCAAGCTCTAAGAGATTGTTTGAGGCCATACAACAACTTCTTTAATCTACAGACTTTATTTTTACCAAACCTTTCCTCGAAGCCAGGTAGTAGGTTCATAAACACTTCCTCTTCCAAATCTCCATTTAGGAAGGCATTTTTTACATTTAACTGATGTAGGGACCAATCGAGATTCACGACCAAAGATAATAAAACCCGAATTGAGTTTATTTTGGCTATTGGAGCGAACGTTTCTTGGTAATCAATCCCGTAGGTCTGTATAAATCCTTTTGCCACAAGCCTAGCCTTGTACCTTTCTACACTACCATCAGCCTTGCACTTTACAGTAAATACCCATTTGCACCTTACTGTCTTCTTGTCCCTTGGCAAGTCAACTACCTCCCAAGTACGACTTTTCTTAAGAGCATTCATCTCTTCTATAACTGCTAACTTCCAATTTGGATCATCTAGAGCTTCCTGAATGTTTCTCGGAACAAACAAGTGAGAAATTTTTGAGGTAAATGCTCTATGGTGATTAGAAAGTCTTTGGTAAGATAAATATTTGGCAATAAGGTGATTGGTACAAGTTCGAACTCCTTTCCTAATAGCTATGGGAACATTAAGATCTGAGGACTCATTGTTAGAAGGCATAATAGAAGAAGGAATTGGAGCTGAAGATGAAATAGGAATAGAATTACCTTGAATATTTGAAGAACCATCTCTCGGAGATTTTGGTTGATTCTGTGCTAGAATAATAGGTAGATCTTTACCATTTTTATGAGTTCTTCTAGTATAAACCAAAAGCTCAGAATTTGGATTGTTTTGATCCGTTTGTAGTATTTCTCCCCCAGTTGGTGATACATCCATGCTTTGCAATGGTTGATTAGAATTTCCTTGATTCTCAATATCTTGAACAGATTTTTCCTGAATTTTTGTTTTGAAAAAAATAGGAGAAATATCACAAATGATTGTATTAGGTAGAGAAATGTTTCAAAAATTGTCTTCTTCTCTTTCTTTCTCCCCCTAAAAATAATTTTTGCTAAAGTAAGGTTGATTTTCCAAAAAAGAGACATCCATACTGACATGGATTTTTCTGGTTTGAGGATTATAACACTTGTACCCCTTTTTATTTGGAGCATAACCTATGAAAACACATTTTTCAGCTCTAGGATCAAGTTTAGATCTAAGTTTGCTGGGTATATGAACAAATACTATGCAGCCAAAAACTTTTAAAGGCAAATCAGATTGTATTCTAGATTCTGGAAAAGTTTTTTTAAGGCACTCTAAAGGTGTGATGGAGTTTAAAACTCGGGTAAGCATCCTATTAATCAAATAGGATGCTGTTAAAACTTCTCCCCATAAATACTTTGGAATATGCATAGAAAACATGATGGCATGAGCCACTTCAAGTAAATGTTTATTTTTTCTCTCAGTAATTCCATTTTGCTTAGGGGCATCACGACATGTAGATTGATGTTGGATACCTTTTTCTTTAAAAAAAATTTTCCCAAACATTCATTAATGTATTCCGTTCCATTATCGAAGCGTAATATATTAATTTTTGATTAAAATTGATTTTCAACCATATTGCAAAAATCTTTGAACAACTTTTCCACCACAGATTTGTCACTTATCAAATATACCCAACACAATCATGTGTGATCATCTATGAATGTCACAAACCATCTTTTTCAAGATAAAGTGGTAATCTTTGAAGGACCCCAAACATCAGTATGAATCGAATAAAATGGGGAAGCATGATATAGTTTTGAGATAAAAGTAGCATGATGGCTTTTTGATAAATGACAACTCTCACATTGAAAAGATGAACAATCCAAATTTTTAAATAAAGCAGGAAATAAATATTTAAGATAAGGAAAACTAGGATGTCCTAGTCTAAGATGCCAAAGCATTATTTGTTCACGTACAGAAATTGAACTAATACTACCAAAACCTTGAGCTTTTTTATTACTGAAGAGGTTGTCATCAAAACAGTAAAGGCCATTTATCATTCTAGCACTGCCAATCATCCTCCCGAGTTCAAGTCCTGGAATTCACAACGAGAATCAAAGAAGGTGACACGACAGTTAGAATCTTTGGATAATTTACTCACAGACAAAAGATTACAAGCAAGTTTAGGGACATGAAGAACAGATTTAAGATCTATATTCTCTGAGATTTTTATTGATCCTTTTCCTGCAATAGGTGAGAAACAACCATTGGCAATTCTAATTGTTTCATTACCAGAACAAAGTACATAAGAATTAAATAGATGAGACAAACTAGTCATGTGGTCAGATGCACCTGAATCAATGATCCAAGGAGCAGAATTTGAACAACAAAATAAAGCATTAGGGTTACTGCCTGTTTGAGCAAGGGAAACACTAGGAATACCAGATGATGAATTGGACTTTAGCAATTTAAGAAGATGATCCATATGCTCTTTACTGAAGGGACTTGTCTCAGCTTCATTTGCTGAAGGATATGCACGAGTGGGTCTATTACCTTGTTTGCTGCTTTTCCAATTTGCTGGTTTGCCATGAATCTTCCAGCAAGTTTCTCGAGTATGGCGAGGCTTGTTGCAATAGTCACACCAAACTCGAGGTCTTTCGTTTGTCTTTCGCTGATTCATCTGTCTTGCATTAGAGGCAGCCAATGCTGAATTTTTGATAGATACACTAGCACCCTTTTTTCCAAGCATTACATTCCTGCGACTCTCTTCTCTTCGTACTTCAAAAAATACTTCACCAATTGGGGGAAGAGGTTGTCTGCCAATTATTCTCCCCCTCACTTCATCAAATTCAACATTGAGCCCAGCAAGGAACTTGAAGATGCGGTTGTCCTCCACCATTTTCTTGTTGTGTTTGCAATCTTTTATAGATTTCCATTCATAATCATTGAATAGATCCAAGTCTTGCCACAACCGTTTCAAAGAGTTGAAGTACTTAGTGACACTATCTTCTCCTTGTCGGATCTCACTAAGTTTTAGTGTTAATTCATAAACTTGGGACTGATTACCCAGATCTGGGTAAATATGGTTGATATTGTCCCAAAGATCCTTGGCTGTTGGATAGCACATATAGTTGGAACTGATTTCTTCATCCATAGAATTCACAAGCCATGTCATGACCATGGAATTTTCTGCATCCCAAGTAGCATGCATCGGGTCCTCCTTTGTTGGTTCCTTCGTATCTCTAGTTAAATATCCAATCTTCCCTCGCCCCCGAATACACATTCGAACTGATTGAGACCATCGCAGAAAATTATCACCATTCAAACGGATAGTGGTGATTTAGACAGAGTGCGAACTAGAGTTGGAGGCTTGGATTTGGGTTTCAGTGGTTTTCCTTGAGTTAGTAGGAGGACTGGATTGAATTGAAATATCAGACATGGTAAAAACTATAGGTTGGCTAAGGTTTCTGTGGAATAAGTCCTAGGGTTTTTTAGAAAGAGTCAATGATCAAAATCCAGCTCTTGATACCACGAAAACAAAGAGAGATATCTGAAGGAATAATTTTTATGTATTGACTCACTTTTTAAAATACTTTACAGGCTTCCTTCTTATAGAAAATGCAGGAACTACATAATTACTGCAGCTAACCTACAAGGAAACTTTCCTAATTTACATAAGTTGACTAAATATTTTTACAGAAAAATCAGTTAGCAAATCTCCAAGATTCTGGCAATATCTCAGCAGAATCTTCCATCTTCCAACAAAAACCTAGCTTGACCAAGTCCAAAATCTTCCAAATTCAACCCACACTACCAAACACTCCTAATTTGCGAAGAGATCCCTGTAAGAAGATTTAAGCTATTCCTAAGGGTAAGCATTTCTTCTTTCCAAGGTGTCATTCAACAGAACCCGAGCAGCAAATGCAAGTCCTTAAGTGTGATCCCTTAGCCTACTTGAATTTCTCTTTTTTCAACAGTAGTAAAATGAACAGACAGCCCACATTCCAACCCCTTAAGAACAATTCCAAATCTTACATTCAATTTTAACTTTCATTCCTCAAACATATCTTGTTACTTGCTATCCAGAAAACCCCAGCACCTCATTGACCTATCGCATGCAACCAGACAAACTCAAAATTATCTGAACCTATTTTCAGTTTGAATTCTTTTTGAGCACTTTTTTTGGATTGACTAGGAAATCCTAATTCTAATCAGCCAAAAGCACATCCCAATACACAAATGCTACCCTAGATTATACTTTTTAACCCTCCAATCCCGAATCAAAGAAATAGCATCTCGCAAAGAGATTTTCATGACCATCAATGCAATGAAAGACTGAACAGGTAATTCAATGGTCCAGTTTCCCATATCTTGACAAATTTGCAACCCCTTCTTTTGATAGCAAACCTCTTCAAACATTAAAGTTATGTAAAATTTAATTTTGCCTTCAACCAAGTTATTTCCCTAAGGGATTCATATTCATTTCCATCAAAATAGTTTATCATTTTGTAGATTTTCAACAAGCAGCCAACTAAAACTCACAGAAATGAAATGGGTGATCTCATAAATTACAAATGACTAAATCAAAGTGAGTAACAAAAATCTGACCATTTGTCAAAACGCCAAAGAAACAAAGAATTATCCACAGATGCCCATGCCCTGCGTATCTCTGGAAATATTCCACATAACGCAGTTCCTTCTCCGCCAGCCGCATTATATCTTTCAATGAGTACAGGAGGCAGCTCCCAAGTATCCTCCACCTCAATCGAAGGAGGCCACTGCAGTTGAATATAAAAGGATAATTCTATTAATAAGGAGCATAACTCATGTCAAACCATCCAACCTATTTAGACAGGCCAATTGTGCCATCCAAAATGTTGGATGATAACAAACAAGAGATAAGGGACATGACTTGAGCTTGAAATTAACTGAAATGTAAATTAGCACTAAGCATCTAAACCGAATAACTGAATGTCATGGTCTGGGATAAAACAACATGATTCAACTTCCACTAATGAAACTTAAACATAGCATTCTTACTTTAATAAGACAAATTTGTTACATGGCAAAAACTAAAATATAAAGAAACACTTTGAGTCCCAGTGAATGTTAGTATCTACATAGAAGAAGATAAGACTGAACAATTTCCTCTTCAGATTCCAACATGGAAGGGAGAAAAGCTAGCTTTAAATTCTTTCTGGACAGAAAACAAAAATCTTCCGACCAAGCAAAAGAAATCCAAAGACCCCAATGGTCCATTAATTCTAATCGAATAACTATAAAAAATAAAGATTTATTTTTCTTTTTGGGAATTGGCTAAAAGCTTACCTCTCTAGGGTGAGTGGAGTACGGATGGCTGGCATATCTAGAAGCTTCCAGAGCTTCCTCGAGGTCCACCTGAGCCGCCACTTCACGGCCAATGCGGTCGCTGACGACGAGCCCCGCATTGGTGACATCGCGCATCACAATCTCATCCTCCCACGACATCGGAAAAACCCTAGAATCAGAAAGGGAGAATGAGATTTGATTCAAAGTGAAGAGCCCCGAGGTCTTATCTTAGGGACGTGAGAATCGATTTTGGTTCTTGGTGATGACTGATGAGGTGTTTTGAACTGAAATCTGTAGGCTTGGAAAAAGAAGAGGGAGCGTTGAAGCGTGAGTGTAAAATGTAGGGTTTACTCGAGGGTTTTTCGTTTGTGGCAGTGGCGGGCAAAATAAGCTAGAGAGCGGGGGCCATAAAGTTGTGAGTTTTCAACTAATTTTTGTTTCCTCTCTTTACAAATTCCATTAACCATTCTGGCCAATAAATAAATTATTATCAAATTTCAAAAGTATAAATATTGTTTTAAATTTTAATGATAATATTGTGACATTTAAAGTTTTGCAACATTACAACATGCTTTGCTAAATGTTACGTGAAATAAAGCACATTTTTAGTAAAGCTAATTTCGATGTAGATCGACCTATTTGACATGCAAATCAATTTTTTGAAGTTTGTTTATATTAGAAGGTGCAAATTTATCATTATATTGAATTTGGAATTTAATTCAAATGATTTGCTTTTAGAATGTGACAATGACATTCAACAGGTATAAGATTCAAATCCTAGTTCATACAATATATTTCCCTCTTTTTGAGTTTCAATCTTTTTTTAATTGGGGATAAGAGATAAGATTATTTGGACTTAATCCAAGTTTTACATTATGTTACAACTATTTTGTACTCACTTTTTTGCCTTTTTTGTACCAAAAAAAATATCATTGTGTTTATGTGAGTGGTTCAAAATTATCAAGGTGAAATTCATAACCCCTTTTTTTTTGGTAAGGAACAAGAAATATATTTAAACAAACAGAGTTAAATCCAGCTGCTGCTCTTCCTGGTCATGGCTGCCACCTGTGCTAGGGACTTCACTCTGTCAACTAACGGATGCCACTCTGTAAATAAGGTTAACCTAATGCTCTTTGTTGCCTGCTTTATATCCTCTATGGTTGAACTTAAGGTCCAATGGAATTTCGCTTTTCCCTCAAATAGTAAATTCCAGTTGTTTTTGTCGTTTTTGAAGAGGACTGTCCTAGCTTCAATTTCTTGGAGTTTGAAGCTCACCCTTTGAGCAATGACTGTCTGTGCCAACAGCTTAGAAGATGTAGTAATGTCATCACAGAGGATATGTGTGTGTCCTATCGGACCACGAATTCAGGCGCTAATTCCAAAGCGATTAGTTTTACGAAGTCGACTAATTCCCACAAACACCATCCAAATGTTATTCTCTAAATCGAGATAATTTGGTGTGATCTTTTCCCTAGTTATTGTCTGAGAGTTTTGATTTCTCCTTTGCATCTAGTGCAGATCTGTCTCCTTAAAAGCTTCCTTTATAGCTTTCATTTGGGACTTGTATTGGGATAGGACTTGAAGTGGGTTAGGGACGAATCCTGAGAAGATACAATTGTTTATGTGTACCCAAAGTGCGCATAAAATAGTAAAAACCTATCTATAGAACTCGAATGAATTGGACATATTGATGTCCCTGACCAATAAAATCTGATCAATCCAATAGTTTATGCTTTGAGGGTTGAGATTTTCTACCCGTAAGGTCAAGTCTAAGCCAAACCAAACTACTCTTGCGATCTGACATTGGATGAAGAGATGATCCATTTTTTCCTCCTACTCTTGACAGAGTGGACATTTCTCTAACACTTAGATATTTTTTTTAATCAGTTCACTACGAACTGGTAGTCCCTTCGTGCAAATTTTCCATAAGAAAACAATCATTTTGTAGGGTAGCTTGAGTCTCCATAGGTTTCTCCACTTGGTTTTCTCATTTTGATTGGTGTTCAGGTTGTCTTCATCTCCTCTTCCCTCCAAGATTGATTTGTAGGCCGATTTCACTGTGTATTTTCCATCAAAATTGTACTTCCAGACTAGTTCATCTTCCTTCTCTGATATGGAGAACGTTCTTGTTTGAGTGGTGTCAAGCACTACCTTTTCTCTAACCACTAGGTTGTGTGATTGATCCCAACATATATTTGCTTGATTGATAAGGCTTCTCATTCTAGGGTCATTTTGATGACTATCTGGAAGAGTGCGAGCGTGATGAATTTTCCCATCCCGAATGATGGTTTGGTTTCCGGATCTGATTTGAACCTCCAGGCCTTTTTTGCATACATCCCGACCAACAAAGATACTTCTCTAAATCCATGTGTTTCTCAGTTTGGCCTTGGTTTTAATGAAGCTCTGCTTACTACAGTATTTCTTAGTTAGTGCTGTACTAACTATTCCTTGTGGGTTTTTTAGTATTCTCCAAGTACTAACATAACCCCTTATGTTCATACTAAAAAATACACTAACTCCCTCTAGTTCCAAAATACAAAATTTTCTCCTTTAACTATCCTTAAATCCATAAATTGTGAACACTGAACTATAGAATTTAAACCTGAAAACCATAAACCATAAACTTTGACAATTAAACTCTAAACATTAAACCAAAAACTCCTAAATTTTAAACCCTAACTAATGAGAAAAAATTGATATTTTAAAACTAGATGGAGATTAGTGTTATTTTAGTATAAGTATAGGGGTTTATGTATTTCACCCAAATTTATCATTGAGATATTAACTTATCAGATTTTATTATCATAATTTTTATTCCAAAATAAATTTATCATTATATTTTTAATTTTGAGACAATAAGGTTTCTACTTAGGAAGAATGATAGAATTAGATGAGAATAAAAAATTTGTTAATTTAATGATTATGTACAAAATAACAAAATGATTATAAAATCTAATTATTACATTAACAAATTATTTATCTTCACTTATTTTCATCTTTTCTCTCAAACAAAATTTAAGAGAATTTTCGATAAAATATTTCGCTAAAAGTTATTTTACAAATAAAAAAAAGAACTTTGAACACGACATGGTATGAAAAAAACATTCATATAATTAAAATGTTTCATTTTGTTTTATTTTTTTTTCCAGCGTAGCATTTTACTAAATAAAAATACCACAGCATGATTTTTTAAGTGTTTTGATTTTTTTATCATGCCATTTCAGGATTTTTGTTGAATTATGAAACTACTTCTGACAGAATATTTTGCAAATGTTACATTTTGTCTAAATTCATTACATATTAGAAAACAGTAGTAAATTTGTTTTCAAAATTAGAAATATAATGATAAAATTGCATTTACTGAAAAGTCAATAATAAATTTAAAACATATTTATAAGTGAGTGTTGAAATTGTACTTATCCCATTTACATGTAATGTTTATTTTTTTCCTTATAATTATATACGGAATATGTAAGGGGACTTTGCAATCCAAAGATTAAAGGGAAAAGAAGCTTTATCATCATTATTCTGATCATATCAAGGTCATGGTAACTCACATGAGGTATAATTCTATTTGAGTCAACGTTTTTGGCTTGAAAAGAAATTAAATCTCCTCCAATGTTGGAAGCAAAATGGAAAACAATATTCGGTCTTAGCTTCAATAGCAATAGATGTTCTTGTGGTTTAAGCATTTTTCATTGCATCAAAATCCTCATTCTTTATTTATAAAAGAACAATTAGAGACCATCAAACTAATCTTTCTCTATCATCATTCTGCATGCTCACATGTCTTAAAGATTGATTCAAAGTAAAATAAAAAAAAAAAAACCAAGAATGAGGAATACAAAATGAGTTTAATGGTCATAATTTCAAAGAAAATGAAGAAATTGTAAAACAATTTTTTTTTAGTTATGAGCAATGGGTTTTTTAACTTCTTTATAAATTGTACACATAAACAAATTAACATATAGTAAATTCTTTTATGGACTACAGTCTCATAGTGTTTACTTTTTTTACAATTTAAATGAGTTTTTAATGTAAAAAATGTTTGGTTTTCTTTCTCATTTTTTGTTATTACTTATTGGAAATTTAGAATTTTATAAATAATAATTAAAATTATCTTTTAAGAAAGGACAAATTGAAATTGGTCCAATTCGAAACCCTTATTTGGCCAATTTGGTTCCACTTTCTTGAAAGCGGAAACACAACCAAAATCGATTTGATAAGGTATCGAATTATCTTGTCCCTTTTGATAATGATTCAAAACTGTCATAATCTGACTTAAAATTGATCTAATCTGACCCATTAACATGTTTATTTTCAACAATTTACATACATCTTTTTTTATACATGAATAAATAAGTGAAGTCATATGTAAACGAAACTAAGAAGGTGGACGAGTAAGCCAAAAAAAAAGATGGGCAAGTGAGTATGGATAATAGGCAAGACAAAAAGGTGAGGAGAATGTGGGCGAGTGAGCGGGGAGAATGAGTGATGCAAGTTTTAAGTTTTTGGTATAAACAATTTACATGTATAATTTTTTTTATATGTAGATGAGTAAGTAATGTCATGTAGAGATCAGGAAGGTAGGCAACTAGACGAGGAGAAGGTGAGCAAATGAGTAAGAAGAATGGACAAAGCAATAAGTAGTCAAAGAGAATGTGGATGATGAGTGACAGAGTGTGCGTCTAGTTGAACGATATGTTTTTTCTTTAAAAAAAAATTATGCTATAGGTTTAATCCAAATGTTCTTTGATCATGCAAAGTTTAATCTACTATCTAATGGTACATCTCTTGTTTTGTTTGTTGAACAAATGCAAATATATATTGCAATATATTATTTTGCACGATTTAAGCTTGTTGTTTTGATCTTATATTGCCATTTGTTGTGGAAGGCCAATGTCTAGTTCATTGCTTTTATTATTTAGAACACTTCAAAATGTTTTTCTTATAACATTAACAATTTAAATTTATCAAGTTATCGGTTCATGAAATGTAATATGCTGATTATGATTGTAACTTTAAATGTGAATATACTACTAAAAAAAAAGCTATCAATTTAAATAAAAATATCATTTTTTAATATGAATTTTACATTTTATTTTAAAAATAAATATAAAATAATTACTCATAATAAAAAATAAAAAAACGAAACCTGCAAATAACACGAGCTTCAATCTAATAATATTTAAATATGTCATTTTTATTTAAAAATTAATCATAAATAATAAACGTCAATATTTAAACCTCTAATAACATGTTATTGACATTCAATCGTTATAGACTCATAGTTCATTTAATAATTTATCCAAAAAAACTATAGTAAAAAAAAAACTTAAAACAATTGGCTTCATAATTTTTTTTTTCATAAGATTACATGAAATCAATTTAGATTTATGACAAAATAACTCTTACTATGTAGTACTATAAATCACATAATGCATACAAAATTAGGACCTTTGTATTTTTTGTTCTCAATGCAATAACTTAAGAGTTATCGTTAATATTTTTTAAGTTTATTAGTTTTAAAAATTGACACTTTGGTTTCAAAATTACAAATATTTTTAATATATATCAGTCAATTATTAATTTTAAATTAATAATATCACATTTTCAAGTATCAACATTGAATTTTATCACTATTTATTATTTTTAAGTAATTTTTAAAAAAAATTATTTTATGTAAGATTTTCTTTTTTGATACCAAAAAAGGATATTATAAATATTTTATAAGTAACAAATGTTTAAGTTAATAGATTTTTTTAACAGTAACTTAATAGAATTTTTTTTGTACTGTCTAATTATAATTTGGACCAAAATGTCCATTTCTAAAATTAATGAACTAAAATTGAATTATGATAAAATTTTGAAAATCTCAATAGAATTTACATTTTTTTAGTAGTACATCGCTTGAGAAATTATAATTATAATCGAGTATTACATTCAAAGAACTTGTAATTATATAAAAATCACTTAACTCAATTAACTAAACTAGTAAATAATTTGATTCAATTATTAAACTTAAATTCATACATGATGAGATTTGAATATAAAGTCTCAAAGTTTTAAAACTTCTTATTTACCACGAAGTCAAAATCTTATTGGCGAATTATAGTTAATCTTAGAAGTGTCCATGCATCGGGCCAAAATTGGGCCTAGTCTATATATTAACGGTTTATATACAAATTCGGGTTTGGTCTATTCAATTATTCAGACTTGAATTTTAGCCCAATCTCATTTTAAATTTTACTGTACAAGCTTGGATTTGGCCCAACCCAGCCTTTTTTTTGTATTTTATTTTTTATTATTTTATTCTCTTTAAAATTTAATTTGATTTGTCAAATTTTACATCCCAATTTTCATATTAATATATATAATGTTTACTAATCAACAATATTTCAAATATATATAATTATATAATATTTAGTAAAATATATAAAAAATTTAATATTAATTATATTTAAGTCGGGTCTACCTAAGTTTCGATTGATAAAATTTGAGCCCGATTTGAAAATTTATCCAACCTATTTCTGTTTAAACCCATTCATCGAATTTTTTTTTTATCCGAACTCATTAAAAAATCAGATTAATTTTCCAGTTTAATGATTGTCCAACCCATAAATAGGTCCGTTTAACCTTTAGTACTGGTTATTTATTTATTTTTTAAGAATTTTAATGATATATATGCATTTATTAATTATTGGTAGAATTAGATGGATAAAGCACGTAAAAAAAGAAAAGAATTAGACGGATGAAGTACATCACTTTCTAACATCATGAAATCCAGTAATACCCTTAAGACCCTCTGAGTAACTTATCTGCTTGGATTATCTGACTGATTCTGACATGCTTGGCTTTCTTAATGTCTAAGCTAATACCAAAGACTGAGAGTAATTTGGTCATTTCACTTCCGAAACCTCAAATTTGCACAAGAAATTAAATTTTAAACAAGTTCATAAAAAAAAAAACAAATGCAGAAGAAAGAAAGAAAATAGAAAATCTGAGCTCTTCTTTTATAGAAATAAGCAGCCCAATTCGTTTCTACTTAATTTCACCAGATCTGATTTCCCTCAATTTTCATTTCTCAATCCCAATACACAAGCAGCAAACCTTAAGAAAACAAAAAGAGGGAAAAAGGAAAATGAAAAAGTTATGTTTAGATTCGAATTTGAAAAGATCAGGAAACGAACTTGATTTAATCGAAGTAACGTTTGTTGTTTGTTCTTAAAAAAATAAAAAACCAATTATGGCCGACGCGCTCTCCGTGATTCCCACCTCCGTTCTCCGCAATCTCTCCGACAAGCTGTACGAGAAGCGGAAGAATGCGGCCCTTGAGGTTCTTTTTCCTTTTTATTTTTTTTGAATTACCATGGAATTTAGTTTCTAGGGTTTTTTTTTGAATGATTGAATTGCTTAACCTTTTTTATCATAATTATTGTGCGTAGATTGAAGGAATTGTGAAACAGCTGGCGTCGTCTGGAGATCACGAGAAGATATCGGCTGTGATCAATTTGTTGACTACGGAATTTACCTACTCGCCACAAGCCAATCATCGTAAGGTTGGTGGATGATGAATAATTTTCAGAAGTTTGAAACTCTTTATGAGATTTTGTATCTGTTTAATTTAAATTTTAGCTTATTTTTGTTAATTTTTTGTGTTGTATGTAGGGAGGATTGATAGGTTTAGCTGCTGCCACTGTTGGGTTGACTTCTGAAGCCGCCCAACATCTTGAGGTAAGGATAAGTTTGCTTTTAAATAGCTGTCTATAGCATGTTAAATCTTATTAGAAACATGTGTAGAATGATGTTTATCATGGCATTGCTATTTGAAAACCAATAATTAAATTTCAAGGTTTAAAGAATTCTGCTCTATGATTGTAATGTTTTAGGGTTGTTAATGTGGGTATCTTGCTTGTTTGTTAATAAGAAAACAACTGCAACAGGCATCCATTTGGTGTGTTTTATTAGTTATTAGCTGACATAAGCTATCGGATTTCTCATTCTAGCTTTAATAAACTCGAGTTTTTGACCTTCGGACTTGATACATCTAATCAAAATGGGGGAATCAGGGCTTGCTTTTGATGAAATCTGAATGGGATATAAATAATCCTCTTCTTACTAACTTGGTTTGAAGTTTCTAGCATTGCCAGTGTTGCTTTGTTGAAGATTACTTGCATGATATCGCTAATCTTAGCAGTTAGCCCATTCCTATTTGTCGTCTAAGTTGTAGAAAACAGCTTGGATTATACTTTGACGTGCCCACGTGAGCTCTTTCAAGCTTCTCCTGTTTGAAAGTTGTTTGTGATTATCCTTTGATGTTACTATCATTTAGTTTCATGTCATCTCCTGTGGGACTTATTAGCTGATCTAGGTTGGATTTAGAGGATTGTGACAGGATGACAACTGAGGATGTTCTTTTGCAGCATTAATTCCTTTTAAGCATCACTTGTGTATGTTATATTTTGATGCTTTTAACTGGAGACAAATTTGATTAGGAGGTGGTGTAATCTTTTCTTTCAATTATACCATTAGATGAAATCATAGTGTTACATATTTCCATCTTCTGGAATGTTGAAAGGAAAGCCTTTTGGTTATAAAATATATAGGTCTGACTTATTGCTGATTCATATTTTAGGGGATTACTGTTTGCTTTGAAAGTAAGGCCAAACATTTTGGCTTGTTTCTGGGCATATTGGTCATATAAACAGATTATTTTAGAGGATTTCTTGATTGAGTCTGAAATTAGGTTTAATTTCCAGAGAAACTTGTTTATTTTGAGAGAGTGAGTCTATTTCTAGAATGTGTTTTATATATCACTGAAAAACACAAGCATGTCAAACACTTCCTTGTGTGCCAATAATCAAAGCTATATAGACATGCAAACCATATCATTTTGGTACTGGGTAATGCATTGGTTATTTTTTGATTTGTTTAAGGTACACATTTGAGCTCTATCCTCCTTTTTTCTGTTACTCTTATATGCACTTTTAAAAGCATCGGTACCACTTAAAAGGATTGAATTAGACATTGGGGAGCAAGCCTTTAAATTATTGTTTCTTTTGGTTTGATCTTTTACTCCTTAGGAAAGAATCAGATACAAATATTGTTTGTTGGTTGTTCCAGTCATATGCACTGTTTTCATTACTTGCTGAGATAGAGTAATTATAAATTGTTGATTAAAAAGCTTCCAAAATGTGTAGTAGCCTGGTATACTGCATCAATTGGAAGCTTTCTATTCTGCACTCGCTTATGTAGCTAGGCTTGGTAGTGCAGTGTTTTATCTTTTCCCCTTTCCTTTTAGTCTTGCGGGGGGAGAGAGAGTGGGTGCTGGGCTGGGGCAAGCTACAGGGGTAGGCTTTATGTTTGTTCATGCAGTTAGAAGGGATTACCCTTGTTTCAAAATTATTCTTTCTCAAGTAGAAAAGGAAGTAAAATAGGAAAAATGTTGTCTGCTCTTACATTGGATGCCTTACTTTTTTCCTGTATTAGAAAAAGTGAGTTATTTTTTCCCTGTTTATTTGTTAACTTCTTTTCTTCCTCTATTTTTGTATATAGTTTCTTGATTAATTTTCTTTTGATGGAATCTGCCAGCAAATTGTGCCGCCAGTGCTTAAATCTTTTTCTGACCAAGATAGCAGAGTTCGTTATTATGCCTGCGAAGCTCTATATAACATTGCAAAGGTGAAAGGAGATTGGTTTGCTTATGAATTGTTTTATATCATTTCTTGTTTTCTTGACTAATGGTGGAAAGGATATACTACGTCTGCTATACAGGTTGTCCGAGGAGATTTTATCATATTCTTTAATCAGATATTTGATGCATTATGCAAGCTATCGGCTGATTCTGATGCCAATGTGCAGAGTGCGGCTCACCTTTTAGATAGGCTCGTGAAGGTTAATAATTGCTTCCTCATCTAAATTTTGGCATCTTGGTAATTATGTGAAATATGGGAATTTATTGCTCTTCCATTTTTCCATGTGCAACAGGACATTGTTACTGAAAGTGACCAGTTCAGGTTTGCTTTCTTCCCTTCCAATTTCACTCCGTGAATCTTGTTATATTTAGAGGTCTTATTCCAATTTTCTGGGAACTACCATTATAATGTTATTTATATGGTTTCTTTGTCTTCAGTATTGAAGAATTTATACCATTATTGAGAGAACGCATGACTGTCCTGAATGCCTATGTCCGTCAGTTTTTGGTGGGATGGATAACTGTACTAGATAGTGTTCCAGATATTGACATGCTGGGTTTCCTCCCTGATTTTCTTGATGGTAATAAAGTTATGGACTTTTAAATTAGTGTGCTACTTCTCTATAAGAAGTTATTTTTAATTTATTAGCTCTTGATAACTTTTCAGGTTTGTTTAATATGTTAAGTGATTCCAGTCATGAAATACGGCAACAAGCTGATTCAGCACTTTCTGAGTTTCTCCAAGAGATTAAGAACTCTCCAGTAAGACTTCTAGTACCATTTTGTTCTTTGACTGTTGGGTTGGCTCCGTGGCCACTTGTCCTAAATGTTTCTTATGCCAAGATTGTCTTTTTTACACATTTATGGGAATGACATGATTGATACCTCAACCTTTTTAGTAAAAAGTGTTATGGCTTTATTATGTATCATTTCCCGAAGTCCTTCTCGTAAAAAGTAAATATTTGTTCATTTGTAATTTTCTGACTCGAGCAGTGCTACTCTTGAAGTCTGTAGATTATGGTCGCATGGCTGCAATACTGGTGCAAAGGGCAGCTTCTCCTGATGAATTCACTCGGTTAACAGCTATTACTTGGGTAAGTAGAGTTGGACTTTATATTGCCATAGAAATTGGAAGATTTTTAAAGCAGAAAAGAGGAAAAGTATCTTAATAATGGATTCTTCTCCTTGTCAATGTATTTGTCAATACTATGATATTCTTTATTTTTCTTGTTATTAGTAGACTAATTATTCATCTGGTACTTTCACATCATAGACAGAATCAAATTTGATTTTCTCATTGTCCAGATAAATGAGTTTGTAAAACTTGGTGGAGACCAGCTTGTTCCCTACTATGCTGACATTCTGGGAGCCATTCTTCCCTGCATATCTGATAAAGAAGAGAAAATTAGAGTGGTAAGTTTATTTCTTCTATGGTCTCCTTAATGCATCTTAAGTAACTATCTTCAATGTCATTAAGAAACTCATGTGGATTTTTTTTTCCTTTGTGTTCATATTTTTATATTAGGTTGCTCGTGAAACCAATGAGGAGCTACGTGCAATCAAGCCTGATCCAGCAGAAGCTTTTGATGTGGGAGCCATTCTCTCCATTGCGAGGAGGTGTAGTTTTTGTTACCTGGGAAAATTGCTAGGTTTGAAATGTTACTGGCTGTTTGCACTTCTATGGCCATATATAGCTCTTCTGTATTTGAAGAGCTATGGAAAAGTGCTTAAAATGGTGTCTTGTTTTACTTCTGAATAATTTCACTTTACAATGATTTTGTAGTAAATACTATATATTTTTACTAACCAGGCAACTGGATAGTGAGTGGGAGGCCACTAGAATTGAAGCATTGCACTGGATATCAACCCTTTTAAACAGACATCGTTGTGAGGTGAGGAGGCAGTTATTTGTGATTTTCATGTACATCTTGCAGTGTGTGTGTTTTCTCATGTTTTAGTTTTTTACTATCATCATGATCTTACTTGCTGAAAAACTTCATCAAGGTCCAAGTTTTTATTATTGTTGAAGCATTTAAAGATTCCTTGTCATAAATCCCAAATCTTTTAGCATTATAGCTCATAGGGGGTCTGGCTTTCATGTTTGTGTTCCTTTCTACCATTATCT
Organism: Heritiera littoralis; assembly: GCA_031772115.1. Classification (NCBI taxonomy): domain Eukaryota; kingdom Viridiplantae; phylum Streptophyta; class Magnoliopsida; order Malvales; family Malvaceae; genus Heritiera; species Heritiera littoralis. The sequence goes on along the minus strand of JAPDPK010000008.1, from coordinate 8,550,189 downwards.
TTATTTTGAAGGTGTCTATCTCTTTTATATGCATTGGTGCTTGAACATGTGTTTAGCCTTAGGAATGATTCTCATTGAATTCACTAAAGATGATGGTTGTTAAATTACAGGTAGATGCAAAGTACAAAAGGTTTTGAATTTAAATTTCCGCTAGCCTTTTTATACTGAGTTGAAATACAAGTAGACTTGATATAATGGTCAACAATGATATCTTGAACTCTGCCAAAACCAAACCTTCTTAACTTTCTTCTTTTGGTACATGGCTATAGTATCTGCATCTCTCTAAAAGTCCTAATTGACCTCTCTTTGGAGCATTGTTAGCACTTTTGGTGGAAGCACGTCTGCTGCTTATGCCTGAAATCTTTTCATGTATCCAAAAGACCAGATTGCCTGTGTAAGCAATGATAATTTCAACATAGAAATAAAAAGCGTATAACCTAATGTAAAATTTGTAATTTGAATGCTATATTCATTTGCAGTTTCTGATGCTAATGTTGCTCCATTGTGGATATGGTTAACTTTTTGCCTGAAACAGGTCTTGCGTTTTCTAAATGACATATTTGACACCCTTCTGAAAGCTCTATCTGACTCTTCTGATGAGGTAAATTGCTGCTGTTTCTTATGTGTTTGATATTTAGTTGTTCTATTAAAGGTTTTTATTTCTTTATTCTTGTTCTGTTACTACAATATGGAACTGTTATTGGAACTTCTAGCTAATTCAGCTGACAATATCCTTGTATTCATCTTTCCGTTAACCTAGAAAGAGGCTTGCCTTTGCAAGAGGAATTCCTCCTCCCCATTCTCTCTTTCCGTTTTTTCTTGTGGAAGGAATTAGGGATTAAGGATGGGTTTGGGAAATGTCTGTTGTGTTGTCAAAACATTAACCTAAAAAATAACAAAAAAAGGGGTGTGGGGTTTGGGGAGGGGATTGTAAAATATACCTCTTACGAAGAAGTCTAAAATTCCTATATTTCACTGCGAAAGTGTGATGTCTCTTGCTTTGGACTCAGTTAGTTTGCTTTGTTGCCTTCCTTTTGGTTGTTTTCTTAATTTTGTTTGAAAAACTAGTATATTAATCCCTCTGAATCTATTCCAGAATTTGGTACAAGTTACTACTAGTCAGTCCATTTTTAACATTCATTATTGAGTTTCTTTGGTTTCATTTCTTCTTGTGCTTTTATTCCAATAATTGGTCCTTACTGCTCTCTTTATTTCCAATAAGTGCCCTTTATAGCCTGAATGGATGATAATGGGACAATGCTTAGGAAATTTTCTACATGGGAATTTATTGGGAACGTCTTAGTCATTACCACTTCGAACTTTTTCTGTGTATTAAATGTAGATGAGTGTTATTACGTTAGATACATCTAACGTAGCTTCTGTTATTCCTTTTGAATACCTGTTATTTGACATAAAATTGAAATTTAAAACTGTTAATATTTGATTTAATGATTTTTTACTCCAGCTGTTTATATATTAATATAAGTGTCTATGTGGTGTCAACTTAACAGTGCTTTTGTTTGTATATACTAATTCATCTTGCAATTTGGATTTTGCCACCAGGTGGTGCTCCTGGTTCTTGACATTCATGCATGCATAGCCCAAGATCCCTTACACTTCCGCCAGCTTGTTGTTTTTCTGGTGCATAATTTCCGGGTTGATCATTCTCTTCTGGAGAGGTGATTCTAGGCCCCTCAAGCCTTAACTTTTTATTTTTATTTTGAAATTTATTATCATTATGAATTATTTTGTTGAGTTGAGCATTCATGTAGGCTGCATGGCCAACTAGCTATGATTATTGTAATTATGTGTTTGTGTCTCATTTCTTTCTTTTGCAAATCATTTTCCTGTTTTCTTAGGCGTGGTGCTTTGGTAATCCGTAGACTTTGTGTTCTCTTGAATGCTGAAAGGGTCTATCGTGAGCTATCCACCATACTAGAGGGAGAAGCAGACCTAGATTTTGCCTGCATTATGGTTCAGGTTCTGTCATGTATTTAAGACTTTAACTAATGCAATAATGCTCTTCTGTTGAAATTATAAAATGAAGCAACTCCATAACTTTAAATATGTGATAGCCATCACATTGTTATTAAAGTTGAAATAGTTTTTATGAATACTTTTATTATGGTTGAATGTTATTTCCATCAGGCACCTGAATTTAAATTCTCCTGGTGTTTCAGGCTTTGAATTTAATTCTACTCACTTCTTCTGAGCTATCTGAGCTTCGGGAACTGTTGAAACAGTCACTGGTTAATGTTGCTGGAAAAGATTTATTTGTTTCTTTGTATGCTTCATGGTGCCATTCACCCATGGCAATTATAAGTCTTTGTTTATTAGCTCAGGTAAGAAACTATAACTCCTTTAAATGGTTATCCAGTCTCTCATTTCTGTATGTGGTGGGCTGAGGTAAGAGGTGCAGGGTTGAATCATCTACTTTAATGGTTATTAATCTAGTATTTTTTTTTTTGCTTGATAGATGTACCCGCATGCAAGTGCTGTGATTCAGTCCCTGGTGGAGGAAGATATTAACGTCAAATTCTTGGGCCAGCTTGATAAATTGATTCGCTTGCTCGAAACTCCAATTTTTGCTTATCTGAGATTGCAGGTGCTTAAATAGATAATAACTACTTGCCTTACAATCTTGTCCTTTTCATCATCATCATCAGATCCTTTATCCCAATAGAGTCTTGTCCTTTTAATAACTTTAATATTGTTGATTTATAGGGCATTGTAACATCACATGTTTTTTTCTTATTTAGTTTTTGTTGTACTTCTGATATTAGCTTATGTTTCAGCAAGTGTTAGGCAGTATTTTTCATTCATGATTATTTGTCTGCATATGATCTCTCTCTTTCCCCCTTTCCTCTGGCTGGCATGCACTTTTGTATTTCACTTTGTTAAACTAAACTATGGTTTAGCATGTTATTTTTTTTTTTTGCCCTAATATAGAGGCATAATCATATAGTAACATCTAAAATTTTACCTGACCTCAACCATTGCATGATGGGATTGGATGCTTTGCTAATGACCGGCATTATGAAGCCTTCCTTATCGAAAAGGTTATCCATCCAGCATTTTAATGACTAGTCATCGAACATTTATATGATGAACAATTGTCCTTATCAGATGGTTGCATATCTTCATGCACTGCAAGATAGTTTGCAGCTTGCTGGTTTATTTATTATGTCAAGATGTATTAGCTTTAGTGAATTCATTGTAGTTGCAATTTTCTTTGTAAGTAATTAGTTTATCCTATTTGCCCTTTTTGTCTTTTGACTTTAGAAGATCTGTTGTGTAGCTGATTCTTTTTTTTTTTATTTCCAGCTTCTTGAACCTGGAAGATATATATGGTTGCTGAAAGCATTGTATGGTCTTTTAATTCTACTTCCACAGGTATGTCTGTGCATCACTCCCCCAAATCAACAAAAGGTAAAAAAGAATATTGGTGAGAACTTGACCTCTTGAAAATGCGTCAAACATTTTCTTGTACTCCAGTGATGGGTATGGGGATGGTTGATTGGTTTTAATGGCACATCTCTCATGTGTATTCGTGCCTGTCACAAATTGGCACACACGCGCACATGCACATGCATATTGGGCACTGGTTTTTCATTGTTAAACTATACTGACTTTCGATTTAACTGCAGCAAAGTGCTGCATTCAAGATACTGCGAACTCGTTTAAAAACTGTGCCATCATATTCCTTCAATGCTGATCAACTCAAACGAGCATCATCAGGCAACCCATACTCTCAAATTTTACACCGCAGTGGATCCCATATCATTGATGATGGTGACGTTTGCCAAGATAATGGGAATTTACACAATGGAATTAACGTTGCTTCAATGCTGCAACAGTTTGAGCAAATGCAGCGACAACACCGTATGCTTTCGAAATCACAAGCACAATCACGAAACAGTTACACTTCAATATTGAAGGTATGTGAGCTGCTTGTTGAGAGGGTCGCGTTTTCATTCTCTTGCATAATTATTTTAATGGTTGTGTTAGACATATGGCAGTATATTCTGAGTTATGTTAAAAGAGTGGAATAAATGCAAATTAGAGCATTTCGTTGTAAGCTAGGGAAAGGTTGAAAACAAAACCTCTCCCGTAAGAAGAGTTGACTGCGAACTCTAATTATGCTTTATGTTGTGCTATTGGTAGAAAGAGCAAGGTCTTCTTGGTTGTCCTTTCTTTATAATATTTAACCTTTATACATATTTCTCACAGTCTTTTATGGTTTTCCACTATATGAGAATTGACTTATCTTGCCTTCTAATGCAGGAGGGGCCAAAAGCAGAACCCCGGCGGCCTCCAACATCAGACACAAACAGGCCTCCTTCTAGATCATCTAGGAGAGGCCCGGGGCAGTTGCAAATTTAATTGTTATTGCTGCTGCCTATTTATAATATTACCATGATCTCAAGATGGTTGAGCCACAGGAGAGATCTGATACAGTTTGTAAAAATTGTATATCCTAGTTGCTTGTTTCTAGTAAGCTCATGGAGGTTGGGATGGTGAAAATTGGTTTCTGAACATAAGCTTGGAGTTTTCCCAAGATATTCTTTTTCCTTTGTAAACAGGATACGCCCATGTGGTTCTGTTATTTTTTTATTGAAAAACCACATGGATTAGAGGGAGATAAATGAATTCAGAAAATGCAGTTTGTTTTTCTCTCCTTTTATTTCTTGTTTTATTTTATTTTATATTATATTTGTTCTTGTCTCGTAGCGATCTTGTACAATAAGGGAATCGCCAAATCGTTCATCGTTGGTGAAACCATGCATGTACTCTTTATTGATCTGTCTTGTCTGGAACATGATTCTATCGGAGTGTCGTCCTCTCTCAAATGTTGCCTTTTGCTGTTATGGCTTGAAGTATTATTCCGAATTTTACTCAAACCTGTACCTCTGATTGAAAGCTGTAAAGGGAAATTAAATGTGCAAACTGGCTTGAGCCATGACAACTTCTACTATCCTTTTCGTTTTCTTAAAACGGTTTTTGTTTTATAATATATTATTGCAGTGATGCCTGTGATGCCAAAGATTGGAACCTCTCGCTACCTAATATTCGGACATAGAATGTGTTTTGATGTCATCCTAGTATGTTAACCAGGCATTAGATGAAAAATTGCCTCGTCTTGTAAAATTCGAGTTTGAGATTAAACAATTTTAACTTTCATTTCCAAACATTAAAAAACCAGACATGCAACTAAAAACCGTATTCACTTTAAATCTCGCAAAATTTGACTTACTATGTTTTCCTAAAATCATATCCTTGTTATCTGTTATTGAAACTAGGATAAATTTGTCTGTACTATCAAAACTTTGATCAAATAATCTCTTTTTAAATTAATCACTCTGAAGCTTGAGCATTGGTTCAATGGTCGTTGTATATATTTTCTGGGTAAAAGTCCCTCCCACCAAGGTGAGGTGTAACGAGGTTATCATTTTTTTTTATATAATTATCTTCGTCGGTTTTAGAGTTTGAAACTAATCTTGTTCGGATCGAGAGTGATAAATAGTAAAGTTCTTTCAATAATGACGATTTCAAAAATTGAGGTCATTACTCTCTTCCTGCAAAATTGGTTCATTGGAATTTGTAGTACCACCTTTTTTATGTCAATGATTTTCTCTTTCGTATCTAATATGAGATTGAAACACTCAATCTACTCTTTTTTGGAGTGTGTGGCGTAACATTCTTCCCAACTTAATCTCGTGATATTTTAGTCATGACTAACTCCTTTGGAGCTCCCCTTGCTCAATGCTTACTTGCTTTTGGAGTGTGTGGCGTGATATTTTTCCCAAACCAATCTTATGACGTCCTTATTACGACTAATCCCCCTTTGGAGCCCACCTTGCTCTATCATTCTAAGGTTGTTAGTGTGGAATTGGCCTACCCTGTTCCACCTCACTAGGATGTTTGAAATAGAATCAGATGGTCAAAAGTTAGCTTTGATATCACTTGTCACATGATCACCCTCTTCCTTCAAAATCGACTTACTAGAATATGCAGCCCCACTTCTTTTACTCCCAATAATCTTCCTTTTCGTATCCGATGTGAAATTGAAATATCCAATTTACTTCCTTTTGAAGCGTGTGGCAGAGATACAATCATACAGGCACGTTGACTCTGAAGTTAATAAACCAGTGAAGTTTTATGGCTCAATTTCTTATATTATTCCTACTAGTAATAAATTGCCAATGCTTTTATATGAAGCAGTCCTGTCCTCATATCCCACCATTACTTTTCCTAAAGCCCAAGACAGTCCAGAATCCAGCAATTCCTCGGCCAGACTTTGTTAGCGTTTTAGGCTATCTTGAACTGAAAGCAGGTACCTAGTCATATTAGCTACTCAAATACTTTCTCTAAGCTGTTCTATCCACTCTTCATTTCTAGCACCAGTAGAAAGCACAAGCACACCATGTCAACTAGGAAGCATGAACCAACTGTTTCTTATACAGCAGTTGGATACAAAACTGTCTGATTGATATTACAATTCTAGAAATCATTGGCCATTTAGTATACAGAGCCATACTTAAGGCAGCAAAGACTTTCTGCAGCTGTACCATGCTTTTTACAGGCTTACATTTTTATTTATTTGTGTTTACAAAGCATATATCTTATCAAGGTCAGAATCATAATCATCAATATCTGATATATTTGCCGAGAATGACCATGAGAAAGACTTGCTCCCACTTGCCCTTTTGATTCGTCTCTGAGAATCACTGCGGAAGATCCCAAAATGTTGCCGAAAAACAAAATAGCACATGCTCGCAAGAGTGCCAACCAGAATTGGTGCTCCAACTATGGTTATAGTAGTAGCCATCCATGAAGACCCTTTTCCCACAACTACAAAAGCTATGGCTAAAAATGCTCCGCAAGTGCAAGCACAGGCAACCCACATCAGCTTGTTAACTACTGATACAACCTGCTTCTGAGCTGTTGTGTCCCATGCAACCAATGTGATCTGAACAACGACAACAGCCAGTGATATGAAGAGAGATGTAGCATTCAGTAGGCAGAACACGCGGAAACCGACCTGGTCAGCTATGTTAGCCTCCCCACTATCTGATCCATCTTGTACATATTGACCAGGCAAGTTGAAGATAGCCAAGAAAGCTATCGATGCAAATAGCACAGCAACAACAGTAATAGAATTGGTGGTGTTCTGGACAGCTTCTCTGTGAAGTTTCCTAAGTTCCTTGGCAATTCCAGAAACTCTTCGGTTGGTTTTTTCGTTTTGTATAAATTGTGAGTGCACCTCATGCTTAATATCACTCACAGTCCTCTTAAGTTCCATTGTTTCATCTACTTGGCCAACAAACCTTGCATGCCTAGCACCTGCCTCTGTCAGAGCTTCTTTAATTTCCAGTGTACTGTCTCCATACTGGAGTTTATCAGCCAAATCCATTGCAGTTTCATGTTGATTATTTATGGCGTTGACGTCAATAGATCTATAAGTTAGCAGCAAGCTCACAATCTGAAAAGCAGAAAACAGAATATAGGTAGAGGAACTAGGCCAAAAATGAATACAATGATTACATATCCTAAATATTCATAATCCTAAATAAAACTCATCATTTGTGCCGCTCACTAGCTTTAAATAAATAGGTACACATGCCATGGAGAGCTCTGGCTGCTAACACACAGAAGATAAAACAATGCCATCTTTTAGTTCCCATTATGCTTCCATTTTATTCTTTGTTGAAAGAACTTGCCTCCTTTTTAACACTTTTAAGGGTGAACAGAGGAGAAGACTTTGGCAAGCTGCACTTATTTTTTTACAAGTGTACTTATCCTCTCAAAATAAGCTCATTATCAACTTACTAACAAAAAAATATCAGTATTTCACTGCCACCATTTTTGGTATACGCACAGAAATCTACTGAGGATCCTCTCACCTTGGATGTCAATAGTAGCGATGACTTTAATTAGTAGCATCAGAACCACCAAAAAGTAATTGAAAAGGGAAGGAAATGAGGAATGTTCCAAAAAAAAATCCAAAAAGCAATTCTGCTTTGAGCTTATGCAGAACAATGTATAGAAAGAAATCTGCTGTAACCAATGTGGTATATGCACAGAGACAGAGAGAGATACCTCTGAACGAGATTTCCTTGTAGCTATATGCAATGCTGTGTTCTCCTTTTTGTCACGTTCATTCAGTATGGAGTGATCAGCAAACAATATTTCTTCTACTACAGCAGGACACTGACCCTTCACAGCCATATGCAGTGCGGTTTGGCCTTTCTTATCTTTGATGCTCACAATTCCTTGATCGCATTCTATAAGAGCTTTTACTATAGGAAGAAGGCCATACCTTGCAGCTGTATGCAAAGCCGTCTTTCCATTTTTCCGCACTATCCTTATGCAGCTGGGATCGGCACTCAATATTGCGTTCACCACATTCAAATGACCTTTAACAGCTGCAGAATAAAGGGGGCTGGTATTTGAAAGGTCGCATATCTTGCAAAGCTCTGGCCAAATGCCCAAAAGTTCCTTCACTATACCTACAAATACAATTCACAAATCCATACTGGTCAATCACAATTCACAGATAGTAAGTTCTTAAGGCAAGATGCACAAAAATAATGATACTAATCCTATCTAACAACCAAGACTTAGCCTAGTGGTTGTTACCCTTCCTTAGGAGAGATTAGATTCAAAGCTCAAATCCCTTTCCCTCCGTTGTATCTCCCTTTGAACCAAAAATATCAAGACTAATCCTATATGGAACAGGCTTAAGTTCAAGACAGCCACATGTTTAACCATTCTATTTCACATGGAAGTCTACTTTGCAAGGCTGCACAAACAAATACCAACTTTCAGCTCAAAGTTGCTGGTGTTTGAGTCTGCTTTACTAGACTAATTGAGCAATCAGGCAACACCAACGTCCAAAAACTCTATCCAATTCTATGTGGCATCCCAAATTATAAAGGTAAACAGCTGAACAACAGCAATAACAAAATTATTAGTTGATAAAATAACTAAACCGATTCACTATATCTTTTAATTCCTCCACCAGATGCATGCTTTCATCAGATTTCATCCCAGAAGGAAATTCCTGTCAAAATCAAGCTAAACAGTAGAACCCATTCTCAAAAATTTGATAAGGAATCAGAATCATACCCAAGTGTCCTGACTTAGCAGCAACATGGAAAGTGTTCATATCAGACTTAGACCTGATCTTAACAACCTCCACATCACAGAAGTTGAGCAAGTAGCTGCAAATCTCTTGGAAATTGTTCTCTGCCGCAATATACAAGCCAGTCCCTCCTGACTCACTTTGTGCAGCCATCAGATCAGACACTGTTGATGAGCCTTCAGCCGGTTCATCTTTTGTTAACTCATCCAAAAACTGCTTGAGAGACTCAAGCTCCCCAGATCGGACAGCTGCAAAAAAAGACTGCTGAGTGAGGAAACGTAAAGGCTTTGACTCCATCATAGCTTCTTCTTCTCCTTCGTCAGTTTCACTCTTCTTTTCTGTTCATTTGAAGGGTTGTTTTTCTTTTCTTAAAGTTTGGTGATTGTTGTTTTCTTTGCTGGTGTAACACTATGTTTGGATTGTGCGACGAGAAGAAAATGAAAGGAAAGTTAAGGAAACAGAGCAATGGCCGTGAATTTCTTTACAAGCTTTTTTGTTTTATGATTATTTTGATTTATTTGATTGATTGGTGAATGAAATGGGGTCTGTATTATTAGCAATCATGTGGCAGAGTTGACTGTGAAAGAAAGAAAAAAAACCAGTTGATAGCCCCTGTTAACCCAACAAATGGGTTTAGTCGGTATGTCATGTAAGGAAATACAACAATAATCTAATGTATTTGTATAGTGGAAGCATAAATGCTGTCATGATTCCAAGAATCTAAACTGTTGGATGTTTTGTTTTTTCTTAGAGGAATTGTACTTGCTCTATCTTAGATGGGCTGCTCCTTTCCTCCTGAGGTAACTTGTACAATGCAACAGTACACTTCCTGTTTTGGGAGCGACATCAGTTAGTTTTGAGTTCTGTGATTCTGTCACTTGTTTTTTCTTTTGTGGTAACTTTCTTTTCTAGTCCTCCTTGTCTTTCATACATTTCAGCCATTTTTACACTGAAAAGTATAAACAAGACAAATTATTAGTGAATTACTAGAGTTTTACTTGAAAATTACTCAAATTTGCTTTATCTATTTTTAAGTTAAGTTCAAATTTGAACTATTCAAATAACATATAGAACAAATTCTAATATCTTAATATTCGGTTCGAACGATTTAGAAGCTAAATCAATTTTTTTTAAATATATTTTTATATTTTATTATTAAGTTATTGTTTTACTTTTATAATATATGATTGGAAAATCACAAATCAAATTTATCAAATGAATTTTAAATTTATTGAGTCGAGTTCAAACAATTTAACAATTTTATTGAGTTGAATTCAAGTTTTAAAAATTAAGTTCTTTTGAATTTAAATCGATTAATTATTCTCGACTTCCATTACACTCCTAAGAGGACTAACCAGCTTCCAGAGAAAACCATTCAGGCCCTGCCGTGTTTGACATGCTGGTATATAAGATACTCTACGAAGAAATTCAACTCTCATGTGAACATGACTGTAAAATATTAATCAGTTTGAAATAGATTAAGTTCTTTATGACTTTGAAACAATTCAAGCTGAAAGTCATATTGCTATTTTAGATAACCTACAGCTGCAACAGAAGACTTAATAGAGCTCCATATTTGAGCTTTGGACAAGGGCTGGACTCTTGAGCTCTTTTCATCTTGGTCCGACTGAAAACTACAGAAATGGGGCTCATCGGTACCCTCATAACCAGTATGGGTCAAACCTAAATAGGACGGGTTTGCTTCCAAGAAGCCCAAATTCCTTAATTTAAACATTTTTAAATGTGACATTTAAACAGAGATTCATGCACTCATCATACAACAAGGAACTAACCAAAATATTAAAACAACTTTAAAAAAAAGAAATTTTGGATTTAATGAAACCAAAACTATTTTCTAGTCTTCACTATATATATATATATATATATATATGTGTGTGTGTGTATATATATATATATATATATATACACACACATATATTTATATATATAGTCAACGCTAAACAGCTACCTTCAAATTGGCTGCTTAAAGTATGTATAAAATTGTTTATTTTGATCATCGAATTTGCATGTTTCATGGGAGTTGCCTGATGGTTTCATTAAATCCAAAATTTCCCTTTTTTTTAGATGTTTTAATCAACCCATTCAATTAAATTTCTTTTTGACTAGAAGAAGGGATAGATGCAACTTTCTAGACAACAAGGTTATCAGGTGAGAGTGTTTACATGCAATATAAACTTCTAGTTGTAGACATGAGAATTCATAAATGGCATTGAAGGAATCAATAGAAAAGAGCTAGATGGATTTGACGGTGGAAGTTAAAAGAAGATTGTAATGCATTATATAAAGATAGTTGGATCCAGAAAGAGGATTGAAAAACAGAGGAAAACCCAAATGTACGATGAATCAATATGGCAAAATGTATACGGGAGAGGAGCAAGAAGATATTAGAAGTATCAAATGGAAGAGCATCGACTAGAAATGATACAACATGGTGGAATGCTTTAGTTAATAAAGTTATAAAGGCTAGGTAAGATTGTTACAAGATGCTAAAGAAGAACAACATTGAAGAGAGCTTCACAAAATCTATGTTAGCTAAGAAAGAGATACAGAAGATGATGAAAAAGGTTAAAGTAAGGACTGCGAAAGAGATATATGACATGTTTAACAAAAAGGATGAAGAAAAAGATATATAAAGATTGGTGTGAGTAAGAGAGAAGAGGAGTTGTGACTTAGGAGTCATGAAATGTGTAAGAATAAGTTCCAAAGAACTCTCGTTAAAGACAATAACATTAAAAAAAGATGGCGCGATTATTTCTATAGACTATTCAATGACCAACAAAGTCAAATTTTGGATAATATCTTAGGGGTCGTTTGGTATTGTTATGTGTTTTGTGTTTTATGTTTTTAAAAGTTTTGTTTTGTTTTGTTTTTATTTTATTAAATTTGAAAACTCGTTTAGATAGAATATTTTTGTTGCAAAATTTTAGTAGTGATAGTTTACTGAAAAAAATGAATAAGGTTTTAAAACATTAGAGGTTAAGGGTTTGAGTGAGACTATTAGCAAAATTTTACCAATTTTACATATAAAATGAGCACTGTAGCCAAACGGGTGAATAGTACCTGTGCGGTAACAATGCCAAACAGTGCAAAAAATTGTTTCCAAAATTTCAAAAACACCATTTTGATGTTTTCAATTGTTTCCAAATTTTTTGTTTTATTTTCAATTTTTAAAAACAAAAACACACTTAATAAACACATTTTTACTTTCATTTTCAAAAAAAACTGAAAACAAAAACATAAAACATAAAACAAAAACAATCCCAAACATCACCTTAGTTTCTCAAGGATCTGAATTGGTGCATTATGAATTGGGTAAGGTTACTCAGATTGGAAGTAACATAGAGGACAATCAAAGGGAAATGCTCGTCGCGCTTTTTATAAAGAGTGTAGATGTGTTTGCTTAGTCAGCCTTTGATATGTCAGGAATAGATCTCTAGATCATATGTCACAGTCTTAATGTAGACCCTCAAGAAAAGGTAGCAAATAAAAAAAAAAGAAAAAGAAAAACAGGCTTTGACAAAATAAGGGAAGAAACAAAAAAGCTACTAAAAGTAAGGTATATTAGAGAAGTTAACTACCTTGAGTAGTTATCCAATGTGGTGATGGTCAGAAAGGTAAATGAGAAATGGAAAATATGTATGAACTTCACCGACTTAAATATAGCCTGCCCTAAAGATAACTTCTCATTGCCTATAATCGACAAACTAGTAGATGCATCCACAAGACATAAACTATTGAGCTTTACAGATGCCTTTTTTGGGTATAACTAGATCTTGATGAACCTAAAAGATCAATAGAAAATAGCCTTTATCACTAAAGAGGGGTTGAAAAATGGAGGGGTAACATATCAAAGGTTGTTCAACAAGGTGTTTGCTCACTAGATTGGTAAGTCAATAGAGGTTTATGTAGATGAAATGCCAGTCAATAGCTTAGACTTCTTGCAACACCTCAAAGATTTATATTAGGCATTTTGCACTTTGAAAGAGTAGAAAATTAAGCCCAATCTAGCAAAATGTGCATTTGGTGTGAAAGCTGAACAATTTTTAGGGTTCATGATCTCTAGAGGGGGATAGAAATGAACCCAAAAAATAAAATCAAAGATATCCTAGATATGAGACCTTTAGCCTTCACCAAAGAAATACAAAAGCTCATAGGAAAAATGGTAGCATTCTATACGTTTGTCTCTAAGTCTACAGAAAAATGTTTACCATTCTTTAAAGTTCTCAAGAGGGTAGCTAGGTTTATATAGGGTGAAGAATGCCAAAAAGCATTCGAAAAACTGAAGAAATACTTGAGCTCGATTCCTTTGCTTACCATGAAGTTATTATATTATGGGTTTGTATATGATGCATTGACAGTGTATAGTTTCTATATACTGTCAATACATCAGAGGTTGACACCTCATCAATTTGTAAATTAAAAAATATGTCAAGCCCTTAAAAGCAAATATAAAATAATTTTTTTAATTTGCTCATAAGGACCTATGGATGAGGTGTCAACCTCTGATGTATTGACAATATATAGAAATTATACACCGTCAGTGCATAGAAATTATACACCGTCAGTGCATCAAATATAAATCCTTATATTATTACCCTTTAACAAATGAGTCAGCCCAATTACGTTAAGTCCCTTCGAGTAATAGCTTAAAAGGCCTTAGAACTAAGGCCTTGAGACTTAGTTTGATCATGGGTAGACCAAGCAAGTCTATGATTTCTTTGAATGAGAAGCGTGGATTGTGTGGGTACAAAATTACCCACCCATCAACTAAATAGTACATTATTAAGGAGTGGCTCTCACTTTGCAAATAATTGTCCACTCATGCATGCTTTATGCATGAGGGACATGAATGCAAAAGTAAACCATCTATTTTTTAAATTAAGTGTATTTTTTAAAATAATCCAAAAAATAAATTTATCTAATTTTTACTATTAAAATAAAATTTTGAATTTTATTAAAAATGTAAACAAATTCTTGATTTTTTACTGCATGAAATTAATGTTACAAAATTTTATTTTATTATTATAATAAGTCTATTAAGCTTTAAAATAGTTGAATGACATTAAATTGACAAAATTTGTAAAATAACATTTACAAATATTTATCATTCAATTTATTAAATCAATCTAAATAAGTATTCTTTTCACAACTTAAATCATCCCCTTAAAGTAATTTTAATAAAAGATAAGAATTTTATAATTATAATAAAATTAATGTTTATTTTATTTTATATAATAAAAGATGATAAATTTATTTTTAACAAAATTTTATGACTTATTTAAGTTTTTATTTTATTTTTATTTTTAAGTTTGCAAATGGCAAACAAGCGGTCGCATTTAGCAGCAACAAAGGCAAATAGAGCACCGCCACTCTTGGGCAGCCTACCACTCGAAAAGATGGCTGCTTCTAAAATGCTTATCCCCTCTCTAACACACTTCCGCCCACTAACATGCGCCGCCGCTTCCTCATACCCAGCGCGGCTGGTCCCTCACCCACCCGACCTCCTGAAGTGGGTCAAGAGGGAAGGTGGGTTCGTGCACGAGGCAGTGAAGATGGCCCAGGACACTACCTACGGGCTTGGCCTTGTAGCCTCTGGAGAAATCCCCAGAGGCTCTGATCTTATTGTCCTCCCTGATCACGTTCCCTTGAAGTTTCAATCAGGCAAAGAAGACGAGGCTGCCGCTGCCTTGCTCCATTTGTCTAACCAAGTTCCTGGTATTTTTTTTTTCCTTAGCTTTTGGACTCCAATTTTCTTTGGTTTCTTTATTGTGCTTTAAATGTTTGATTTTAGTTCCAAAAAACAAGAATTTAGTTTTTTTGTCCTTTGGGCTTTACTGCATTGGAACTGCTCATTAAATCCTTTCTGCTCCATGAAGATTTGAATTGAGTGATTCTGGTGTGGGTTTTCTTAAATTGGGTCACTAAAATGCCTAAGCTTGTAGGAAGGAGCCCAACTGTTATGTTGAATACTTGAAGTTCTAACAGGTTCAATGATTTCAATTAGCTTAAATGTGGAACTTCAATTGATATTGATCTACCTCATCTTGTAGTATGGTTCATGGCATGGAAATGCTTTAGTTGCTAGTGGTTACACAATGCCTTTGATCGTATCAAACTGCTCAAGAGATGAATGAATTGATTTAATGAGCTGAAAGGTAGGGGATTATGATTCTTGGTATGTATTTTTATTGTTTTATTCTAAACGCTCTAGCACTATCAAGTTAAGTTCTACCAAAACTCTGTAGAGCCTGTTATGTTAACCTAGTAAACCTCAAATTAGAGCTAAATGAAAGTACCTTTGCATTAGCTAGTAAACCTAGTATTATAATAGCATCATAGGCTAATGGCAGTCCATAGTTTCTTATATAGGACTGGGAGCAATGTGGATGATGCATGAAGAGTTGCCAAAAGGAGTAGACTGTGGAGAGTGAGAAGAAGGTAGCATTTGTATTTCGAGTGGACTGCCAAGGAATCAACCCCTAGTAAGTGGAGTCAAGTATGATTAAGGTCATGAGAGGATTAAGTATCTACCTATTAGTGGGATAGAGGAATATGTATGCCTAGGCGGGCTGATTATATGAACATAATCCCATGTACAATTATCCTCTCCAGTTGATAAAGTACTACCTAGCTAAGAGTAGTGCATGGCTATGCTAATCAAAGCCTTGTCCCTTTTCAGGAACTTGATGTTGTTCCTAGGAAAATAATTTTCCATAGTGTTTCTCTAAGTATTTTATTCATGCTGATGGCATGTTTGTGTGGATTTTCTGCTTCTATGCTTGGTTTAACGCCAAATTGATTCACCAATTTGCCCTCTTTAGTCAACAATAATGGTTTGTTTCCAGGTGGTTGTTACTTGTTACTGTATTTATTTACTTAAAATGTCTTAAATTATAAAAACATTTTGGACTTCTTGAAAAGAAATTACTTGACTTGGCCACTTGCTATTGTCTGGGTTTAGAACTTTATTTAATCTACTAGGGCTGTAATACATTAAGTAAAAGACCATACGATTCAACCCTAGGGTTGTTTTATTCATGCTCTTTTATGTCTCTATAGACATTAAAAAATTGAGATATTGTTAATACATCTAATTCAAAACTGGGTAGAAATCAGTAACAAAAAGATACTACAACAAACTAAGTCTGTTTCTAGACATTGTGTCCTGTTTAAGATCATATCTTCACACAGTAAAATTGAAATATTTTTTTACTGTCCATCCACATCCTTTGTCTCATCTCTTTATCTAGGCATGCATATCAACTGTTAAATCACATCACTCAAAGGGACACTTTAAACATGTTTCTTTCATTTGTCCTTAAAGCCCACCCTTTTTCTGCTACGCACACTTTCCTAATGTCATCTTTTTGTATACATTTGGCATATAACATGGATAAGGGAATAAATAGAATTATATTAAAAAAAATCCTTCAAGATTATAATTCATGCAACAAATTTTTTAGGGGGTTATGCATCAACTAGAACTCATCTAGTATTTCTGGAGCCAATGCAAGTATACTAGATTTTAAGGTGGCCCACATCGAATATCTTTGGGGAATTTGGGGGTCAAAGTCAAATTACAAGTAAAAAGAATAGAGTTTGATGTATCCATTACTGGTTCTGCTGTCCTTCACCTGTTTAGTGAACATTCCTTTCTGCTTGTTTACAACTTATTTAAATTATTAGCTAACTCACATCAGAGATTGGTATCGGTTGCTTGATCGCACCAAACACCACTATGGTTTTAGTGAGTCGTGTCATGGAAATTTTCTTTATTCATATAGGTTTATAACTACTAAGTTTTGTAAATTGGACTCTGTGAGAGCATTTGACAGAGGAACTATGGGCTATGAAGTTGGGTCTGAAGCTTCTGCGAGAAAGAGCAAAGGTTGGATCCTTCTGGTGGCCATACATCAGCAATCTCCCTGAGACTTACAGTGTACCCATCTTCTTTGGTGGAGAGGATATAAAGAACTTGCAATATGCTCCTCTGCTTTACCAGGTATATATTTTCATCTTTTAACTTACTGGGAAGGCAATATCTTATTTTCCTTGTGTGAATGAAATTTCATTGATCCAATCTGATGGAAGCTAGTATGAGCCAAAAAAATTATGGAAGCCAGTATCTTTGTTACACTAAGGATTTGACAGATTAAATTATGCGCTGTGTTGTGAGTTGAAAACGTGGTGAATGCTCAGTGTTCACATTCATTTGGCCCTTTCTGGGTGTATATTCCCTTGTTTTTGTTTGTAAATTTCATTGATTTCTGAAGCTAGCTTTGAAGTTGATTGTGATTTTCTCCCCAAATAGGTGAATAAAAGGTGCCGTTTTCTTCTGGAGTTTGAGCAAGAAGTAAAAAATGCTCTTAAAAATCTGAAACCAAGTGAACACCCTTTTGGTGGCCAAGATGTAGATGCATCCTCCCTTGGATGGGCAATGTCAGCAGTCTCATCAAGGGCATTTCGTTTATATGGGAAAAAGCTACCAGATGGAACCCACATTGATATCCCAATGATGCTTCCTCTGATTGATATGTGCAACCATAGTTTCAATCCAAATGCCCAAATTCTGCAAGAACAAGATGCTGGAAATCCAAAGATGCTAATAAAGGCAGGTTCTTGTAAATGATTTGTATTATCTTAATTGTATCATTAATCTGATGAAGAGCCTATAGTTTTTCTCATACATCTTTCTTTCTCCCATATAAGGTTGTAGCTGAAAGGGAGATCAAACAAAATGATCCTTTACTTCTTAATTATGGCTGTCTGAGCAATGACTTTTACCTATTGGATTATGGATTTGTAATATCGTCAAATCCTTACGACTATATTGAGCTCAAATATGATGGGGCTCTTATGGATGCTGCAAGTATGGCTGCTGGTGTTTCTTCACCCAGTTTCTCCTCACCAGCTCCATGGCAGCAACAAATTCTTTCTCAGCTCAAGTTAGATGGAGAAGCTCCAAATCTCAAGGTTATGTCTTCCCTTTATGTATTCTAAATAGTTATTGCCTTTTGCATTGTTTTCAGAAAACTTCTTGCTGAACAGTTTATGCTTTGTGACAATCACCTTTCAAATTTAAGAATTAAATGCCCTGACTAACAATTCTCAAAGTTCAAAATTTGACCGCCTGGGTACACTTTGATTTGTCTGTTTCACATTGTTGACATGGGAGAAGCTTTCCTCTCTTTGCTTCTATTTCAAAAAAAATGGAGTAACTCTGCCCTGATAAAGTATACAAGAAGTAAAAACCCTTTGTGGCATGTGGCTTGCAGAAAGATTAATCTTTAATATTGTGGAAAGATGAAGAAAACCGCCCTTGTTCCTGGCAGGTAATCCCTGATGTCATTCTATCAACTGGCTCTTTCACTTTCATGAATCCCCAGTTGTATCAAACTCAGCTAACAGTTAAATTTCGGTGTTAGTTTTAACGGTTTTGGTCTATTCTAATATTTATTGCCCCTTATTTACTCCTAATAGGTAATCATAGGAGGTCCTGAATTGGTAGATGGACGCTTATTGGCTGCTTTAAGAGTTTTACTATCAAATGACATGGAATCGGTGCAGAGGTATGATTTGAACGTCCTAAAATCCTTATCAGCTGAAGCTCCCCTTGGAGTTGCAAATGAAGTAGCTGCTTTTGGCACAGTTATTGCACTTTGTGTGATTGCACTGGAACACTTCCCCACGAAGATAATGGATGATGAATCTCTATTGAAACAAGGTGTCTCTGCTTCAACTGAGTTGGCAATACAGTTCCGGATACAGAAGAAATCCCTGATCATAGATGTCATGAGAGATCTCACAAAGAGGGTGAAGCTTCTGTTGGCAAAGGAGACTACCAATGCTTGAGGCTAATTTCTTATGGTTTTGTCATATACATTGTTATCGCCCATATAGATACTTTGTATTTGTTATACGATTTCCTACTGGTTTTAGTAATTGAATTTTGAACATTTTACATCTATGGAATTGGAAAATTTTGATCTTTTTTTACCCGCTCATCCTTTTTGCAGATTGTTGTGGTGATACCCGTTATTCTTCTATCTTTGCGGGCAACATATGCTTAAAAAGCTAAAAAAAGTTTAAAAATTGTTTATGGTTTGAGAATTTAATACTGAAATTTCTTAGAGAGGTGACTTGCTATAACCAAACAGGGGAAAGAAACAGAGGGGGCTGGTATAATCCATGGAAGAAGAAGTTCTATAAGTTATTAGGAAATATTATTATGAACAAGGAAGAAAAAGAGAAGAAAGAGAAAAGGTTTTCTCCATAGACATATTGAAGGATATCAACAACAGATACAACAAAAATCCAGAAACCGGCAACAGAAAAAACCCGAAACAAGAAAATTGTTTCTAATCCTAAAAACCTGCCGCCATGAGAGTAACCATTTCTCTTTCTTCTCTTCTACATACGATGTGTCATGCTGCCATGGCAGTTTCTATTAATTCCCAACTGATATGGGTCTTTCAGCCAATCCCAGAGGGGACCGTGACCGCTGCCTGGTGATCTCCCGGAGCACCCGTCTCATATCTGGCTGCTGCAGTGATGGATGCTTGATCTTCTCAAACTCTTGCTTAATCCTTATGACTTGGCTATGAATCGGAACACCTTTATATCCATCCTCATCTCTAACAGCTGCGTTGTTATTGTTGTTGTCGTCGTTGTTCTTGTAGCCGCTGCTGATCTTCTTTTGCTCCATTTTCTGAAGTTCTGCAGATTGCAGATTGCGAATGCTTCACGCAAAAGGCCTGGAATACCTGTTTTTTGGAGAGTTTCAAGGGTTTATATATGGTGTGAATGGTGAAAACGACACGATTTCTTCGTGATAGTGGGGAAAAGAAAGCTGGTCGGCTAAGGGTGTTTAACTTTCACCCCTTGTATTTCTTTAAACGAGTTTAGAAGACTCCGTTGAAAACTCGATTTCGTTTACCAAGACTGCCCTTAGACGGTTTTATTGGATTGTCTTCCTTTTTCTTATCTTTTCAAAGAATGGTATGAAGTGCTAGATTTGACAGGTGGCTGGGCTGCCAACTGCTTAGGAAGTTCTTATTTGACTGGTTTCTATATTCTTGTAGAAAAATTTGTGTAGGCAGACATTGGTGAATGCTATAGCGATGACCTTCTTTGCAATTGATCAACTCTTGAAGAAAGGAAAAATCATGGGGAAAATTCTTTGCAAAATATTCCATACAACTTTAATGAACCCATCCGTCAACTTGGGAAAAACAATGAAATTTGATGATTTGTGGCTATAATGTGAACTAGGAAGATTTCTAGAACAATTTTTCATTTGAAGAAAGAATTTTTTTTCTTTTATTTAAGAAAAAAAAGAGACGTGAATACTTATTGTTGATCGAGATAAATACTTGTTACGAATTGTGGTGGTTAAAAGTGCGGACAATAATGTAAAATCAGTTGTACATTTTGGTCCATTGGTCATTGTTAGGTTGTTGTCTAGAAATTGTTAATGGTAAACCACTTGTTTTGATATGTTAGTGAATTAGGGTACCTAAATGTACCAAAAGATTTAGACTATTTATAATTGGAAATCAACCTTACATTTTAATTTCAAAATTTGAAGAGGTATGTTTTCACATCATACTTTAATGTACACTACATAATTAATTAATATAAAATCAAAATACATTACTATTTCACATATTTTGGTTTTAGAACATAATATATATATATATATATATATCCTATTACTAGTTTATGACCCGTGCGATGCACGAATTCTTTATTTAAATGTATCTGTAAATACATAAATTTAACTTAATTTATATATTCAAAATAAAGCTAAAATAATAATTTATATTTGATTGAAGCTTTTACTAACAGAGTTTATGTATATTATTGTTGTTCTGTACGACTATGCCTGCTCTGAAGTAGGCATTGTAGTGACTTTAATCTATGCTGAAAAAATTTATTACTTAATTTTAATAGTATTAAATTAAAAGTAAAATGAAGAAAAAATACCGGAAATGAGGATGCTTTTTTGCTACTTTGCCGAATTGAGAAGATGGATTTCTACTGCCTCTTTGTTTGGCTGAGGAGTGATTAATGTAAAAATATTAAATATAATATATGACGTAAATAATTTGAACGGTTTCAAATTTTTTTAAATAGAGACCTAAAAGTAACACGAAATATTAAGCTATGAAAGAACAAAAAATCTGATATCAAAATGAGGAGTTGTATGTATCTGCTTTGATTGTACTTCTTTGACAGATAAGAAACTGCTTCGTTTGCTGATAGATATGATTAATTTTTTCAGAATTAGCCAAGTAATATGGAATGCTAAAAAAACTTGAACTGAGAAGTATAAAAGAAAAAAAAATACCTGCAAAATGAGAATGAAAATGTTTTGCTACGCAATATTTGACTGCTTCTATTGCAAATATCCCATAGCTTTAAAAATACATCACTACCATAATTCAATGTTGAAACATTGATCCTGAATGATTTATTACAATTTTCCTTAAGCATCAATGGCATAATTATTTTGATATATATTTCCTTAAGAATTGATATATTACAATTAATGTTGGCTATCATAATGAATTATTTTGTAATTTTGCCAATTAGTAACAACTAATTCATAAGAATTGGAGTTAACAATCCATATATTTGGAAACTTATTTATGATTAATATTGATTTAATTAGAGTTAATACTAATTGGTGATAAATGTAATTCATATATTCAAATGTAAAACACATCAATGCCATAATGTTGGCTACCATAATGATTTTCCTTAAGAAGCAAAAACGTTGACTCTCATTGCTTCAATTTATGTAAAACACATCAACACATCAATGCCATAATGTTGGTTGCCATAATTATTTTCCTTAAGAAGCAAAAACATGGACTCTCATTGCTTCAATTTATGTAAAACACATCAACACATCAATGCCATAATGTTGGCTGCCATAATTATTTTCCTTAAGAAGCAAAAACATGGACTATCATTGCTTCAATTTATGTAAAACACATCAATGCCATAATGTTGGCAACCATAATGATTTTCCTTAAGAAGCAAAAACGTGGACTCTCATTGCTTCAATTTATGTAAAACACATCAATGCCATAATGTTGGCTACCATAATGATTTTCCTTAATAAACAAAAATGTTGACTTTCATTGCTTCAATTTTCCTTAAATTGCAATTGATGTATTACAATTAAGGTTGGCTACCATAATGATTTATTTTGAAATTCTGCCAATGGATACTAATTATTTACAATTCATATACTAATTACTTATTTTTAGATATATTAAAATTAATTGGAGTTAATACTAATTGATAACAATGTTGACCAAATTTATGAATTAATGACTAATTAAATGTATGAGAGGATTTAATATATATTTGGTAATTATAACAAAGCTTATGTGTCAAAAATATAACTTATCCACATAGGCATCCATATCACAATATATGACACGTAAGCATGTACCTTGTAATATAATATATATATATGATTTATTTAATTATTATGTAGGTTTTATATATAAAGGTTCATTGAACTTTGCAGCATATTAAGAGAATAATACTTTCTTATCACATAAACTTAACATCACATGAAAAAATTAAATATGAAATCTCTAAATTAAGAACCTCGATCCTATTTAAGTTTAAGCTTGGGGAATTTTTTCTTCCAAAAAAATTACTCCATTTGATAGGTTTATCCACCAGTAGAGATTAAATTAATCAATTCTATGAGTTGCATTTCAAATTTTAATTGAAATAAGTAATAACATGTATAATAGTCAAGAGGTAGAATTCAAAATGCGATTAAATTAATGAGACCCATTAATAATAGTCAGTCGCATGATCTTAAGCCAAAAAATTCATTCTTAATCATGTCATCGTTTAATGGTACAAGATCTAAAAAATATAAAATAAGGACTGCGAGTACTATCGCAACATTTTCTCCTTTACCTAGTATCTCTTTTTTCTCTCCTAAATACATTAATGACTAGAACGTTAATGCACTTAGAATTCAAATTTGAATCTTCCTTGATTATTTATTGTTACTTAACAAATAGTTGTCACTCTAACTAGACATCTTCTTTCCAGATCACAATCAACAAATCTATACTCAAAACTTGATTTTTTTTTTGTATGAATCATTTTTTTTAAAGATTTTAATATTTTCTAAACAAATTGAATTAAATAATCATTCAAGATGATGATTATTAAAATTATCATTGGTGAATCGTGATCACAAAATTGTTTTTAAATAAATATGCTTTTCATTAAAGCTCGCAACAAGAAAAATTGTAAGAACATCAATTCGAGCCAACCTTATCACATGTAAATGATGTTAAATATATAAAGAAATTCATAGAGATTAGCTTAGCGTCACAAATCTTTGGCCAAAGTCCTAAAAAAGGGTAACCTAAGCACATTTTTCCCTCTTGTTCCAGTTTCCATCATTGCTTATCCATGAGCCTTGTTTCTCAAGCTAAGGACAATCATGTGATCTTGATTTTCACTTTTTGTACTTTACCCAACAAAACAAAAGTTGTTATTTTTAATTATTTTTGGGTCCACATTTCATCTTAAATTAATTTGGACAAGCCAATTTTTCCTAAGGTGACCAGCCCTCACGCCCCTTCCACGTTGTCTTCACTCAATATTTGAAAACTTTATGAATGTGACTAGAGGAATTTGGGATTTGGCTCCATTGTCACGTTTCTTTTTTTTTATTACAAAAAAAATATTAAATAACTAAAAATAAAGATATTTGAATTCGAATTCAAAATTTATAATATATCATAATTAATCTTTAATCACTCTTTCAAAAGATTTTTGGCTCATTAATATGTTTTCAAGGTTTTAATCCAAAGGCCATTGCAAATTATTGGTTTCGAATATTAAATTTTTATGTTCGACTTTTATTGATGGATATATGATATATCTTGATATTGTTTAAACATCGAATAATTTTATTTATTTTAAATTTTCAATTATACATCTTAACCTTTGATTTATCACCTAAATTTCTCATATATGTTTGTTTGATTTTTAGATGAATTAGTGTAGTTGTTAGTTTACGAGTTTTTAGTTGTAAAATTCACTCTTCCTAGATTATTTTCTATATAATTAATAACGAGTTGAATTTTCGATTCATAAAATTATTATGTTGACTTTAGTGATTTTGTGTTTGAGTTTTTTCATAAACATCTTGATGTTATCTGACGCAAGATAAATAATTTTTAACACTTTTGTAAAAAACAAGGAAGTGGGGAAGAAAAAGAGTGGAGCTTTGACATCAAAGGAGGTGGAAGATAATGGATTTTGTGTTATGATTATGCTATAAAAATCAATTATTCTTCTCAGAAAAAAAAAAGAAACATTTATGTTTTCTTTGTGTTTTGAATATTTTTGTTTACCAACCATATATTGTTTAACCAAATTTAATTCTCTCTCAACATATTTCTTAAAAAAAATTTGATTTGCAAAGATTTTTTTAATTATTAAAAAGATTTTGACGGAGTTACCATGTTTGAAATTGATTACAATTTTGTAAAGAAATAATTCATTTATCTCTCGAGAAAACATGAAAAACATATTCACTATCATTTTAATTAATAATTGATTTAGGATTCAAACATGAATTTTTTTTTAAAGGTATATTGCATGAAAAGTTACAATCATAATCAAATATAACATTCATAAAACTTGTAACTCTATGTAGATCAATTAATTTAACTAACTAAATTAATAAATAATTAAGTTTAAGCTTACACACAATAAAACTTAAATTTAAAACTTCAAAATTTTAATACTTTTTTTTTTAATTTTTTATTAAATCAAGATTTCATTGACTCAAATTTGAAAGTATTAATTTTGAGAGTTTTGAGTAATTTATTATTTTAAATTTTTAGTAAATAAAAACCTTTTCCAAAGGTTTTATTGTGAAATTTCTCAAACTATATGGCTCAAAAAATGGACGGATTATGGTGGTCGTTAGCATGCGATGCGACTACTTACTTAATAGTTGTCGGCCCGCCAACAACAGCCCCTTGCGTGAAGCATGAGGATGAGAATAAAGCTGCCACGGGGCGATTCAGGATTTGCCTTTTCTTACCTTAAAAATATCCTTTAGATTTTTATTTGAATTAAGTAATGTAAAGTAGAGATTTCGTGTTATTGTTGGGCTTCATAGTTTCGATTTTTTTAAAAGATGTGACCGTTGACGTGGCTGATCTCAGAGTTTCCGGTAGCCTCTAAACCAATAGGATTTCAACTCGTGTCCAAGCCCATGAGGTTTGACTACTTTGATTTTAATCAACGAATCCCTTTGGCCTTTTCTGTAATTGGATAAAATCTTTTGGACAAGACGAATGAAATTTAAAAATTAAAAATTAAAAATTGAAATGACTTTTTACATAGATCAAACGTATAATTTTTTAATATATTTTTTAATGAAATTTTTTATAAGAATTTTTTTCATTGATAAAGACAGATCAAAATTTGATAATAAAAGATATTTTAATAATTATTTTTAAATATTATTGATCCTTTTATTGAGGTCTATTAATTTTTAGCCAATTTTAATAAAAAAAGTCATGAACTTTACCTAAAAAATCTTCATCTAAATCTTGTCCATCTAGAACCTTCTATCTTTCCAGATAAGTTCCATTCTCGACAAAACCATCTTGCTTAAGCTGTGGGAACTCTTTCCTTTGAAACTTTGTTTTCCCTTGTACTAACCATTCCCCAAGTCAATTCATTAACTTTTTTTTGGGTTATACATTAACTTCTGATTTTTTAAACTTTCTGATTTGCTTAGTATGATTTTATGTAGGATTAGGATAAAACTTTCTGATTTTATAAAGGATTAGGATAAACGTGGTTGTCAATTCATTAACTTTTTGTACTTTAATAAACTTTCTGATTTGCTTATTATTTTGTTTGTCGTTTTTTGTATGTGTATTTTAATGAAGCATATGGATTGTTTAAGAAAACATGATTAGATTAGAGTAAGAACGCTAAAATGAAGATGAAATGGAGGGAGCGAAGCAATAAGATAAAGGAAATGGTAAAATTGAACACATGATAATAAAGGATTTCAAAATATTTGAATATTTGATTCAATTATTGATATATAATTTTTTTTAAATAACAGTAAACGATGGGAATCTGACATGTAATTTTATACTAAAAATGGTGAATAAGTTTTTTTTTCATAAAATTCTATTATCAATCACAACTTACTTTTTTTTTTAATTTGCAATTGGGTCCTTTTTGTGGAGTAGCATCTCATTCATTTTACACTCCCAAATCCAATGGCCAAGGCCCAGATCTTTCTGCTGTTCCATCGGGCTTGACCAGTCATCCTAGTTTGCTAAAGGAAACAGAAGCATGGAACACCCAATTTTATCCTAATAATGGAGTGGGCTTGATTGTTCCATATATAATACGAAATGGCTCAAGCTTGGTTTAAAAGATGTTCCGTCTCTCTTAATTAATCTCATGCAATATATACAAAAACAAAATAAGGGGACAAGAGAATTTCGGAATTAAGCAAGAAACAAAAAATCATGCAGTATTCAACTATTTTTTTATAAAATAATTTCAGAATTAATTCTGTTTTTGATTTGGAGAAAGCAAGAATCGCCTCTAATTTTTTCAGAATGATAATTATCCTCTCTCTCTATATATAAATTATTGGATCACATACTCAATCAAGGAATTTAGTTCTTTCCAAATATTGAAAGATATATACTGTTACTATCAAGGCAAACATTTATATGCTTATATAAACATGTATTTAGAAGCTACAGAATTGGTGAGAAAATCCATGCACAGTGGTATATGAATATAAAACTTAATTACTTGCCTTGGAGGCTTTGCCGATTGCCATATGTCTGATCAATGTGAGGTCTCATCTTTTGCTTTTTAGTTTCTTTTCTTCTGTACATACTATTAATTTTATATGTCGTTTACATAATTCAAAATTTAATTTTTTTTGGTATTTTTTTTAGCTTTGCCCTTTTAAAATTGATAATGCATTTCGTTATGCGCTTAATTTCAGTCAAGTAGGCACACCTTACTCTGTTTTTGATTTCTCCATTTTTCTTTCAAACATAAATATTTAAATTTGCCCTTGTGAAAGGAGGGATTCGGATTTTATATTCAGTATAAATTTTAAAACAATGGTGACGAAATTTAATGTGCTGTGCTAAATTGGCATGACCCATCTAAATATTATTTTATGCGTTAATAATCATGCCGATCCAATACTTTTTTAATGATTGTGCTGACACGATTCATGAAAATTAAAGACATAACTTAGAACCACACATGATCATGATAGGACAAGCACGTCATTGTTTTTCGTGTCAGGTTGTGCTAACTACTAAGCACAGTCTATTAACAATTTAATGTATAAATTATTAATTTAAATTGAAGTAATGTTCTCCTTTCACATGCGGAATGCTTGAATTTGAAGAGAAAAAGAAATATGAAGATGCATTCATTTTCTTTCACTATTCATATTTTTCCTCTCGAACCAAACACATTACTTTTAGAACGACTAATAGGATAGGTTTGTTGAGATTAGGAAGAACTCTTTCTAGAATGTCAACTGCTTCAAATCAACCGGCATTTGACGTGGTAGTTATTTCTTTGCCCAAAATATTTTGATGTAGCAGTTCAATTTATATTAATTTAGTAACGTGTAGATTAATTTGCATGATAAGAAATGGTTCAGGTGACGCATAAGCCAATCGCATTAAAACAAAGTTGGTTAGCCCACTGATTCATAAAACAAAATTGACTTTTTTTTGTGAATAAATTGGTTCGAATATTGAACTGCAAAGTGCAGTTGCGGTAATTCTATGTTAATATAGAAATTTAGTGCTTTTGTCAATGAGATATTGGTTAAATGACAACCAAAAGGGTTCGAGACCTTTATATGTTAGATTCCAACCTAACCATATGAAGACTAATTAGGTCTGATTTTAAATAATTAATTTGTTAAATTTATACATTTATGTCAGTTCATGTAATGGCCTTAATTAAAGAATAAAAATAAACATATCTTTCAATAAATTGTCTTTATATATAAATGTCTATACATACGATGATACAAAGAAAGTTGGAATTTAATAATATAAAAGGATTATAGAAATTGAGATTTGAATTTTAAAAATATTAAAATTTATTTTTAAATAATGAGAACTTGTTTAAAAAACACTGGGACCGAAACCTTGACATTACATTTAATTAATTTTTTTGTCAATTAATTTGTTAAATTAATTTATTTAATTTGTGTAATAGCTGTAATTAAGGAATAAAAAAAGAAACATATCTTTCAATAAATTGTCTTTTTATATCTGTCTGTACGTATAAAAAAAGTCAAAATTTAGTTATATAAAAAACATTACAAAAATTGAAATTTAAATTTTAAACATATTAGAAATTATTTTTAAATAATGAGAACTTGTTTATATGACACCGAAACGATCGAGACCTTTACAATTTAGATCCCAATACAAACAAATAATTAGGTCTAATTTTTTTATCAATTAATTTGTTGAATTTATTTATTTAATTTATGCCAGTTGTCTAGTAATCATAATTAAGAAATTAATAAATACATATATACCTATAAAAGAAAATCGTAATTTGATTATAGGAAGAAGAATTACGGATTATGGGAGTTGAAATTTGAATTTTAAAATTTATTTTTAAACAATTACGAATGAATCAATTTAAAATTAAATTTTAAATGTAATAAATTGACTTTTAAAAAAATAGAAATGCTAAAACTAGTAATAATTGAAATTTGATATCAGTGATTGCCAAATCCAGTGGAGCCACAGGATTTTTCCAATTCCCACGGCAAAAAGTTATGATCAGACTGGCATCCTTCACGGATAAATGTGCGGCGCTTAATTTCAAAGGTTATGTCAGGCTGAGGATGACTCAGATTTCATTTTATCCACAGCAGCGTTCCCAATTTTCCGCTCGCGTGCTACGACTTCCATCGTCAGGTCTGATCTGGAAGCTATATTTTGTTAACAGTACATAATGCTATCTTCTTATATTTATATTTGACTTTTGTTTTCTTAATTTTATGTGAGTAAAAAAGTTGAAATGTATTTTGTAAAGTATATTTATAAAAAGTTAATTATTAAATTAGTTATTAAATAAACATAACATAATCATCTAACTTCATGTGACATTTAAAAAAATTTTATGAATAAATTATAATTTACAATGGTTTAAGAGTACATAGATTTAAGATTTTAGCTTGGTAATACTTTTTTTTTTCCTTCGTATGAAAATTTCTCCTGAACAAGTTTGATAATGGTTGAGTAAAACATTTTTTTAACGCTTACAAGGATTAATCCAATTGATTGTTTCTTTTTTCAATTTAGAGTTGATCATTGTAGAAAAATATCAAAAGAAATTTTAAATATATTATATTGATATGAAAAAAAAAATACACTTTTAAAGTCATCTAAGAAATAGGATTATTATCTTATAATATTTTTACTCTACAAGTAAGATTAAATGTAACATATAAAATTTAAAAAAATATTAAAAAAATATAACAAATTAATTAAAAAATAAAATGGGACATATGATAATTTTTTAATCTCATTTGTGGAGTTCAAAATTTTTAATGCTAGTGTATATAATAATCCAAAAAATATACACAAATAAAATAAGAAAATATTTTAATATTTTATATAAATAAAACTCGTTCTCAAAATTAACTCAAAAAGTTTGATTTTAGTTTTGTGGTATTCCAATAAAATGAAAAATTGATCTCTCAAACATAAAATAATAAATGAAAGTTTCTTCTCTTTATAAAATTATATTACGGTTAAGATTATTGATTTTTTATTTGATAATCAGAAATGACCGTGGTAAGGTTGCTTGAATTTGAATTTAAGTATTATAATATGTCACAATTTTTGTGAGGTTATGAGTAGGAGGAGGGTTAATATCCTGTGTCTTCAAGAGACTAAAATGGTAGGGGAAAGGCTCCGGAGAAAGCACCTTGGCAATATAAACTTTGGTACACAGGAAAAGATAGAGACCGAAATGGCATAGGTATCATCATAGATAAAGTGTACCATAAGGATGTTGTACAGATTAGGAGAGAATGGGATAGGATTATTTTGGTGAAGCTAGTTCTAGGAGAAGAGGTGTTGAATGTTATTAGCGCATATGCATCCCAGATAGGACTTGATGAGTTTAGTAAACGACAGTTTTGAGAATATTTAAATAAGGTAATATAATAAGTGCCTTTAGGAGAAAACCTTTTTATTTGTGGCAACCTTAATGGACATGTAGGTACAAGTAGAGAGGGTTTAGAGACAGTACATGGGGGTTTTAGTTATGGTGTAAGAGACGAGGGTGGGGATGCTATCCTAGATTTTACTTTATCCTGTGACTTAACCCTAGTAAACACACTGTTTAGAAAGAAAGATTCTCGTCTTATAACTTTTAGAAATGGACCAAGAGCAAGACAGATAGATTTCTTTTTAACTTAGAATAGAGATAGACATAGATGTCTAGACTCTAAGATTATCCTAAGTGAGAGTGTTACTATACAACATAGACTCCTAATCCTAGATATGAAAATCCATAGACGAGATCGAAGGAATCAACAAAAAGGATTTGAAAGGATTCGATGATGGAAGTTAAAAGAAGATTGCCATATACTAAGTAGAGATAGTTAGATTCAAAAAGAAGATTGGACAACAGAAGAGAACCCATATGTACTGTAGAACAAGATGGCAAAATGCATCGGAAGGTGGGCAAGAAAACACTAGGAGTATCAAGCAGAAGAGTGCCAATTGGAAAGGATGCAACATGGTGGACTATAGCAGTAAAAGACGCTATAAAGACTAAGCAAGAGTGTTACAAAGCTTTGGAGAAGAACAACACAGAAGAGAATTTTATGGAATATAAGTTAGCTAGAAAGGAGGCAAAGAAAGCTGTGGTAGAAGCTAGGGTGAAGGTTGCAAAAGAGATTTAAGACAAGTTGAACACAAAGGAGGGAGAGAAAAAGATATACAGATTGGCGCGAGCAAGAGAAAGGAGGAGTCGTGACCTAGGAGTTGTGAAATGTATTAAGGATGAGCATCAAAGAACTCTTGTTAAAGATAATGACACTAAGGACAGATGGTGTGATTATTTTGACAAATTATTTAATGACGGATGTGGAAACGGCTTCGCGCTCGACAATTTTGACAAACGTTTAAAAAACAAATGGGAGTCGCCACCAATCTTTTTGTCTAGGTGTGATTGGTCACCTAAAATATTTATCTTTTTAACAAAATCTCAAAATTAATTAAGTTTTATTAAAAATATAATTTTTGGTCTGCGAAAACAAAAATCGGGTTCGGGAGTACGGTTACGCGTGGGGAAGGATTAGCACTCCCACGACGCCCGTTAAAAAACGGTACCATCCTAACTACATGGTATCTTTTGATTTTAATAAGATAGTCTTGGCTTTTGATTATATAAAAAATTAGCGTATTTGCTTGAAAAATTACTGTTATAAAGAGATTTATTATGAAAATCAACATGAACACCATTTATTGAAAAATTAAATTAAATATCCCAATACTCTGGTAACATTTGAAATAATTCCTCTCACCTAGAGATTTCTTAAGAATCACTACTTGTGAGTTCTATAGAATCTCATCTTCGGTGGTGCTCACGCTATTTTATAATTGATCGTATACATGTAGTATTGATAGAAATGTATGGTGCATATGAAATTATGAAAAGAATTTTATATTTTAATTTTTATTAATGAAACTCTTAATATTGAAAAATTTAACTAAATATCCCAATACTCTGGTAACATTTAGCTAATTCCTCTCACCTAGGGATCAGTCAAGAAATCACTACTTGTGAGTTTCATGACATCCCATCATCGGAAGAATTTCATTTATTAATTATTTTTTTATGCACATGATGCAGGCATATAATACATGATGCGTATGGAATTATAAGAAGAATTTTATATTTTAAATTTTTATTAATGGAACTCTTAATATTGAAAAATTTAACTAAATATCCCAATACTCTGGTAACATTTAGCTAATTCCTCTCACCTAGGGACCAGTCAAGAAATCACTACTTGTGAGTTTCATGACATCCCATCATCGGAAGAATTTCATTTTAGTTTTTAATATTTATGCATATGGGATTATAAAAAGAACTTTACATTTTAATTTTTACTAATGAAACTCTTATTATTGAAAAATTTAGCTAAGTATCCCAATACTCTGGTAACATTTAGCTAATTCCTCTCACCTAGAGATCAGTCAAGAAATCACTACTTGTAAGTTTCATGACATCCCATCATCGGAAGAATTTCATTTTTATTATATTTAGATTTGTTATCTTGATTCCTTCGATTATTCCCTTTTATTAAAATTCTATTATTACTTATTTAATTAATTTAATTATTATTCTTTACCTTTGAAAACTTTACTATTATTAATTTTATTGGTTTAATTATTCTGTGTTTAGGAATTTCTAAAATCCCCTTTTTGTTAATTTCTCTTAATAGTTTTCCATTACCTCTTTTGTTTTTATTAGCCTTTATTTAATTAATATTTTTCTAAATACTCTTTATTTGTCGTTACAAAACTCATCGTTGTATATACATATATATATTTAAAAAATAAACGTGAAATTGAATGTTGAGAAATAATATCGAATATTCCAATACTCTGGTAACATTCGGTATAATTCCTCCCACCTAAAGTTTTTCGAAGAATCGCTACTTGCGAGTTCTACGAAGACTTATCATCGGGATTCATGCTTACTTTATTTATTTATTTATTTTATTTTTGTATTTTTATTTTATTTTTTAGCTTCTTAAAATGTTCTTTAATGGTAAATTGTTTAATAATAAAAAGAAAATTATATATAAAAAAAATTATATAGTCATATTCTAAATTTATTTACACATTTTATATTTCCTATGTACATTCCAAAATTATATATTTTTCCTAGCTTTCTAAGAAATCTTTATAGTGAATTGTTTAAGAAATGTTTAATACGTAAAAGAAAACTATGTGGTTATGTGTATTTTATATACTTATTTTATGCACTTTATATATGTAATATATATTTTGTATACTTTTTTTTTACTTTACATATATATTTATATACATTTTTTGTTATAAATATTTATATATATTTTAAACTAAATATTTCTTATATTTGTTTACATATTTATTTTTTTTATATATATTCAAACCATATATATCTCCTATAGTTATTTACATATTTTATTTATTCATTTGTTTTTCAAAACTATGTATTTGTTAATAACTCTATAATTAAACTTAAATTTATTAGATCCTAAAGAATTTTTACATACAAACAAATATTTATTTTTGTGTTATGCAAACATATTAAAAATACATAAAATCAACTATTAAACAGAATAAATAAATAAATAAATAATAAATAAATGAAGAAAACATATATACCCAAGCGGATTGGGCTTATAACACAAGGAGATCTGTCCACAAAGGCCCAAAATCGAGCCCAGCGGTAGAGCCCAAACTTGCTGGGCCAAAGCAAACCAAAACGGGCCGGATCAGGTGCGTGAATGGAGCGGGTTGGGTCGACACGCGGGTGCGGGAACCGGGTGCGCGGATCGTGGGTCGAGTCGGGTCGCCGCGCGGATCTTCCAGCCCTCAAAACGCCGCGTTTTGCTCCTTTATAAAAGGCCCTATTTTTTTTCTTCCTTCACTTCACCCGGTTTCTCCCCAAAAAAAGCCAAAATCCTCTCAAGCCTTTCGTCTCTCTCCCTCTCCGGACGATTGCCGGCCGCCGTGCGCCGCCGTGCGCCGGTCACCGGTAGTCTTCCCGACACACCAAAAACACTCCCCTCGTCTCCTTCTCCTCAGATCCGGCCTCCGTTTAACAAAAAAAACCTCCTAACCTCACAGATCTGACCTTAACCGAAGCCTCCCTCATCATTTTTTGGTTTTCGTTGTTGTTGGTTTCGGTTAAGGTTTTTGGTTTTTGTGGTTTGTTGATATGCGTGTGTGTGTGTGTGTTTGCAGGTACTGGTTTGTGTGGTAGGACTCTAGGGTTTCCAGATCTGGGTTAGGATTTTCCAGATCTGGGTGTTCTCGGGTTTAGGGATTTTGGTCCCGGTGGTTTTGGTTTTTTGGTGAGTCTCGGTTCTGGATGGTGGCTTTTCGGTGGTGGCCTGGTGTTGATTTCAGTGGTGATTTTGAGTTGGTCCAGAGAAAAAAGAAAGGGTTCTGGGTAGCAATGGTTCCCCCTAGGGTTTGTGGATTTGGTTGCTTATAGGGTGAGGCTCACAGAGTTGGTGGTGGCTGGTGGAGAGGGGATGGGCTAGCAGAGGGTGGTTGTCTCGGTGAGGGGTGGTGGTGGTGGCAGGAAGGAGTGTCAGGAACTGGTGCCGTGCACGGCACCAGTTCTGTCCCCCCCTTTTTTTAATTAGATTAAACAATAATAATAATAAACAAAATCAAACTGATGGAAATAAAAATAATAAAATAAAATAAAATAACGAAAATGAAAAAAATAAATAAATAAATAAATAAAAATAAAATAGAAAAAAATGAAAAAAAATGAAAATAAAATAAACAAATAAAATAAAATAGAATAATAAAATAAATAAATAAAATAAAAATGAAAAATAAAAATAAAAATAAAATCTTTAAACTTTCAACATGACAAAATTAGGTGTCTACAACGGACAAAATCAATATCGGATAATATCTCGGTGCCTTTTGAGGATTTGAATCGGTGCTTTATGCGTAGAATCAAAGAGACAAAGTTAAAAGAGGCAGTAAAGAGGATGAAGACCAATAAAGCTGTTGGACCTGATAACATTCCAATTGAAGTTTGAAAATACCTTAGAGATGTAGGAGTTAGGTGGCTGACAAATCTTTTTAATAAGATTTGGTGCACCAACAAAATGCCTAAGGAATGGAGGAGGAATGTCTTGATACCTCTTTATATGAACAAGAAAGATATTCAAAGTTGCGTCAACTACCAAAGTATAAAACCGATGAGTCACACGATGAAACTATGGGAGAGAGTGATAGAACGAAGATTAAGAAAGAATGTGGAGATATCGGAGAATCAATTTGGTTTTATGCCTAGTCAATTGACTATGGAGGCAATATATTTGCTTAGACAACTTATGAAGCGCTCTCTAGTACTGGATAAAGATCTCCATACGGTCTTTATAGATTTGGAGAAAGTATATGATAAAGTACCTAGGAAGGTACTATCGTGGTCCTTAATAAAGAAAAGAGTTTCTTTGAAATATATTGAACTAATTAAGGACATGTATGGAGATTCAAGGACGCATGTGAGTAGAGGTGGTTACGGGCCGGACCGGGCCGGTTCCGGACCGGTTTTCACCGGTTCCGGCCCTAACCATACAAGAACCGGTCTGAACCGGTAGGGAACCGGTCCGGTTCGGACCGGTTCTATGTTATTTAAGAGGCGAACCGGCCCGGTTCGTTGGACCGGTTCGCCCAAAAACCGGACCGAACCGGTCTAAACCGGTTCGGTCCATTTTTTTTTACATTTAAAATTTGTATTTTTTAAAATTTATATTAATTTATTTTAATAAAAATAAATATATATTAATATATTTTTATAATTTAATCTAACAAATTTATTTTTATAAATAAATAATGTTAATAGTTTAATTTAACAACAATTTATTATAAAGTTATTATAATTTATTTAATTAATATAACAATAATGTAAAAATAAATTACTATAAAATTATATAATAAAACTATTGTTATAATAAAATAAAGTTATATTATGAATATGATATTATAATAAAATTATTATGATAAAAAAATAAAATTTAAAGAATAAAATGATAATATTATAAATTTGGAATAAGAGAATTTAAATGAATTTGAAAGAGTTTGAGTGATTATTGAAAGAGTATAAGTGAGTATTAAAAGAATAAGAGTGGATGAGTATTTATATTTGAGAGAAAATATGAAAGAAAATTTTTAAAAAATGAAAGAAAATAAATTGATATTTATAGAAGAAAAATGAAAATTTAAAATAATTTAAAAAATTTTAAAAAATAAATTTAAAAAAAAAGGGAGGGAAACGCTCCCTCCCTTTAGAATTGTTGATGGGCAACGGCAGGGCCGTTGCCCATCAACATAGAGGCAGTAGCCTTTGCAGGCTACTGCCTTGTTTTGCCTGCCACTGCGCATGCAGTGGCAGGCTGGTTTTTTTTTTTTTTTTTTAATTTTTGTTGAACCGGACCGGTTCAACCTGAACCGGTCCGGTTCGTAACCGGGCCCGGATGTTCCGGGCCCTTAACGAACCGGGCCCTTAACGGGCCCGGTTCAGAATTAATTGAACCGGCTCAGCCCGATAAGATATCGGGCCGGGCCGGTTCCGAACCGGTACTGTACCGGTTCGGTTTATGGGCCGAATTAATCCGATCCGGTTGCGAACCGGATCGGGCCAACCCGGCCCAATAACCACCTCTACATGTGAGGACATGTGAAGGGCAAACAAGTGAGTTTCCTATCACAGTCGGATTACACCAAGGGTCAGTGTTAAGTTCATTCTTATTTGCGGTAGTTATGGACGAACTGACAAAATCCATCTACGATAAGGTGCCTTGGTGTATGATGTTTGCAGATGATATTGTCTTATGTGCTGAAACTAGAGTGGAGATTAAAGTAAAGTTGGAATTATGGAGACAAACGTTAGAATCAAAAGAATTTAAACTAAGTAGAGTAAATATTGAATACATGGAGTGTAAATTCAGTCCAAACCAAGTAGAAGAGCATAATGTAGTGACATTAGATGGGGTGGTGATTCTTAAACAGGACTATTTTCGATATCTAAGGTCTATAATACAGGTGGATGGAGAGATTGATGGTGATGTGACCCATAGGATCCAGGCTGGATGGAGTAAGTGGAGAATTGCTACAGGTGTGTTGTGCAATAAAAGAATTCCTATATGGTTGAAAAGCAAGTTTTATAGGACTATTGTTAAACCAACATCGTTATATGATAGTGAATGTTAGGTCACTAAGAGACTACATACACAAAAGATGAGTGTAGCAGTAATACAAATGTTGCAGTGGATATGTGGATATACAAGAAAGGATAGAATGAGAAATGAAAATATTCGTAAGATGGTTGGAGTGTGTCACATCGTATTGTATACAGTAAATATCACCTTTCACACACATAACAGTGATTGGTTGGGTTGTCTGTGATGTCTTTATCACTATTCACTTTCACTTGTAACAATAAACAAGATGATTGTAATAAAATTTATTTTTATTAATTCTTAATAATTACATAACTATACTATTAACTTACATCCCCTGTACATAAGTATATAAAATGTAGTACTATACAATAATGTTTGAACATATAAAGAAAATGAATATACCTCTAGGATCCATTAATAGCTGCCTCGAGATACCAAAAGTGCAACCAAATCCTTGAAACGGTATAACAAATAGTCACTGCAGATAATCTGTGGAGTGTAAAAATAAGGAGTGAGCTAACGTGCTCAGTAAGAGAATCGTATGTAAAATTGATATTATGAAATCTATATGCTAAAAACACTTTGTTCCTAACAGTACGCTAGGGTATAAATCAGGATGGATACTATAGTCGGCTAGGAAATCGGATGGAGTATGAAAGGTATTTTAGAATACCTGTTATGTCTCGGCCCCTAAAAGCGGCTATAAGGAGTAAACATTCAAAATTGATATGAACAAGTATTTTAATCACATAAACACCATAAATGGTATTATTCAATATATATATATATATAACAATATATATAAACTTTTTCATTTAAACATTTCAGCAAACGGGTCAGTATAAAATCCAATAAACGGCACAGTACACTTTAAAACTTCACACAACATTTAAAATGTTCACTTTGGTACTAGTAGCATTTTCAGTGAAATAAACGGTACAGTGGAAACCAGGCAACACCCAAAGAATATCATGTTATGATAAATCCCGAAAAGGGAGAAATAATAACACGCGAGACAAATGGCCATAGTGTATGGAGTCCACAGTGTGCACTGATCAAGTGACAACTGGGACGCTGATAATAGAATCATTATCTATCAGCAATAGTAATCGTAATAGTAACACATGACACGTGAGCATGATACGAGACTTAACAGTCTCAAAACAATGTATATTCGGTAGAAATACCATTTATGAAATTAATTCCACTGATAATATTTTCAATCAGTCCATAAATAAATATATTGAAAATATATTCAATTTATGAATAAAAATTCATAAAATATTCACATTTAAGTATTTTTCCTGGGAATGTTTTATTTATCTGTAGAACAATAATAAGCATATGCCGGTATCTTCACGTAATTAAAATTCATTAATATGAATATTTAAATATTAATTTTCGGTAAATAATAAAATTATGCAATTTTAATAAACACCATGGAAATCACTTGGAATTCTACTTATTTCTATCCTTTAAAATTATTAGAAATAATTTCTTAGAATTTCTATAATTTTCAGCAGAGTAACTGTTGTTTTCTAACCTAGCATTCCTACATGGAAAATACAGTTTATACACCTTCCAGTATCCACAATTTCATCAATTCCAAAGTATTTGATTTCCAAATCATTCTATAAAATCATTTCAAACCAAAACATGCATTCACAGTATCCGTATAATTTACACACTCATCCCTTGCCTATCTTATTTCACCGAACTAACCGATAGCACCACTTGCGAATTAACACTCTCGGGCTGCAAAATATTACACCAACATTCTTAATTCACCTCACTTTAATTTATAAACTATTTTGCTTCCCTAAATTCAGCCACATTGTCTACAGTAAATATTGAACCAATCTAAATCACATCAGTACTAAAACACAACTTCACAAATTAAGTCCGATTTTAATTCCAACTTCACTAGCATTCTCCTCTTAATTTCAACAGTCTAATTGCACCCTAAATTCATCAAATGAAGCACAAAAACATCCTCCCCTTGCCATGGCCGAAATCTCCACAAGGCAAAATACATGGTTTTTCAACAATTTAAGCTTAGTTTCTTTTCTTCTACATTGTTTTCCTTTCATTTGGCATAAATTTTATGCATCAAAACACAAAATTCCCTTAGTTCTTCATCATGGCCAAAACCCTAGGGTGGGGAATGAATGAGATTCAATCAAAACTAAGACTAGAATCATGTTTAGGAAGCTTGGTTTCATCATGTAGTAACCTTAAATCATGAAATCATGAAGTTACCTCAAGGTGGCCGAATCCTATAGTGCTTCTTTTCCCTTGATTTGTTCACTTTTCTATGAGATATTGGTATGGGTGTGTAGAGCTTGAAGAGTAGAACAACTTTGTAGAAGAGGTTTTGATCAGATGAAGTGGTTTAGGTGGTGTTTTAGTAAACTTTTCTTTTCTTTCTTTGTTTTGGTTATGGAGGCCATGTAAAAGAGGAAGAAGAAAGGGGAATAGTGGCCGGCTGCAGTTGGTGGAATTATTTAGAAGCTTCATTAATAGGTAAAATTATCATTTTGCCCTTAGTTATAAAGATTTTGGACAAAATTACCTTTTAAGCTTCCGTAATTTTTTTAATTATCATATTAAACTCCAAAAATTTGTATTTCATCACTAAATATTATTATTAAATGTATTTTGATGAATAAAGGTGGTTTCATTGAGGTTTGATCTATCGTAAAAGTGAAATTATGAAATTACCCATATCGGGTAAATCGCCTAAATTTCTAACTCTACCTCTGA
Source organism: Heritiera littoralis (assembly GCA_031772115.1). NCBI lineage: Eukaryota > Viridiplantae > Streptophyta > Magnoliopsida > Malvales > Malvaceae > Heritiera > Heritiera littoralis. The sequence continues at coordinate 8,510,215 of JAPDPK010000008.1, read as the reverse complement.
TTCAATCATCTGTTGATATAGCCTGGAACTTATTTATATGCACATTATCATCCTTCAGTCAATTGATCAAAAGTCAATTTAGTTTGACCGTTATTTACGAAAATTCGTCCAGACTATGCACTCAATCGTCATTTCCTAAATTGTTTTCATACTTCCCAAAAATAATCTAAATAAAGGATTTTAGGTTGGAAATTCTTACCATAGGCTTATTGGGCTCTCTTTACACTATTTGTCTGGTCTCACGTCCATCCGTGCACTGTAAGGCCTGTGAGACCCACCTTACTGTCTCAGGCTAAACTGTGAAATACACAGGAATTGAATAATGGTGAGTAGTCCTACATGTACAACAATACTAGAATATAGGGTTCTCACAAAGTGATACCTATCGAAGATAAGATGTGTGAAAGTTGTTTACGTTAGTTTGGACACATATAACAGAGACCTATAGATGCCCCAGTTAGGAGAATATAAGCTATGAATATTGAGAGAAGAGTTAAGACTAGAGGAAGACCTTGGAAGGAAGTAATTTGGAAAGATATGGAGGTATTAGAGTTGGATGAACACATGGCCTTATATAGGAATGTGTGAAAGAGGAGAATACATATGGACGATCTAACGTGAGTTCAGCTATTGGTTCATATAACCTACTCCAATCTTTTGAGATAAAAGCTCTGACGAGGATGATGACGATGACGACTCTAACAAGAGTAGCTTAAATTTATTGATTCATTTGTTACCAAGCTAGTCTCTCGTATTGATTCATTTGTTACCAAGCTAGTCTCTCATATTGACAATTAATTCATTTGTTACCATGCTAGTCTATCATGTTGACAATTAGACATACTGTTTTTCAACTCCTAATTTCTGGAAATTTAAGATTCTTCTACGCTATAACTAATGAATATATTGTCGTCAAACTCGAAAGTACAACACCCACGTTTTTCAGCTTTGCAGTCCCTAATTTCTAGAAATTTAGAAAATTGTTTCTCAATTTCTAGAAATTTAGAATTTTTTTTAGTTTCTAGATTTAGATGATTGTTTCTTAATTTCTAGAATTTAGAAAATTTTTTTTCTTAATTTCTAGAAATTTAGAAGACTCTTCTATGCTAAAATTAATATATTATGGTGGTCAAACACTCAAACTTCAAAGCAAAACACCCTGGTTTTTCATTTAAGTGTGTATGAAACATTTAAGTGAATATTCGATATTTTAGTTGAAATTTTTTTTTTGATAATTTAGTTGAAACTTTGATGAGAGTTTTTGTGGCGTTTCTAATAAAAATGAGAAATTCTCTAGAAATAAATGGAATATTACAATTAAAGGATGGGATTTAAATAAAAATTAATCTCTTTAATTACAAATTAGTCAATTCTTTAATAAAATAATGTTAGGAATTAAAATTATTGACAAACAGCTTTGCAACCGGTAGGTAAACTGTACTATGAGCAGTTTTTTTTTACTCTCTGTGATTTTTATACAAATCATTGAGTAAAAGGCAACAATTATTCATGATTTTTATATAATATTTTTATGAGTTTTAAAAGTTTTTTTTTCATTCACGGAATTATTAAAAATGTAGTAAATCTATCCATTTCATCATTCACCAATGAAATTTGAACAAAATATATCACGTTAGTGTCACATGGATGTTTACATTTTTATATTTATTATTAATAATATGTTTTTAAAGTACTTTAAATGTTTTTATCATATTCAAATTTTAGAATTCATGTAGTATGTATAAGTGCATATGAATGATGTTCGGAAGTTCATTAGTTTTCTTATTTGGGAATTCAAAAAATAATTAAGTCTTCTATCAAAAAACAAAAATAAAGTCCCTTAAACATGTTATTTCATTCCAAAAGAGGTGGCACTTCATCTAAAATCATGTATGTTCAAGAAAAGATGTTTCAAAATATTTTTTTGAGACTTATAAATATTTCCATAATAAGTAATTTCAAGACACTTCTATATTCAAATTTTAATATCTCAAGTATCAAATCATACACTACTCAATTTCTCAAATATAAAATCATTCTCTCTCTCTCTCTCTCTCTCTCTATTTTTTTTTATTTTTTTATTTTCTGGTTTATAGTTCATAGGTGTTCAACAGATTCTTGAATTGCAATCTTGTTTTTCTTTGTTTAAGCATTGTATCATAGACAAAGCATTTTCAAGAGTTCATTAGCCCTATAATCGAGAAATCATTATCCTGAAAAAAGCTTGATAGAAATTTGCTGTTTAAATTTCTTCAAAATTTACCTTTCGTTGATTTTATTAGTCCAATTTTAGATATATCACAATTCACATGTGACATAAATTTCAGCTTTAAAGTTAAAGAGGTTCTCTTTCTTTTTTTTTTTTTTTTTTGCAATGTGAGCATCTTTTACGTAATGTTAAGATGAGAAATTAGTCATATTTTAATGACTTTGAACGAAACTAGATAAATTTAGAAAAATTTTAAAAAATTATGATTTAAAAAATTAAATTTTAAAAATGTTAAATAACAATAAAATAATACATGAAGAACATGGGTGTCTGGTGCTATTTATTCCAAATTATTCAATAAAAAATAATAGGTTCACTTACTTCAAGGTACGACTTGGGTTCAAAATCGAATCTCAAGTGTTGTTATTATTATTATTATTATTATTATTATTATTATTATTATTATTATTATTATTATTAATCAATAAACTTTTCCCAAACGTACATTTAGCCATGATTTGAGGATTGCAGAAAGTTACCTGCAAATGTTATTCCAATTGAAATCACAATAATAATAAAAGACTTTAGACAAAACACTAAACAAACTGGAAATAAATTTTAAAATAATGTAATATAAATGAAATGTATTTGTTTCAGTCATTAATTGATGCATAATATTTTTATTACACAATACATAAATTATGTTCAACCCATCAATAAAAACTCAAATAAATAAAATTAATCGGTGCACTAATCATTACAATACATCCTAGAACAGTCAATTGCCCATCTTCATGACATGCTAAATGATTCAGGAAAAAGAACTTTTCTAGATTGGAAATGTTCCAATATTTCATCAATTGATTTAATCCAATCAAAATTATGATCCATGGAATGCCCCATGTGACCCACATTGACTAATCAGGCAAATGAATTTAAGTATGCCAGGTTCTTGGATATTTAATCCCTTGCCTTATGCCTCCCAAGCAAACCAAGGTAATAATCTCCAACTGATCCCAACTGTATGAACATTGTCTGGTTGTTAATCGCTTTAATAGAAAGGTTAAGTTGTTCTTTTCTTTCTTTTAATAAAGGTTGTTGGGTTTTGAAAACTTAACCAGAACCCCAAAGGAAAGGAGGAGACAAAGAAGGAAACGTTCACATGGAGATGGAGTAGCCATCAAACTAGAGTTTAAAACTTCAACTGCTCCATTATTGTTATTAATTCATTTTCTATTGGTTTAAGAAATTAGGAATTAGATTTGATAATTTTAAACATAATACAAAAATATGAAACGAAAATGATAAAAAAATACATAAATGATATAGGTTAAAATTTTGACAATACTATATATGAAATTAATGTATCAATACAAATTATGATACAATAAATTTCATATTTTATAATATAAAATCACCGAAACGTAATACAAATTATCAAAACCATTTGAAAGAGTCCTCTAAGTTATTCTAATTTGTATATTAGTAGGAAGAAAAAAACTAAAAAGGGACAAAAGAGAGACGGAATAAATAAATTCTAGTGAAGTGGGCGCCATGCACGTTTTGTCCGCTTCCATCCCATGTGAGTCTGACCATTTCAAACCGCAAAGGATCAACAAGTCTTCATTGCAGGCGACAAATTTTTTTTTTAATTAATTGATTTCTTTTTTTAATAATTACCCTCCAGAAGAAGTTTCTGAAAAAGAGCTTTTTTTAAATGGGATTTGTTTACTGAAAAAATAAAATTTTAAGTGAAATTTTGACATAAGAAAACATACCAAGAATCATGATGTTTTTTGACATATAAAATCATCCAATCTTTTCATATCATGTTACTGCTGAACAAATAGGGACGAAATAATGTTAAAAATTACTTACGGGAGCTTGTATCTGCTCACTTTTCTTTCCACTTCACTCTCACCCCGAAGAACTTGATAAAATAATAAAATAATAAAATAATATAAATTAAAATTAAAAAAATTAAAAAATATTTTCGCATTTTACACAATAATAATACAATTTAACATAATACAAAAATAAATTGTATACAAAATTTACTAAATCTATAACCTTTATTGATAAGATTATCTGCTTTCTAATTTTTTTTTTTATAGTTATTACATTCATAGTTGTCATTGGAGAATTCTATAGTACAATCAACATTATTGTAAGGTTGTTTTTTTTGTTGGTTCACTGAAAGGTACAATAGGAGAATAGGGATTCAAATCTTGGACTTATCCCTCTTGAAGAGGGGTAAAAAATATTAGGTCAAGTTTTGATTGTTAATATTAACCTATTTTATGCTTATTAACACTAAGTTTCTGTTTATTTTCATGTGTTTGCATTTATTATAATATATTTACGTTTATTGACACTATGTTTACGTTTATTTTCATCTATTTACCTTTATATGTGTTTATACTTATTATCATATATTTACTTCTACTAACACTAAGTTTACACTTTTGGTTGAGACCATCCAGTATTCTCACACCATTTTTGATATAGAACTATTTCAGATTCAAGCCTGACAGGACCACTAAGTTTATATTTAGTTTCATGTGTATCCGTCAATTGGTGCTAATTTTTTTTCTTACTTTTATGTTTTTAGAATACTTCTATTACGTAAATAAATATAAACTTAGTGTCACTAGACATAAATAAGATTGACCTTCTAGTAAAATTGATCATATTATATAATTTCTCCGGTCGTCATACTCCAAAAGCCATAACTAAATAAATGCAAAGAGTTCGTTTTTAACAGGGAGACGGTGAATTTTTATTAATTTTTGTAAACAACGTTGAGAAATTGTCATATTTCTATTTTAATTAAGTTTTTAATATATCCTAAAAGTCTGTGTTATTTTATTAATAGAAGTAAAAAATTTCATTCGTTGTAATATATGAGATAGTTTCTCATAATGCAAATTAGATTACAATTCTTTTCTTTTCATTTTTTTAAAACTAGCTTAGTTAAGGGATTTTTTTTTTGTTTTACAAATTTTGAAAATAAAAATTGAATGTTAATTCCTTTTTAACAGGAATCCTAATTATTTTTTTAATACTACATTTTTATTCAAAGTTACAGTAATAATCAGCATTTTACATTCTATTAACATGTAATTTGCTAAATTGGTAAATATATGGTAAACACAAATAATAACAACAAACTAAATTAGATCCACACTTGGTGAGACTTAAACTTGAAATCTTAAAATTTTAAGACTTCTTTCTTACCACTATACAATGCTTTATTGGCAGATGAAACCTAACGATTTAAATAAGTAATACATGCATATATCTACCATTTAGTTAAGTGCTCACTTTACAAAATTTGTTTTGGCCATTAATTTTGTAAGGCATCGAATCGTTAGCTTATTTAATTTCCTTCTACAACTGCAGGTGTCTTATACAAAAACTCTTTTGCATAACAACCAATTGCAACATGCATGTATAATATGAATTTTTGTAATAAAAATAGATATTGATGTATGATTTATATCATAGTTTAATTTATAGATAAAATATGAATGCATGTAAAAATGATAAAAGATTAGTGTAACTTTTCTCATCTCTGCAACTTACTTTATCATGACTTTGAGTGACATAGCTTTTTTTTTTTTTTGTATGTGTGTGGAAGTATTTTCCATGAAATTGATCTCCAACTGCTCATCTGTATGAGAGTCAAATATGAGCAACGACTTTTATGGCATAGACGTTTTTAAATTATTGTTCACTATATATTTATATTGAAGGTGAAAACTACAAATATATATTTATATATTTGTTTTCATAACTCATAATGTGGACAAAAGGACTCAGCCGGCAGATTTTATATTTATGCCTGTATATGTGTGTGTGTGTGTATATATATATATATATATATTATATATATATATATATATATATATATATATAAATATGTAGTTTGAAAGTGTACAAAAGAAAGAAAAGAAAACATGTAATTAAATCCTTTCATTAAAAAACTCATTTGATCATATTGTGTTATATTACTGTGCATTAAATAGGTTTCCCAGATATTCCCGTTTACAAAAAACAGAAAAGCTCATCTGTTATATTTTAAATTTTAGAAGTTGATTATTTTTCATTTAGTATAAAGTTTTATTTAAATCATGTCACGTACTAATATTAATATAAAAATTAACTAACTATTATCAAAATTATTAATAAATTTATTAAAATATATTCGCATTATTTTGATTATGACATATAATATGATGGGTAGTAAATTATTGAATTTTTTAATATAATATTATGTGATATAATTTATATAAAAAAATTGAAATAAAGTAAATTTTTTTTTGTGTAGACCACTGGTATCTTCATCTATTTTAACGATCTGATACTAATCTTGTTCGGGGTTTAGTTACAATTAAGGCTTTTCACCTCTCCCTAAAAATGTGTTTAATGGGAGTCAAATCCGATAGCTCTTCTCACAAACTCAGTTTGCGTTACCAATTAAACCACAACCTTTGAATAAAGTAACCTCTTTTCATTATCATTATCATAAAAGTTCTAGCTTTTTTTTTTGGTACATCATAAAAGTTCTAGCTTTGTGTGTTATAAAATTCGTTTTGGTAATTTCTTGGAACTTTCCTTCAGAAAGCATTGCTGCATTTAATAGGCGAGTCTCCGGAATACTTTCCAAAAGGTGTCGCGAACTTTAAATTTATTTGTGGCATCTACTTCCAATGTGGTGGCTGAAAATATATGGTAGCTTCATAAAGAGAAATTCTTCAAATTTTCAATGATTTATATTTTTGGGGAATTTTTCTTCAAATTGGAAGTCTTTTAGTTAAAAAATTATTACGTTAATTCATTAATTAAAGAAGTTTGATTGATGAAAATAATTCTTATTACACATGAATTTTGGTGAATATATATAAATAGTTTCCTTTTTTTCTGTTTCGTTTATAGTTTTGTTTATAAATTTGTACTTTTGGATGGTTGCTAGCTTTTCTTAACAAATTTAAAAACAGAAAACAATGAATTGAAAAAATTTTATGCAAAGTATAACTATATTTCTTTGTTTTGGGACACAATAGCCAATATCAGAAAGAATAATAACTAATATTTCAAAAAGAAAAAGAAGAAAAAGAAGAAGAAGAATAGTTAGTTCTCCATTTATGATTCTCAATTTTTTTTTGTTCATAAAAGGTACAAGGGAAGGAGTGAAAGAATCGAATCTTGGACTTAAACCCTTTTAAGGAGGGATAACAATCACTAGATCAAGCTTTGGTTATGATTCTCAATTTTTTAAATATTTTTCAAATAAAATTATGCTTTCCTTTTCATATTGCTAGATTCGTGAGCACAATTCATTAAATTGGTAAGTAAATGTACTTTTCATAAAATTATGTTTTAAAATTCAATGCTCATTGGTTAGAGATGTAGGCACGTACCTAGTTCATCATCCAAAATTTAAGTATTCTCGAAACATGAAAGATATATACATTTGTAAGTCTCAAAGTGAACAGATGAAAATTTAACTTAAAAATTTTGAACTCAAATTTCAAGGTGAGAAAAAATTAATTAATTTTTTAATTATGTATTCAAAATTATATAATTTTAGAAAAAATTCTTATACAATAAAGATTTTATATTTTATCAAAAGATTTAAAAAACTATCACGTATAAATTATAATATATTTAAAACTAAAATAATAATTTTTTAATATCATTTATGAAATTTAGAAATTGAGTTTGTTCTTGATAAATTGATAGTGAAATTTTTAATTAATTTTAATATAGACTTTTAAAAATATGTATCAATTTGGTTATAACTTCTAAAAATTGCTTTATGGAAATATGAGATAATTTTTCTTGAAAAGTTTTTACGATAATTTATAAATAAGTTAAGAATGCCAGTAAAATATTTAAATTTCATAAAAAAATTAAGATAATAACATATATATTTTTAAAAATTAATAAATAAATAAAAAAAATTAGTTACAATTTAATATTTTAATTTTTTGTATATTATTAAATTTTTACTAACAATATATTGGATTGTAATTAATAAAATAAAAACAGCCTAACTAGGAGTAACTACACTCCTAACTAGACTCTGGATAAGAGAAACCCGACTGGCCTTTTCCTCTTTTACTTTTTCTATTATTTTATGAATATGATTATTATTAATGAATATTACTATATTTTCTTTTTAATTTAGGAAAAGAGCCAACCAGAGAAGAAAGCGTGGCAAATCGCCATGCTCGGGCACGGGACCCAACCTCTTTAACGTCAACCTCATTTATATCAAATTCCATTAATGTATATCAACCGTGTCCGTGTTGCCGAGAAAAACAAAGCAACCTAGAAATCGTATGACATTTTTCCATTTTCCATAAAAAAATATTTTAATAAATAAATTATAAAAATTATTTTCATAAATATGAATAATTAAAATCCGTACGAAACGACATCGAAGCCCATAGAAAGAGACACGTCTTAGCACCAGCCAATTCTAATTTTAAACGTCACTTTCGTATCATTATTATTGTATTGTATTATTATATTATATTATTTAATTTGTTCACTCTCCTTTGTTTTCTTCTATAAATGGCCGTTTTGTTGTTCCAACATCTTCCGCTTATCTCTCAATTTCCTTTCAATTTTATCTTTACGCCTTCTACCCTTTTAGTATGCTAGTTTAACCTCAATTTATTTGGCTTATCCAACTACTTTCTTTCCATCTGAAAGCTCTTTGTTCTTGTTTATATGTAATTCGTTATTCAGTTCTCCATAATCCAAATTTCTTGTTAATTTCGTTGGGGCTAACCTTGTTTTCTCCCGAGATAGTTGTTCTTTTTCTTCTTCTTTGATTCGTTTTCGGCTTTGTTCTTTCTTTCAATTTCTTCCAAGATGGTCTGCTTGGTTTCTCGTACGGGAAGGCACTTGCAGCGATACGACAACCTGGGCCGTCGCCAAGTTGTCGGGTGAGTAGTTCTGTTCCTATTGGATTTGTTGTTTTCTGGGTTCTATTGAAAGGTTTGTCCTTTGAATTGGGGCCCTGAAACATTTTTGATCAGATTTTTCATGCTAGGATCACTGCTTCTTCCCTTTTCGATCATTTATTGCAATGAATGATGGACTGATGACGAACTCATTTACAGGTGCATTCCCTATAGATACAAATGTAGCAGTGATGGAACCATTAGCAATGACTTGGAGGTTCTTGTCATCTCGTCTCAGAAAGGTCAAAAAATGATGTTTCCCAAGGTAACAAGTTCTTAAATTTCATTATTTGTGTAGAGCAATTATTTATGGTTGAGGAATTTCTTAATTATGCTTAATTAACTTTGATTTCTTGTTTTTGATTATCAGGGTGGTTGGGAGCTTGATGAATCCACCAGGGAAGAAGCTGCTTTAAGAGAGTCATTTGAAGAAGCTGGTGTTGTAGGCACTGTCGAGGTTGGTATTAATTACTTGAACTGGTAATTAATCAATTCCGTTCTGCAATTGCTAATTATACAATCAAAATCCCAAGAGTTCTTGAAGTTAATTTTTGCGTTTATCTTTACTTGAACACAGTGTGAATTGGGAAAATGGGACTTCATAAGCAAAAGCCATGGCACATATTATGAAGGTTATATGTTCCCTTTGCTTGTGAAGGAGGAACTCGACTTCTGGCCTGAGCAGCATGTGCGCCAAAGGACATGGGTAAGCTAATTATTCTTCTTCCTTGCACACTTCAATTAAGAGTCTAATTATGATGAAACTAATGGTTTTTTTTCTTAATTTTGTTCAGATGAATGTGAAAGAAGCCAGGGATGTATGCCAGCATTGGTGGATGAAGGAAGCCTTGGACATTCTGGTTGAAAGACTAAGTCCCCTGCAGCAGGAGAAGGAAGAAAGCATCCCAATTTGTTCTCGGATGTAGTAGTAAATTAAGATGAAATTTCTTGCGAATAGAGCATTGGCAGGCTCCTCGGCTTTGAATCTTTTGTTGAAAAGCAGTGGTTAGGGCCAATTACGTTGACTTCCAAGAAGATCCTCGCAGTCGGTAGATGTTAGGAAATAATTGTAAGTTCGTGGATGCATGGTTGGTGCTAGCTGCACCATCGTAGGGAGCAATTCATATGAAATTAATGAAGAAAAAAGAGTAGGTGAAGAGATCTTAGAGCGAGTTGTGTTTTAACATTGCTTGTTACCAAGTGGGTCAGGATTGAGCGACAAAACAAAAGCCAAGAAACAAAAAAAAAAATCAATCCATGTCATGAGAAAGGAGTTCCTTAAGTTTTTGCTTGAGCTTTATGTGTATATATAATCATGAATACATTCTGATTTTGTTTGGATTTAATATTTTCTAACGATTTTAAGCTTAATCGGCTTGATGCATCAATATTTTATTTTCAAAATTAATGCTCTTCACAAGAATTAAATTACAAATCTTTATTTTAATTCTTCTTTTTTGAAAGTTTTTGGCTTCAAAGAAAAGAGAATACAGGTGTCGAATGAAAGTAAAAATTGGAAAAAGGAGAAATGAACCTAAGTCACCTAAGTCAATATGAACTTAGCCAAAAAAAAAGAAGTCGTCCAATGATGAAATGCAATATCTTCAAGATCTATCTTAAGCATGTGTCATTGTTTACTTGCTCATGGCCCTAATTTTTGTCTTCACATGATGTTGTTGAATTTGGATGTCGGCCATCTTAATTTAATTGGTTTATAAGGTGAAGGTAGGAAAATAATAGCATCGCATGATGTAAAAATTATTTGGAAATTGAATTAAAAAATTTAATTATATTGTACAGGATCATGCGTAACACATATAAATCAACCTAACAAGTGGTTATGGGTTTCGAAATTTATAAAAAATATATCTGATTTTGATATCTCCCCCACCTCTCCAAAATAAAGAATTGGAAAAAGTTAAAGCAAACACAAAGCAAATTGTTCAGAAATTGAAAGCAAAATCATCTTCCACATCATGGGAAAGGGAATGTATTCTTCTGTTTTTCTTTCTTATCCATCTCTCAGTGGAAAATAGAATGAAAAATGTTCGGCCAAAAGCAAGTTTCGTTCATGCAATCATTTAATTCAGGTATCATATTCGTAATTTTCTTTTTCCACACCTTTCATATTCTTTGTAGTGTCCACCACTACTCCACGAAAATTATGCCGGAATTGGGGTTTTAGGGTTTAGGGATCTATTCCTTTGAGTGTTCGGCACTCAGACTATAATTCCCTAATAATAATAATAATAATAATAATAATAATAATAATAATAATAATAATAATAATACTTAATTAATGGGGGGTTGAAACTAATTGAGATGTCCAATTTTTAATTTTAATGATAAGGTGACCGATTTCAACATGTTCAGTCGGCATGCATATTGAACAGATTCTTGAAAATTGCATGCTTGAGATAATTTAGACGTATAATATTATCTTTCAAGTGAGTTAAGTAAATTACGGGTTGAGGTTTATAAGGTAGATTAAGAATTTTGCCCAATATATTTTTATTTGAGTCAATTCAAATATACTTATTTATATCAAAGTTAATTAATTCATAAAAGATTACCTTTTCATAATTTCTCAAATTTGAATTTAAAACAAGAAAAATACAAAAGAAAGCAAAAGAAAAATAAAATTTCTTGTTATATTAATGAAATGAAATGCTAAAACGCGTAAAGACTAAAAGAGCAAAGAGGGGCCGAGCGCAGGAATTTTTTTGGATCTTTCTAAATAGATGATGTAGAAGCTAAATGGAGACATTATGAAAAGAAGGATTCCGAACCAAAGTATTCATTATGCAGCATTTAGTTTCTTTCAATGCTTAATTTATAAAAGAGAGATTTTAAAGGTACATCTAAAAATATTTTTTAGACTTTTTCATTTTAAAATAACAATGTCTTCAAATAAAAAATAATTTTAATTTTAATGAAAATTTTAAATTAACAAAAAAATATATCACATGGATTCTTCTTCTTGTCTTTTTCTTCCTCTTGTCTTTCTCTCTTTTACCTAAACCCTATTCCTTTTTAGTTCTTCGCTTCTATAAATTTTAAAAATTAAGCAAAAAATCATTAGTTATTGTAGTTTTGATTATGATGTAATTTCTAGCAATATATGTAATAGCATAAAAAACCTATGATATTTAAAACAAAAAAAAATACTGCTAATTAACATATGATCTCGTGCAAATAAAATTGTACAAGATAGATGCTCTTGCGTAAGTAAGCTTTGTGAGACGATGAATCTTGTTAATCATATTCTCATTTCACAACAAAATAACACAAAAAAAAAAAAAAAGCTAGAAAAACATACCAGAAATATAAGAAAGTGAGTCATTTTCAAAATTTCTTGAGATTTTGAAATAAATTTTGGGATTTGGATTTCTTGTTCTTCTAAAAAGTTAGGGTTTGGGATTTTGAGGTTTAAGGTAACACGGTTGAAAGGAATGAATAATGAGTGTGAAATGAGAAGGTTAACAATTTTATCAGAATTTAAAGAGGTGTAAAAGAATATATTTTTTTTAGATAATGAGGTGTATTTAATAATGGAATTTAAAGAATAATATGGAGAGAGTACATAGAATTTCTCATTACAAAATATCATTCTATAAGTGATATGCATATACAACCCTGTTTTATAAAGATAAAAAAAAAAATCAACAACTTCTTTTTGGTAGTGCAATTTCCATAAATTCAAAACTAACATAAAACATTAGTTAACATTTCAAGAAGAGCAGTTGAATTAATGAAATAAAGACATACCGTATATGAAATTATATAAAAACAAAGCATTATACTTTGAATAATACGGAAACAGAGTCATTCTTTCAGCAAAAATTTATATAGAACATGTATATTATAAATGAATACAAAGCCCCCTCCGTTTATGGCAAAGGTTATTGAACTTTCTTATTGTACACTGACTTGCAAATATAAAATATGACATAGCATGATATTCTAACATCTAAAGCATTATATTCTAACATCAAAAACTACAAAGTACCACATGGTTTAATATTTCCTCTCACAGCTTATAGTAATTTGTCAAAGTTTTGCCATCCAATTCCTTGGTGAAGAACCTTGTCATGTAGTCATTGTATGTAAATTGACGGTAGAGAGCTGGTTTCTCCGGTGAAGTAAGCTCAGAAAATGGTCCATATAAGGCTTCCCTAGCACTCGCATTGAAGAAAACAGCAACCGATACTCGAGGTTCATCAGAAGGATTGGCCAGCACTCTATGCTCCACACTTCTGTACTCGTCATTGGACATAATCTAAAGATGCAGCAAACAGACACAGAATCCAGAATTTATGGCAAATAAAATTATTAATAGATCCAATAATTACTAAGACAACAATCTTTAGGGTGCTAATAGGCTCAAATATTCAATGGCGGACCGTAAGCCATCTCAGTGGGGGCCGTGGCCCCCCCCAAACCTTTTGCTTATATATATAATATTATGTACATATGTGCTCGCATTTATATTAAATAAATTTAAATTAAGTTTTTAAATTTAAAAGAGTTAAAATTGCAATGATATTTAGCTATCTTACTCACAAAGCATAAAATCAATTAATTTGCCATACAGATAAAGATCTTGTTTCTTTAAAAAAAAATATTGCTCACAATTTTAGATAAGATTATTTACTTGATACAATTTTTTTTATTTTATATTTTTGTTTATAAACTGATAAAAATTATGATTTTATAAACTTTTTTATTTTTATGAATATATAATTACTTGAATATGTATTTTATGATAGTAAAATACAAGGATTATATCCAAATAAGATTTGAACTTTATTAAAAAATAAAAAAATCTCTAATTGTTTATTGTATGAAATTAAGATTATGAACTTTTTATTTTATTGTAATTAATTAAAACTTGACTATGTAAAATATTTAATTAAACTTTATTAGTCGAATGATTTAATTTGTAAAAAATATTTATTTGCATTAATTTGGATGGGTTAAATGACAAATATTTGACAAAGATTTTTTTTAAATTTTGTCAATTAGACATCATTCATTTATTTTTAAGATCTAATGAATATAATCTACTAAAAATGGATATAACTAAAATGAAATAAAAGTTCATAATATTTATTTCATGTAATAAAAGATTACAAGTTTATTTACATTTTTTTGGTTAACAGTTAATTTGCACTTTTAATAAAATCTGAAAACTTATTTGAATATTAAGTCTAAACTATAATGACATAATTCAAATTAATATATATATATATATATATATATATTTATGGCCCCTCCAATATCAACTATCAAGACCCGCCACTGCAAATATTGCTTTTGGCAAAAGGCAAATCCACCCGAAAACCTCAGCTTTATTCAGATAAGCTGTTGAATGAATCCACATTGTCTGAGTTTTGAGCTTGTATTAATCTTATGTTTAGGTTGATTTTCTTCATTTACAGCTGATTGGCTTTAGGTTAGGTGCTGTAAAATTCATATGAAACCATTTTCCTTTAAAATCCTCTGCAAATTAGAAGATGTGAAAATAGAATATAAATGGTATAAGTCAATTCTTTGCATTTCACAAGACAAATGGAGTCATCATCATCATCCAAGCCTTTATTCCAATATTGGAGTAGGTTACATAAACCAATATATAAACTCATGCTAAATTGTCAGCAGAAGACAAATGGAATAAATAAAAAAAAAAGGTTTCTAAACTTATGTTAAAATAAAAATTCCTAAATACATTTCAATACATAGATTTTATACCTACACATAGCAAAATGTTGAAAGAGTTAGAGTTGCTTATTAAGGACTAAAGAGGGGTAGGCTTAACAAAAATTAGAAAATTAAAGTATATGATATTTATTTGAGATAATAGTTGGCATTACTAGTATCTATTTCTTTTAGGCACATTTGGTTCACGGAATGGAATAGAGGAGGAATGGAATAGCTAATTTGTGGGAATAGAAAAGAGGGGAATATGAATCATGAAGTTTGTTTCATTGGAATGAAAAATAGTATTAATATGTTTGTAATAAGTTTAAAAGACTAATTTACCCCTTTATCAGAATAATTATAATTTGTTGTAAAAATATTACAAATCATAAAATAATAAAAATAGCAATCAATAAATAATAATAATAATAATTAACTATTAATAATTATGATTAATCATTATAATTAATTATTAATTATTACTTAATTATTAATTAAAAATATTTTATTATTAATTTATAAAAATACTTTGTTTATGCTCATTAATTAATTACTACAATAATTAATTAATTAATTAATTATTAATAAACTAATAATTATTTAATTCATTAATAATTAAAAATTTTGATTAATATTCATTTATGATAAGTGATTAGTTAATAATAGTTAATATTAATAATTAATTAATAAATAAATTATTAATAAATTAATTAATGAGTACTAACAATTCATTAATGTTAATTAATGATTATTCATTTATTAATTACTGATTATTAATAAATTATTAATAATTAAGTAATAAAATAATTTTAATTATCCTTAATTAATAATTAATAAATTAATGTTAATTTAATATTTAATTTATGAATAATTAAATTTATTTATGATTAATGATTAACTAATATCAATTAATTTATTATGTATTTAACATTATTAAATTAATAAATAAGAATAATTAGTAATTATTAGTTAATTAATTATTAATTACCGATTATTAGTTAATAAAAAATAATAATAAAAGTATTAAGGGTATAATGGGGTTTATAAAAATATTTGTTTTCCAATTAACCTATGGAATTGCAAATAAGGAGAAGAATAACAAATCTTTGTTCTTAAGGTATTGTTATTCTATGGAATAGATATTAAAATGAACCAAACTAAAGAATTGGAAAGGCTTATGGAATATGGGAGGAACTGCAATTCCATTCCCCCAACCAAACATGCTGTTAATGTTTACTTTTCAATAATTGAAATAAATAATTTAACCTCTAATGCAATTCTTTTAAGACCAAATACAGAACTACTTTCTGATATTATCCAAATCTTTCCAAACTTTGAATGATCAATGCCTAAATATCACCAGTAGTTGAAGTTGAAAGCATACCTTTCTGATATTATCCAAATCATTCTCTCAAATGGAATTTAAATAATATCATCTTCTTTTCTAATGCTGTTCAATTAGACAATGAGACTCTAAACCACAAAATAATAGTATGGAAAGAGAAGGAGAGAAAGCCCTTACCTGAAGAACATCTGCAATGTTTATAACAAGAGCTCCAGGTACAGGTTTGACATCCAGCCAATCTCCTTCATGCTTAATCTGCAACCCACCGATATGATCCTGCAGCACCACTGTCAAGACTCCCGGATCCGTATGAGATGCAAGGCCAAGTGTTAGATCAGGCTGGGGACAACAAGGATAGTAGTGGCCCACCATAAGTCTTGCTTCCAAGCAAGTAGTGTTCTTGAGCCTGTCGGTATCCAATCCCAGCCCTTCCGATAACATTCCCATCAATCGCTCTCCTAATGCTTTCGTCTCTGAGTTCCACTCAACTACCTCCTTTCTACAAACCTCAGGAATCTCCTCAAGCTCCGGTAAAGTTGGTCCTACTTTTATCTGGAGTGTATCCCTTTCATTCCAGCCAAATTTCACAATTTAGAAACAAATTTTAATTCACTTTGCAAGAAATGGTGTTAAAGGTCCAAAATTATGTTCTTAAAAATAAATTCAAATTGATTTGAAAAGTTAATAAACTAAACCCACGCCTAAAATCCATTCAATTTCATCTTCAAAATAGTGTTTCTAAAGGTGGGAAAAAGTAACTTAATTCAACTAAAATTTGATTAAATAAGTCAATAATATACCAATCAATCCAAATTGACGGGAAAAGATAACCGGAAAACAATCTATTCCTTCAACGCTTCAATTATATCCTTGTAACAAATTTCAAACAATAATAGTAGTAGAGACGGGTGAGAAAAGATAACCCAATTCAACACAACTCAAATTAATACCCAAAAAAAGAAATGATAAGAAAGCAACAAAACAGCAAAGTGAAGATAATCATAATCTATGGCAAGAAATATTCAGAATTAAAAGATCGAGTTTGATGAAACCTCCAGCTGGCGGCCTTAGAGTGAAACAAGTCAACGTTGGAAATGAAGTTGACCCCGGTTCCCACGTTCCGACGGTAGAACCTTGCCTTGACTTCCGTTGGCTGCTCATGGAAAGCACTGATGGAACCAATCGTATTGTCCAGAACTTGCACAGGAATTCCATGGTTTACAATCTGGAAGAACCCAAAGGATCGAGATGCACTTGCTACTTGCTCCACGACCACCGACCGAGGCCCCGAGAGGTCGATGCTTGGGATGACGACGGAGCGGGGATTGGGTTTGGGTTTGAGGTCGGATTGAGTTTCGGGCGGGTGGATGAAGATGCGAGGGATAGCGTTGAGGCCTGAATCAACTAGCCCTTTTACTCCGATTTTTGACTCATCGAATCGTTTTACTTCTTCGGCTCTGTCGTATTGGCTTTCGCTCTGCATAATTGCTGCCATTTTTTACGCCGTTCAGGGATTGAAATTGTTGCATACGGTTTCGGTTCACTGTTTATAAATAATCCGTGCAAAAATATTATAAAAAAAAAGAAAAACTATAAAAGATAATAATAATGCAACAAATATATTATATATAAATTATCATTTTTAAATTCTAGAAAAGACATTAAAACATTATCTTATATTTATTTGATAATTTCATAAATATATTCAATGTAATATGCGTTAACTTGTCAGTTTTATCAAATATTTAAAAATTTTATTATCGATTAATGTGTTTTTTTTTTGGTGTAAATGAGTTACTCTCACTTTTCCTGAGATTATTTTATTATAAAAATGTATTTTAAAGATTATTTTCTTTTCTTTGACATTTTGTCACTCATTCCTCAAGTCAATCCTCGAGTTTTTTTTTCTTTTTATGAAAAAGATTAGGCGGCATGGTATGTTCTTAATAACACTTTAATAAAAGGAAGGCTTTATAGTTAAATAGATTTTTAATTTTTAGTATAAAATAAAATTAAGTTTTCAACGTTTTATTGCGTAGAAATCAGTGCATAAATTTTTATTTCATTGTAAATAAACCCTCATCCTTTTAAAATTATGCAATTAAGTCCAAATCTGTTAAATAACACTAATTGCTGTTTGGACATCTAACGTGAAAGCTGACGTGAATAGCTTAGTTAGCTACCACGTGGCATGCTACATGTGTAATACTAACAGAAATTAGTGTCATTTAACAGATTTGGATTTAATTGCATAATTTTAAAAGGGTGAGGGTTTATTTACAATGAAATAAAAGTTTATAGACTGATTTACACGCAATAAAATGTTAAAGGCTTAATTCTATTTTGTGCTAAAAGTTGAAGGTCTATTTAGCTATTAAGCCTAAAAGAAATCATATATTCATGTTACTTAAAAAACTCTTTTTTTAAAAAAAATTAGTTGATTAAATCAAATTTTAACAAATATTTTTAAAAATTGCTGTTTTTAAATTTATAATAAAAAATTATTGATGAAAAGCTTTGTTAAAATTTACTTTTTTATAAGCAGTGATCATACAGTCATAAACCAATGGATCATTCATTTGCTTTTAGAATTGTTTAGAATTAATTATTTTTCATTAAAAATTTTAGATATAATGTACGATTTCGTGTTCATGTTTATCTAGAATAAATGAATTTCTTTTGGTAAATTAAGCAAACATGCATAAGAATATTTTCAAATATACTCACTCGCCGATAATTAAAAGCCTATTAAGCAATAAGCATATCATATTTAAACAAATTTTGTTTATTTATGCGATTTTTTTCTAAAAAATATTTTAAAAAATTCAAAATTTTTTTAGCTACAAATCTCTTTACTCTACCCTCCAATTTATTTGGAATGTTCAAAATGAAAATATTTCCAAATCCATCAATATAAAATTCTAGTATTTATAAATGTATTGTTGGGATAAATATTATTTAGAAATAAATTTTAACAGTTTGATGAAATAAGAAAATAATTATAAAAAAATATAAAAAATATTCGATATGGGTATGCATAGATATTAATATTAAAAATTGATAAATATTATTTTTAAATAAAATCATATTTTTTTGATTCTGTATTTTTAAGGGTGGCTCATGTATAATAAGTAAGGAAAATTTGAAAAACTATTTTTTAAGTGGATTTTTAAGTAAAATTTTTCTTAAATTTTAAAATTTGTTATTTTTTTTTATTTTTCTCTTCAATTATCCCATTCAAGCGGATCTTTCTTCCCTAATATTCTCATACCAATTTCACATAACCACAACTCCACCGAAACTCTACATCCAATTCAAAATTGGATGTCATTTCAATGAGCTTGATGAGCTCCATTTGGAAGTATCGGCGGTGCTCGATCACCGTCGGTCGTCATGGATTGAACTATCGTTTGATCAGGAGAAATCCACGATGAAAAATGAATAAATGGTCCAGATTCACATACGTGGCAGGAGTTGGTGGATTTGATGGAATGCCTGTTGAAGACGCTACTTCGATTGAGATGGATTGGAATCCCCTGGGCTTGAAATACGGCACTAACATCCGCAGTGGTTATTGACTTTATGATCGATGTGGAAAATATGGCGCGTCTTGCTTGCTTCGACACGCTATATCAGTTTTTTTTCACCAAAAAAAAAAGACACACTATATAAGTTTTTGGAAAATTTTGAAAAAAAATGGAAAAAATAAATTTTAAAGTTTGATGTTAACGTGAGTATAGAAAAAAAATGAAAATTTTTAAAAGATTTAATAATCAAATATACTCCAACCTTTTGCATAAAAAAAAATTAAGTCCTTAACGTTTTATTGCGTAAAAATCAATCTATAAACTATTATTTTACTGTAAATAAATCCTCAATCTTTCAAAGTTATGCAATTAAGTCTAAATCTATTAAATGACACTAACTGACATTAGGACGTCCTACGTGGATGCTGAAGTTGATAGCTTATTTGGTTGTCACGTGACATGCCATGTTTGCAATACTAACGGAAGTTAATGTCATTCAATAGATGAACTTAATTGCATGATTTTGAATGACTGAGGGTTTATTTACAGTAAAATAAAAATTTATGGACTGAATTCAATGCAATAAAACTTTGAGGATTTATATCCATTTTGTGCCAAAAAATTGAGTATATATTTAGCTATTAAGCCATTTTAAAATTAATAGAAGAAAATAGAAACTGTTACTATTTTAAGTTTTTCTTTTATTATGTTCAAGGGTCAAACTATTTGTCCAAACTTGATGATCTCTCCATTTTTTAGGTCAGTTTGGACAAAAAATTAAATTCATCAAATGGTTTTGGACTTGAAAACCGAGATTCGTTAAAAAATGAGTGAGGCTTGGGTTCACCATTTCAAGTCCAAAACCGACTCAACCTGGCACACTAACTACATATATTTTATTATTTTTATATTAATACATTTCTAAATTATTTTGATTTTTTTGTGCACTTTAATCTAAGTTTGAATTTTTTAGACTTTAATTTAAATTTTCATTTTTTTATAGTCTTTTTGTAAGAATTTATTCAAACTTATTGTGTTATACTTATTAACTATTAGGAAAATTATTCTGTCCACTGTCAGTGTAGTCCAAAGACTCTACTAGCAGCCCTCTTCACTTGCCACGTGTATTTTTAAAACTCCCCATCTTTTTTTTTTCTTTGCCGTTAGTTTCTAACCTAACGTTTCTACCACCCTCACGTTTGTTCCATTAGTCCGTTTCCTCACTCCCTGTTCCAGTCGTCGACTTTGTTCCTCCGTTTATATTGCAAAAGATTGAGAAGAAACTTTTGTAAAAATCACGTTTATTCTTCTGTTAAAGCCGATGCTCCTTGTGGGTAAATATTTTTGTCCCTTATTCCATATGAGTTTTATTCAAAATTGGTCTCTATTTTTGATTGAAATAATTATAAAATTTGTTTCAAACTAAGGCTGGTTTAATGTTAATTTTCACAATTAAACAAGTTAATTGATTACTGTTTAATTAACAATGAAAATATTGTAGTGAGTTAGAAAATAAATACAATGCATATTACCTGTTCGATGAAATGTTTATGTCTAATTTGTCAATGTATGTAGTGTTTAATTTCTCACCAAATGTCGTGTAGTGCATCAAGAGTTCTATGTAATCATACTTGGTTAACTCATTTTTGATTCTGTGTAACGTAATTAAACAGGAGCAGGATCATTTATAATTGGAGATTGGATGTGAGATCGAAATTGTTTGTTTTTAATTCAAATTCTGTGACATGTGATGAATTTTCTTTAATCATTTGCCATGAGCATGGTTATCTTATTAATGAAATAATTAAGATTTTTCTGATTACCTGTCCTAGTAGATGCTGAAAATAGAGTCTGCATGAATAAAGTCGTAAGTCCTAGGATAAGTAGACATTGCCTCACACCTGTAAAGGGATAAATACATAATTAAATAATGATCAAATAAAAATAGGACAATAAATGGAGTTTGTTCTGATGTTTGTTCATGACATTTTGTGTGTATTCCTTAGGTTGCCTCACCATTAGCATAATAATTAAAACAAATATTTGGCACAAAAGCATATAAATGTAAGAGTTTTTTTTTTTTTAAATTTCATTAAAACTTATATTCTTTAACTTAATATTTATATTACTTTTATTTCAGATTTAAATGACTGAATGTAATAGCATGGAAAATATATTAGTGCAAGAGGTTGATATGATGGAAATGAAAGAAGTTCAAGATGATGAGAACGATAACATGGAATTAGAGGAAGTTCCTAAAGGTGAAGATGCAATGGAGCATGTCATTGAAGATTCAAGGATTGAGACATTACCAGAACCATATGTGGGCATGGAATTTGAGTCACCAGATGATGCTCATAAATATTATAATCAGTATGCGAGATCCAAAGGTTTTGGTACACGTAAAAATCGCATTACTAGATCAAGAACTAATCAAGAAATGATTGGTCAAGAATTTGTTTGTTCAAAAGAAGGTATGAGGGCAAAGAAATACTTGAAGAAAGAATATAGAGTTGAAGCACCAGATGAGACAAGAGAAGGTTGCAAGGCAATGCTCCAAATATCCAAGAAAGAAGAAAAGTGGATTGTTTCTCGATTTCATGCAGAACATAATCATACACTAGCTTCGCCAGTGAGCACTCAATTTATTCGCTCACATAGAGTACGTACAAAAGTTCAAAGAGATCTCATGGATGTTCTTGATGAATCTGGCATTCGTCCAAGTAAGATAGTTTCTGTTTTATCTCATGAGTCTGGTGGGATTGGTAATCTTAATATGACTGAACGTGATGTTTTTAATTATTTAAGTCGTAGAAGGCAGAAGCAACTGGAGAAAGGAGATGCTCAAATAATGTTAGATTATTTTCATAATTGCCAATAAAAAAATCCAGGTTTTTTTTTATGCAATTCAAACAGATATTGATGGTCACCTCACTAATTGTTTTTGGGTAGATGCAAGATCTAGGATAGCCTATAAATATTTTGGTGATGTGGTAGCATTTGATCCTACTTATTTAACAAATAAGTATAGGATGCCTTTTGTTCCTTTTGCCGGAGTGAATCATCACTTTCAGTCTATTTTATTTGGATGTGCTTTGTTATGGGATGAAACTGAAGAAACATTTATTTGGTTATTGAAGACTTGGCTTGAAGCTATGTATGGATGTCCACCAATAACAATTATCACAGATCAAGATGCAGCCATTACCAATGCAATTGCAAAAGTTTTGTTGAATGTCAATCACCATTTTTGTATGTGTCATATTGAGAAGAAATTTCCAAAAGTTTTGAGTCATGTTTACCATCAAAGTCCTGACTTTAAGAAAGAGTTCAATAGTTGCATTCACAACACAATCACTCCTGATGAGTTTGAAGATGCTTGGATGAGAATCATGGAAACATATAATTTACGAGGTAATTCATGGCTTGACAAAATTTACTCCATACGTGAAAAATGGGTGCCAGCTTTTTTGCGTAACACATTTTGTGCTGGAATGTCAACAACTCAAAGAAGTGAAAGTTTGAATAAGTTTTTCAAGGATTATGTTAATGCCAGTACTTCAGTAAGTAAGTTTGTGGTGCAATTTGAAGAAGCTTTGGATGGTCGGTATAACAAAGAACGGGAAAAAAAGTTCAAGACTATGAACTCAAAGCCCATTTTGAAGACGTTGTATCCCATGGAAGCTGAGGCCTCTCTCATATATACTCGAAAGTTATTTAGAACGTTCCAAGATGAGATGATTCATGCTCAAGGGTGCGTTGTTGATCGAATTGAAGTTAATGATAGTTCAAAACTATACAAGGTGCATGAGATTAATAGGGAAAAGCCTGTGTACATGGTAACTTTTAATGCATCACTTAAAGATGCCGTTTGTAGTTGCCACAAGTTTGAATTCATGGGCATTTTGTGCCGGCACATTTTGGCCATTTTCATAAAAAAAAAAAGAAGGTATTTTCATTGCCTTCCTAATACATCTTACGTAGGTGGACAAGAGATGCCAAGAAAAATACTATCCCAGAATTTCAGCAGAATATACTTGTTGATAAGATCAATAAGTCATCTATTTTATGGTTCAACAGTGTTATGTTACACTCTCTTGGGCTTTCTGAAAAAGCAACAAGATCAAGTAAGCATTATGATCATGCAATTCATGGTATCAAAAAATTGTGTGAGGAGCTCGATAATTTGATCATTGGGAATGATGAAGCTAGTGAAGCTAAGAAGTTAATTTCTGTTACCAATTCTATAGCTCTTCAGAATACTAATGATAATGTTTCATGTACCGAAATGATTTTGCGAGATCCACCACATATTGTTACCAAAGGACGCCCTCCTTCAATTAGAAAAAAAGGTAGCATTGAGAACATTGGTAAAAGGAGCAAGACATGTTCATCTTGCAATCGTAAAGGTCATACAAAACGTACTTGTGGTAAACATCAACAACTAAAGTAAGTAATCAATTTTTGCATATATATTCTTTTATTTCTATCATCTTAAACTTGAAAGTAACATTTTTATTTGTGTTTTATGCATATTGTAGTAATGAGTTGAATTCAGTGTCAACTTCTAGCGATATGAATGTAATTGAACTCTAATATTTTATGGTATGTTAATCTTTCTTTTTTTTTTTTTGAAAATGATACCTTTTCATTTAATGTCCTAAAAACATAATTTGTCTGCAGGATTTATGTTCTCTGTTGCAGCATGGATTATCTGGAAAGGAAGAAAGTTGATTTCTTCTGAGGCTTCACCAAAATGCCACTACTTCAAGCCAATTCTTTGTTTAGTTTTTTTAGGATGTTTGAATCATTCCAATAATCCAGGTAACCATGCCTCTAATTACGCAGACTTAGATTTGTAAAGTCAGCTTTGCTGTTTAAGCATCGCCATCTAGGAACCTTGTTATTCTTTTATTCAGCTACTTCCCGATTGATCAAGAATTTGTTTTTTGGCCTCCTTTGTTATTATTGTATTCTATTACCAAGGAGCTTATCATATGGTAATTTCATTTCTGATAACTTCCCTCCATATTGATCCATACTGAGTCACAAACTTAAACAGAACATGTTGTTAGACAGTTAAAATGTTTTCCCTTTTCTGGTGGAAGAAGATAAAAATAAAAAATTAGTCTTTGACTAGCTCTAAATATTCAAGCCATGATCTTTTCTGTACTATGTTCAGTTTCATTGCTGATTGAAGTGTTGAAAAATCCTAGTTCCGATATAAGTTTCTCTACAATTATTTTTCTTGTCTGTCAGGCAAACTAAACTCAAAGGTAATTGATGCTTAAATTTATTGCAAACAGAAACCCTTGTGAATAAGAAAAGGATACTTCATAATACTGTACAGTGTAGCACAGCGTTTGCATGATGAAAGGATGCGTCTCTTAATTGATATTTAAGTCATGGTTAATTAACCAAAAAGAATCTTTTTGCTGGTCAAGGCAGAATCAGATTCCAAAATCAAACAAAGGAATTCCATAATTTCTACGTTTCCTTTTCCAAAATTTTGAGAACCATCAAAAGCAATGCCAGCCATCAAAACCAATACTTTGAAAAGCTTTGATTGATTGGTGTTTCGCTTGTTTATTATGCTTGTTTATTATCCTTGATTGGTGTTTTGCTTTCGCCAAGCAAAGATATATATCAACTTTCCCCTGATTTAGCTTAGGAGTCAAACAAGATGTAGTGAATGATGCATTTCCAATTTTTCAAAGTGGCTCTTTTGGGACCATTACCATTGATGCAATAGTCAAATTTTAAGTTTGTTCTTTTCTTCTTTTCTGATGAGCGGTGACAGATACCTTTTCCGATGCCTTATTGGCTGGGATCGTGGGCTTCTTGATCTTTGGCTGCCAGAGTTGCCGTTTTCATAGATAAGTCTAATGATTTGCTCTTCATTTTATGGGTATTTCCTTGCTAAGAAATTCATTGTCACTCTCCTCGTTCTCTTTAGTGGAGTCTTTCGACGACTGGGACAAAAATATTTACCCGCAAGGAGAATCGGCTTTGACAGAAGAACAAACGTGATTTTGACAAAAGTTTCTTCTCAATCTTTGGCAATATAAACGGAGGAACAAAGTCGACGACTGGAACAGGGAGTGAGGAAACGGACTAGTGGAACAAACGTGAGGGTGGTAGAAACGTTAGGTTAGAAACTAACGGCAGAGCAAAAAGAAAGATGGGGAGTTTCAAAAATACACGTGACAAGTGAAGAGGACTGCTAGTGGAGTCTTTTGACTACACTGACAGTGGACAGAATAATTTTTCTAATTATTATGTGTTTTAATTTTTTATTTTATTATAATATTTTTTTAAAATTAATAATATTTGAGTAGACTTGAACATGTTTGGACTTATTCATTATATGTAAAACAGGCTTTGACAAAAAAAAGGCCCAAAACACAGGCCAGATCAGGCTTTGGCTCACTCTAATTTCTTTAGTATCTTACCTAAATATGTCCCAACCCATGAACAAGTCTAATCCTTTGTTGCTTCGGAATTTAAACCAATGAATTTTTAATCTTGTACATGTATATCTCAATTCCTTTTGGTTTTAGGTATTTCCCAAGAAAAGGTATTCAAGTCTAAGGCATAATCGAGTTGAACTAAAACAATTAATCAGTATCAAGCTTGAACTCGATTTAAAAACTTGAGGTTAGAAGTTTGGTTCTAGTATGATTGAGCTTTGTTTTTGTGCTTGAGCACGACTAAATAAAATGGTTGAACCACTTGAGCTTGGCTTTATAAATTTAATTTGACATTTTTCCTATATTTTAATGGTAAAATTATAAATTAATAATTAAATATAAAAATATATATTAAAAAATAAGTTTGACTAAATTTGTAAGTTGTTCAAATCAGAGATTAACAATTTAAATTCGAATTCAATTCGACTTGTTAATTGAATAGTTTATGCTTGAACTCGAGTCGAAAATAAACGATTCAAATTCGAATAATCATCGAATTAAGTTCAAATAACCCATATTTAAGATGTGGATGCCTAAGCTTAGATGGGAGAGTTGAGGCCAACGTGGATATTTTTGAGAAAAGGAAGAGTGTTTTATTGAGCTTTCATGACTTGGAAAGATAAGAATATAGGATGTAGCTGAATATTCTTATATCAAATACCACAGATAAAGTACCACATGGTTTTATGTTTCCTCTTACAGCTTATAGTACTCTGTCAAAGTTTTGCCACCCAATTCCTTTGTGAAGTACCTATTGATGTATTCACTATATATGAATTGACGGTAGAGCGCTGGTTTCTCCGGTGAAGTAAGCTCAGGAAATGGTCCATATAAGGCTTCCCTGGCACCAGCACTGAAGAAAACAGCAATCGTTACTCGAGGCTCGTCGGAAGGATTGGCCAGCACTCTATGATCCACACTTAAGTACTCGCCATTCGACATAATCTGAGAAATGCAACAGACGTAGAAATCAGAATTTACAGCAAATAAAATAATTAATAGATCCAATAAATAATATCATCTTTTTTTCTAATGTTGTTCAATAAGACTATCACAGTAGGGGTGTATTAGAATTGAGATGATTTAGTTTTAGATTCGAGTTCGATTCGATTCAAAAACTCGAGACTCGAGTTTGATTGAGTTTAGTTTTCACTCGATAGAATATTCGAGTTGCTAGACCTCGAATTATTAGACTCAAACTCAATTCAATAGATTGGATTGTAAATTTTAAATTATATATCATGAGGATAAAATAGTAAATTAATAAAAAATCTTAGAATATATATTATAAAACACGATAAAGCTCGTAAATTGCTTGAACCGAATATTAAAATATTTGAATTTGACTTGATTCATTATTTAGATAACTTAAATTCAAGTTGAGTTCGAAAATAAACGAGTTAAATTTAAAAAATTATAAAGTCGAACCCGAATGGTTGACGAATATTTTGACTGGATTACACTCTTATGTCATACTCAAAACTACGAAGTAATGAAAAAAGAGCGCTTACCTGAAGAACATCTGCAATGTTTACAACAATAGCTCCTGGTACATGTTTGACATCCACCCATTCCCCTGCGTGCTTAACCTGCAACTGACCAATATGATTCTGCAGCAGCAATGTCAAGACTCCCGGATCCGTATGAGATGCGATGCCAATCGTTAGATCAGGCTGGGGACAGCGAGGATAGTATTGGCCAACCATAACTCTTACGCCCAAAGAGGTGGTGTTCTTGAGTCTGTCGGTATCCAATCCCAAACCTTCGGACAACAATCCCATCAACCGCTCTCCTAACGCTTTCGTCTCTAAGTCCCACCCGAGTACCTCCTCTCGACAAATCTCGGGAATCTCCTCAAGCTCCGGTAAAGTTGGTCCTACGTTTATCTGGAGCGTATCCCTTTCATTCCATGCAAAGATTAAGTCCAAAACCATCTTGTTAGAAATGAATTTAGTCATAATCTATGGTAAGCAATATTCATAAGTAAGAGATTGAGTTCGATGAAACCTCCAGCTGGCGGCTTTGGAGTGAAAAAAGTCAATGTTGGTAAAGAAGGAGACACCACTTTCGTGGTTCCGACGGTAGAACCTAGCCTTGACGTCCGTTGGCTGCTCATGGAAAGCCCGGATGGAATCAATCGTCTTGTCCAGAACTTGCTCGGGAATTCCATGGTTTACAATCTGGAACAACCCAAAAGATCGAGATGCACTGGCGAGTTGCTCCACGACCACTGACCGGGGCCCCGAGAGGTCGATGGTTGGGACGGCGACGGACTGGGGGCTGCGGTTGGGGTTGGGTTTGAAGTCGGATAGAGTTTCGGGTGGATGGATGAAGATGCGAGGAATAGCGGTGACGCCTGAATCGACTAGCCCTTTTACTCCGACTTTTGATTCTTCGAATCGTTTTACTTCTTCGACTCTGTCGTATTGGTCTTCGCCGTTCATAATTGCTGCCATTTGTTTTCGCCGTTCAGCTCTGTCGCATTGGCTCGACTTCTAACGCTCTCCAGTTGCCTGTTGGGTTTTTATTGCTTTCTGCCCCCAATTTTTTTTGTTCCTTCTCACATGTTTCAGTGGCCTTGTCTATTTTAGAAAATTTAGGGAGTGTTTGATTTATGAAAATATTTTTTATTTTTATTTTTTATTGTCATTTTCTAAAAAACAAGTTTTAATTTTTTGTTTTCTAAATTTTGAAAAATATGTTTGGTACGCGAAAATGAAAATTTGTTTTTGAAAATGAAAATTATGAAAATACGTTTGCTATCTACATTTTCAAACCAATAAATATGAACAACAATAATCAAAAAATTAAATTAAATACAATTTTTGAAAAAAAGTAAAATGTAACTAAATAATAAAAATAAATTGTAAGTGAAATAAACACAAGAATAATTCTTTATTTATTATAAATGAACAAACAAATAAAAAAAAGATTTTTTGCTTGTGTAATGATTCGAACCTGTATCTTTGATATACATTAAAAAATATTTCATAAATCCCGTGTTTTCCAATTCTCCACTTTTTCAAATTGTTTTCTTGGAAAATAATGAAAACATGTTTTTTTTGTTTTCAAAACTTAGCTCAATTTCATTTTCATTTTCCAAAACACATGTTTTTATTTTTTCAACCAAATATATTTTTTTTCACATTTTTTATTTTTCACGAAAATAAAAATGAAAAATAGTTATATTTTTATGAACCAAACGAACGCGCTATTTTCGTTTTTTTCTTTTTTTGACTTTTCTTGCCGCCAACTACCCTTGACTCACATACTCTCTTAGCCGGCCCTTTTTCAACTCCAAACATGGGTCTGCTTGGGCCGCCGCCCTATTTTCTTCTCTTCTCTTATTCAAAGTTGGAAAATGCGACAAGAGAAAGACAATTGCATCAAAAAAAAAAAAAAGAAGAAAAAACGAAAGGAATTGTTGAAATATTGATGACTGTCTCCTCCTTGTTCTTCTTTTTTTTTTTTTTGTCAAATCCCTCTCAGTTTATCTCGTGAGACTGACGTAGTCCCAAATCTGTACTGTATACTTAAAGTAGTCTTTAGAATTGCATTGTTCAATTTTTTTTTTCTAATTTTGCACTATTTGTGAATTAGTTATTGGATGTCCATTTTCTTTAGTTCATTCTTTTATTTTTTTTAATTTTCAATTTTTTCAATTAAGTCCTCTTATTGATTTTTCAATTATTTTTTTACAATTAAACTCTCTTTTTTTAAAAAAAAATTAAGTTCTCTAATATCTTTTTATTCAATTTTTTATTTAAAAAAGTTTAAATCTAATTTTTTCTAAAATTTTAATATTTTAATTAGATCTTTATCAACAGATGTAGAATTGTTATTCTTACCATTTTCATAGAATATAGTGAGAAATTTATTGGCTATAAAAAACAAATTTAAAGAGTTATTTGATTATCACCTAATTAATTTTTTGCATGTCATATGATAATTTTTAAAAAGTCCATAATCATGATAATAAATTTTAAAAATATGAAAGCATTCTTTAAAGATATTGGTTAACTAACACAGGACGAATATTAAATATTTAAGTAGTTTTGCAAATACATATAAATTACATATTATTCAAAAATTCACATAAATTACACTTACAAATACGTTTGTATTATGATATTTGTAAATGATTAATTTTTATATATTTAATTTTGATAATTGATAAATAAATATTTTATATATACTAAAACAAAAAAGTAATTTACTTAAATAAATCATTTTTAATATTAAATTTAAAAATTATCACTGGCGATGCAAGGGCACAACTATTTTTTATATTAAGGAAGTCAATAGTATAATATTATATTTTTATATAATATTTTGTTACTTAATACAATATTGATAAAATTAATTATAGAAAAGAATTTCACAAATTAATATAATTTTTAAATAAATAATTTTTTATAATTTATTCATAATTAATATTATCTTAATAGTTATACTAGTGGTGCTACATAAATTTTTTGTCATTTTTCTATTGTGTCTATCGTAATGTTTGGGTTTCAAAATCTAATTGCTAGACTTAATATTTGAAAGGAGTCACCATCAATCTTTTTCTCTATGGGTGTGATTGACCATCTATTTGACTTCAAGGATAAAGACTGATTTACATTGCAGAGACTAGATTCAATAGTAGAGTTACACGTGGGGAAGAATTAGTATCCCCACGACGCCCGTCCGATAGACGATACCATTTAATCATTGCGTTCTTAATATTGGTCATAATTATCAATCTTTTATCTAATTTAAAGATTTTTCTCGATATTTTTTCACCATTATGATGAAACATTAGTATGCTTTAATAGTATTCGAATAAACCCTTTCATTTTTCCAAAGTGACTCTGTTGTCAGCAATTTGTATATTTAATATCGTCCACCATTTTGGACGAGCTATTTTTAAAATTATATTGTTGTTATTATTAGTTGTATTTTCATTAAATGTAATTTTTATTAGATTATTTATAATCTACCTTTTTTGGACATACATCTAAAGAAATCAATTTTTTATATTGTCAATCATTTCAGACAATTATTCATAAAAATTTTTAATTTATTGAGCCTTTTGTTGTCCATCATTTTGGACAAAAGATCTTAAAGATTTGTGTGTTTAATTTTATTATTATTACTTTTTTTTATGAAATCTTCGTATATTTACTTTGTCTTTTCTTAAAAAAATGTTTAAAATATTCACTAATAAAACTTCTAAGGCTGAAATACTAAATCAAACCTTTGTACTTTGATTGTACTGAAAAAAGCCCTTATACTTCAATTGATACTCATACAAGCCTTTATTTGTAACGGAAAGATAACACCGTTAGTTTTTTTATCACATGGCATTGGATGACAATGTGGATGATTACATGGCAGGATGACATTGCCAAATGAGGCTGAGTTGGAGTTAAATAGTTGACAAAAAACTACATTTTAATTATCAAATTAAAATTAAAACCCAAACTACAAAATAAATTTAAAAATGAAACCTCTTGTATGACAAGCAAAACAAGGGAAATAAAACAAAGACGGCTTCTTAATAAGAAGCACAGCTATCGCAGCCATGTCCTCCATCCAATGCCAAACTTATTTAAGACTTTAAATTTTATAAACTAATACAAATAAAAAGATAGAAAAATGAAACTCTCGACTTAAGAAATCAGCCAAGATAATTCAAAACGATGACATGATAGCCAAAAAACTTTTAACAATGGATCAGCAAAATACTAATGCCAGTAAGATATTATTAGATTTAATCGTTTGGACAATGCAGAGTTAGTCTAGACTGTCCAATACATCATACATGAGGTTCGACAATTAGGCTTTCTATTCTGAGAGATTTAGAGCATTGTTTATCTATGCAAATTCAATTGTAATACTAATGCACATTCGAAAAAAGTTGCTCTTTTTTTTTTTGGAATAAGTTGTGGTTAAATTGGATTTTAATTTTAATTTGATAATTAGAAATTAATTTTTTGTCAACTATTTAACTCTCCACCTCATTATTTGGCCATATCATCTTGCCATATAATCATTCCCATGGCTATCTAATACCATGTGGCAAAAAAATTGATGACATTATCTTTCCATTACAAATAAGAGCTTGTATGAATATTAATTAAGGACAAGGGCTTATTTAAGCACAATTAAAGTACAAGGGCTTGATTAAGAAAAACATGAAAGTACAAGGACTTATTTAGTATTTTAGCCAACTTTTAATTGCTTTGGACAAATGAAAATTTAAAACACTGATTAATTTGATTTTAAATTGTCCATTATTTTGGACAACTTTATTAGACTTGTTTAACAATTTTTTTATTGTCCACTGTTTTGGACAAAAATCTTAAATATTTATCGACTTATAAAATTCCATTATTTTGAACAAATTCTTATTTTATTTCATAAAACTTAAACTGTCCATCATTTTGGACAACATTTTAAAACATTTATAAACATATTTATGTAATTTTGTAAAATTTATTGTCCATTATTTTGGACAAAACATTAATTTGATTTATAAAAATTATTAAATTTTATTGACCATTATTTCGGACAAATTTTTAATTTTATAAAGAATTTATTGTCCATCATTATGGACAGAACTATTTAAGAATATTTATTAGTTTATTTATAAATATTTAAGTTGCCCATCATTTAGGACAAAGTATTAAAGTAAAATTTTTAATTGGCTTATATATATTTTACTTTTTATATTTGTTTATTTATCCACCATTTAGGATAAATAAGATTTTATTCATCCATTTTTATTATATTTATTATTTACCATTAGTTTTAACTTTATGAAATTTAAAATTTAAATTACTATTAATTTCACTAATATTTAATTTAATAAACTATTTAAATAAAACAAGACAAATAACATAAATAATCAAAATACAATAAGGGCAAAATAGCCATTTCACCTTATTTGACCGGCTAGCAAAAGTCAAAGGAGTTGGAATAGGGTTGGGTTGCGTTTGGGTCGAATCGGATGCAGGTTGCCACGGGTCAGCCTCTGGGTTGTCCAAAACGACGCCATTTTGATAAAAAGAATCTTGCCCCAAAACTACATTTTATCATTCTTTAAATACCCCTTTTAAGATTTTTTTTTACTTTTATTTTTGTTTTCTATCAAAAAAAACTTTCTCTCTCTACAAAATTCTCTCCTTTCTCTCTACTTACCTTCCTATGTTCCTGTGGCCAATCGCCCCAAAATGAAAAAGACAACCACATTCCGAAGCCTCTCTTCATCCTCTTTCCATTTCTAAACTTAGTTTTTTCAAAATAAGATTCTATCCTTGTAAATCTAAAGCTAAAGCCAATGGTTTCTCAACCCAGATTCACAATTGTCGTCATCCGATGACCTCCAAATCGTTATTGCGCCTTCTCGTCACCCATGTCTATTTCCTCACCATTAGGGTTCTCGAAAATCATCCTCAAAAAGCCTTGACTGAAACCCCATGACCTTTCACTGCTTCTTTTCTAACTCTTTTTTTTTTTAATTTTCTGTGTGCTTGTTCTAATTATTATTAGGATTGATGCTTGGTTGTGATTTGTGTGTGTTTAGTTGCTGTCTTGGTGGTATGAGAGTTGAATTGAGTTTGATTTGGTTTTGGTTGTGATTAGTGAAAAGTGGTAACAATGACTATAGTCGTTGTGAATAAAAATGGATACGACAAAATTGTCATTTTGTATTTATTAGTAGCAATGACAATAGTCATTACAAAACTAACTATTGCAACAATAAAAAATCTGTTGCTAAAAGCAATTGCAACTAAATATATCCCATTGCTAAAAAAATAGATAAAATATTAAGTTTGTTAAAACAAAAATTTAAGTAAAGAGAAAAAGTCGTTGCAATAAATACATTTTTGCAACAATTTATTATTCAATGAAAATCGCTGCGTATACTTTTACCAACAAAGTTTATCGCAATGACCTTGCAATGACTTTTAGTCATTGCGAAAATATTTTAACAATGATAAATTTGCATTTTGTAACGACTTTAAGGCTTTACTTGGTAGGAAGGATGGAAAGGGATGGAGAAAGAAAATTTGATAATCTAATGATTAAGTTTCATAATCACTTTCCTATTTTGTAACTTAATCATTAAATTAACAAATTTTTCATCCTTCCTACCAAGCAATGCCTAAGTGTTGCAAAAGGCCAATTTTCTAGTAGTGTTCCTTTTGGTTTTAGGTATTTCCCAAGAAAAGATATACAAGTCTAGGGCATAATCGAGTTGAATTAAGACAATTAATCGGTATCAAGCTTGAGCTAGACTAGATAAAATACTTGAGTCACTTGAGCACAACTAGATAAAATACTTGAGTCACTTTAGCTTTGTTAGTATCACTAATCGAAGACCCAATAAGCTATCGGAAGGCCCATCTCACTGAGCTTGGTAACAAGAGGCCCCCAAGGAGTAACCGTCCACTTTATTACACAACTGGTATAACCGCCCACTTTATTACACAACGGGCATAATCGCCCATAACTCCCATTTAATTACATAATTGGGTGTAACCGATCACAGCATCTATTACATCCATGATTGCCTATATAAGGCACGAAGACAAAAGGGACAAGGTATGACGAGCACACTTTCACTCTTTTCCAACTTTGATATTCTTTCTTGAATACTCTACTGACTTAGGCATCGGAGAAAGTCCCACGGGGAACAACCCCGGTGGTCCTTATGTTTTGCAAGTTGATCCAAGAAGGAAAGAGTTGATCCATCATAAACAAGCATAACAACCTTTTTGGCAACAACATTTTGGCGCCGCCTGTGGGAACTCGAAGAAGAAGCCATGTTGAGCTCCCAAGCAAACCAACAAACATCAAATCAACCACAAGCAGTATCCATGGAGCAGTACAATCAATTACTCGCCCAAAACAAAGCTTTAGAAGCTAAAATAGCCCGCTACGCCCAGATAGTGAAAACTTTGATAGTTCATCGTCATTCAAGCACAGATCGCCCAACTGAGCCCATTGATCACCCAACTACATCCGTTGTACAACCAACTGCTCCTATTGTTCACCAACGAACGACCACTCCACATCAGCAAAATCCACCCGAAGCACAACTCCCTATCAACAATCAATCAGATGAAGCTCGCCCAATCAGTGCAATTCCCAACCAAAACCTAAACCAGCTAGCAAAACCCAAAGTCAGGCAACATAGTTCACGTGGAAGAAGGGAAAGAGAATAAGGAAGTGTCAGTTCCCTCATAATAGATGTGGCAAAAAGAACCAAGACTAACCATGAGAAGTCTAATCTCTCCTTGCAAGAAAAATTAGATGCTATTGACAAAGAACTTAAAGAGGTGAAGAAAGTGAGACAAGAATTAGTCCATTGTGTACGGCGAACAAATAGTCCATTATCTCTAGAGATCCAAAGAGAGATTGTTCCACGCCATTTTCGAGCACCAAAGGAGAAATATGATGGGACAGGCGACCCACAAGACCACATATTGTGTTATGAGTCAACTCTGGATCTGCACGGTACAAATGATGCTATTAAGTGCAAAACATTTTTGACAACTCTGACAGGTACAACTAGGTCCTAGTTTTATTCTCTTACACCTTACTCTATCACTAGTTTTGAACAGCTTAGCAAACTATTCGTTCGGCATTTCCTCGCCAACAAGAAGCAAATGAGGACTTCTACTAGTCTGATGTCAATCGTTCAAAAGCCCAAAGAGAGTTTGAGGGATTATATACGTAGATTCATTAATTTCTATGCTGATGTAAAGGACTTTGACGACAATCTTGCTATCCAAGCATTTAGAGTAGGTGTGATCAACGACCATGTTCACTATGCCCTATATGATCAGGGACCATTAGCCTTGCATGAGGTACTGCAGAAAGCTCAAAGCAAGCAAAAGAGATTAGGAAGACAAACATTATGGGAGTTGGCGATCAAAAAGTTCGTGATCATATGAATGCCAAATCAAGCCAAGATCTGTAAAGCCTATGATTCCCAAGATGAAGAAATCCCACCATTTGAAGTATATTTTCATATTTTTCCATTAAGCTATGTTCTATTTGTTTCCATTATTTAATAGTTAGTGATGCTTAGAAAAGAAATAGTTCGATTAATTGCTTATCCTGGCCCTTAGCGCCAGTATCTCGGGCACTTGCTCGCCTTGGGACTTAGCACCAGTATCTTGGGCACTTGCTTGCCTTGGGCCTTAGCTCCAGTATCTTGGGCATTAGCTCGCCCTGGGTCTTAGTGCCAGTATCTCGAACACTTGCTCGCACTGGGCCTTAGCGCTAGTATCTTGGGCATTAGCTCGCCCTGGGCCTTAGCGCCAGTATCTTGGGCATCAACTCGCCTTGGGCCTTATGCCAATATCTTGGGCATCAACTCACCCCGAGCCTCAACGCCAGCATCTTGATCATTTTGTTCGCCCAGTGGCTGAGCGCTAATCTCTTGGGCATTGTTCGCCTATTGCTTAAAGACAGTCTCCTGAGCTTATGTTCGCCTATGTTTAAGCCAATCTCTAAGGCCCTTACTCGCCACGGCCTTAGCGCCAATATGTTGAGCTCTTACTCGCCCATAACCTTAGCGCTAATATTTTTGGCACTTTACTCGCCCGTGGTCTTCACGCTAGTATCTCAAATTGATCGCCCATTGCCTTGGCGCCAGTTTCTTGAGGCTCTTGCTCACTACGGCCTTAGCGCCAGTTTCTCGAGTTTCCACTCACTCTTGCCCGAGCGCCAGTTTTCAGGGATTTCGCACCCATGATCTTGGATTCTCATCGCCTTAAGCACTAGAATTTAAAAGCTCATTGCAGTCACAACCTTGATGTTAACCTTTTGATAGAGGATACAAAATTTAAGAATATAAAAGGAGTAAAAGGTCTATGGCAAATACCGATCACTTTGTAATCGCCATTCGCCAGGGGGCATATTGTTAGTATCACTAATCGAAAACCCAATAAGCTATCGGAAAGCCTATCTCACCGAGCTTGGTAACAAGAGGTTCACAAGGAGTAACTACCCACTTTATTACACAACTGGTTTAACTGCCCACTTTATTACGCAACGGGTATAACCACCCACTTTATTACGCAATGGGCATAATAGCCCATAACTCTCATTTAGTTACATAATTGGGCGTAACCGATCACAGCATTTGTTACATCCATGATTGCCTATATAAGGCACGAAGACAAAAGGAACAAGGTATGACGAGCACACTTTCATTCTTTTCCAACTTTGATATTCTTTCTTGAATACTCTACTGACTTAAGCATCGGAGAAAGTTCCACTGGGAACAACCCCAGTGGTCTTTCTGTTTTGCAGGTTGATCCAAGAAGGAAATAGTTGATCCCAGTAGCATAGCCAGGAAATTATGTCAGTGGGGTCAATATTATAATATTATATTTTATATAATATTTTTATTTAATATAATGTGAACAAAATTAAATATAAAAAATTACATAGTATAATGTATTCTTTTTAAAATAAATATTTTTTTATAATTTACTCATAATAAAAATTTATCTTAATGATTAGATTAACGGTGTTATATTTTCTCTCATGTTAATAAAAATGTTAAAAAATAATGCTAGTAGATTGATGCTATCAATAATCTTTTTTTTATAACGAGATACATTTTTACTATTAAATTGGACCTATCAATCTTAGATATGATATGAAAATGACACCAGACAAGATACAAATATAATACATATTAAAATTTGACAATAATTGTATATGAATTTAAGAAAAGCAAAAAAAAAATTTATTTTGTTTGGCATGTAGACACGAATTTTGACACAAAAATTTTTATGTTTTACATGATATAAACACAATTTAAGATGACATGAACATGAATTATCAAGTCTATATCAAATAATTATGTATAAAATAATTATTGCATAAAGTACAACAAACAAATCATTTATAAATTAAATCAAACTTATATATAATATGTATTATAAAGATAATTAAAAAGAAAACTATAACCGAAAAGTGTAATGATAGTAAAGTGAAAAAATAATTTCAATAAGGAAGAAAATCAAAATTAAAAAAAAAATTAAAATAAAGCTAAGAATATAATTAATAAAAAATCAACAAAAATACATGCTAATTTTTTTTCAAACTTACGAGTTAAACTTATACTTGTACTAAAAAAAATTTTAAATTAAAATGAATAACTAAGTGAAGATAAATTTATTTTTTAACCCTTCTTAACAAATTTTAGCAAACTTTAGTGGTGTCAATATAGAAAAATTATTAATTTTTTATACTAATTATATAATTTTATACATATATTATCTAGTTTCAAAATTTGAGTGGGGTCAATTGACCCCACTCAAATACATGTGGCTACGCCACTGGTTAATCCATCATCGACAAGTCCAGCAACTTTTTTGGCATCAACAAACTTGACTTGATAAATTCGATTTGACTTTTCTTCTCACATGTTTCAATGGTCGTGTCTATTTTAGGAAATTTAGTTTTCATTTTTTTTTCTTTTATTTTTATTTTTTAATTTTTGACTTTTCTTCCTGCCAACTACCCTTAACTCACTTACTCTTTTAACCGGCCCTTTTTCAACTCCAAACATGAGTCTGCTTGAGCCGCTGCTATATTTTCTTCTCCTCTTATTCAAAGTTGGAAAATGCAACAAGAGAAAGACAATTGAACCAAAAAAATAGAAAAACCAAAAGGAATTGTTGAAAAATTGATGAGCTTATCTTTCTTGTCTCCTCTTTTTTCTTCTTCTTTTTTGTCGAATCCCTCTCAATTTTTATATATTTACATAGTCCCAAATCTGTATTGTATATTTAAAGTACTCTTTAGAATTGCATTGTTCAATTTATTTTTCTAAGTTTGCACTATTTGTCAATTAATTATTGGATGTCCATTTTCTTTAGTTCAATCTTTGTCTTTTTTTTTTTTAATTTTCAATTTTTTTCCATTAAGTATTGAATTTTCAATTTTTTTTTACAATTAAACTCTCATTTTTTTAAACTAAGTTCTCTAATATCTTTTTATTCAATTTTTCAATTAAAAAATTTTAAATCTAATTTTTCAAAAATTTTAATTTTTTAATTAGATCTTTATCAATAGATGTAAAATTGTTATTCTTACCATTTTCGTAGCATATCGCAAGAAATTTATTAGCTATAAAAATACGAATATAAAGAGTTATTTGATTATCACGTGGTAAGTTTTTTGCATATCATATGATAATTTTTTAAAAATAATTTTTAAAAAATTCATTAGTAATGATAATAAATTTTAAAAATATAAAAACATTCTTTAAAGATATTGGTTAACTAACACAGGATGAATATTAAATATTTAAGTAATTTTTGCAAATATATATAAATTACATATTATTCAAAAATTCATATAAATTATACTTACAAATACGTTTGTATTATGAAATTAGTAAATAACTAATTTTTATATATTTAATTTTGATAATTAATAAATAAATATTTTATATATACTAAAACGAAAAATGTAATTTACTTAACTAAATCATTTTTAATATTATTTGAATTAAAAATTATCACCGGCCAAGCGGGGGCACAACTATTGTTTATAGGCTTAATAGCCAAATAAGCCCTCAACCTTTAGCCCAAAATGGAATTCAGCCCTAAACGTTTTGTCGCATGAAATTCAGTCTATAAACTTTTATTTCAGTAGAAATAGACCAAATCTGTTAAATGACCTAACTGCCGTTAGTTTTGCATACGTGGCACGCCACGTGGCAGCTAACTAAGCTATCTACGTCAGCTGCCACGTATGCAAAACTAACGGCAGTTAGTGTCATTTAACAGATTTTGACTTAATTACATAATTGTAAAAGGTTGAGGGTTTATTTCCACTAAAATAAAAGTTTATGAATTAAATTTCATGCAATAAAACGTTGAGGCTAAATTCCATTTTGGGTTAAAGGTTGAGGGTTTATTTGGTTATTAAGCCTTGTTTATATTAATGAAGTCAATATTATTATATTATAGTTTTATATAATATTTTGTTACTTATATAATATTGATAAAATTAATTATAGAAAAGATTTTCACAAATTAATATAATTTTTTAAATAAATAATTTTTTATAATTTATTCATATTTTAAATTTATCTTAATAGTTATATTAGTGGTGCTACGTAAATTTTTTTTATTTTTATATCGTACCAATAAAAATGTTAAAAAAATAAGGTAATTAAATATATAATACAATATATATTTTATTTTTATAATGACATTACATTTGTATAATTGAATAATTAATCATGTGTAATATAATTATTACATCAAGTACAACAAACCAATAATTTGTAAATTGGGTTAAACTTATATACAATATGTATCATAGAAGTAATTAAAGAAAAAAATTATAGACAAAAAATTTGATGATAAATAAAGTGAAAAATACATGCTAAAATTTTTTAAAATCACGAGTAAACTTATAGCCAAAGTTAAAGAAAATAAATGTAAAAGTAAAGTTGAATTTTATTTTATTTTTACCCTTAATAAATTTTAACAAAATTTAGTGGTATTAATATAAAAAAATTACATATCAATTACATATATATTATTTAAAAAATTGAGTGGCAACAATTGACCCCTCTGTCTATGGTGGCTGCGCCATTGTCTGATGATTTTTTTTCTTCATTCCAGGAAATGATACTGTTTATTATTGAGATATTAAAAATATTTAAAATTAATAATATACAAAATAAAAATATTTAAACTTAAAATATTGAAAGATCGATTTTTAATGTTAATATTTTAATATTTTAAATTTTCAATCCAAATAAATAAAAATATTTTTATTAATATAATAATATTTTATGTAGGGTTAAATTAAATAAAAGTTTAAAATATCATATCCAAAGTTTAACTTGAGTAAAATTGTATTCATGAGCTTGATAAATAACTTAATCATAGATATTTATTTTTTGAGAAATATTTTCTTATTTTCTAAAGCGTAAGACAATTTTCACAGAAATAATCTGATTTTTCATTAATCAGGAAGTTTTTTTTTTATATGTAAACAAAAATTTGAAAACACAAAATCATTTCTTGAAAGTCATTGTCATTGAACCGAATGAAATCTATTTTTTTTTTTTTAAGAGAGAATGAAATCTAATTAAACTTGGCTTTTCCACGTACCAGAACATGGGTATTTAAGCAAAACAAACACTTGAAATCGCAAAATCATTTCTTGAAAGTCATTGTCATTGAACCGAATGAAATCTATTTTTTTTTTCAGAGACAGAATGAAATCTAATTAAACTTAGCTTTTCCATGTACCAGAAAATGGTTATTTAGGCAAAAAAAAATTCACGGCTTGCGTGACCATATGTATATACCTAAGTTACTTCATATGTAGTAAAAATTTTTTGTTTCTTCTTGCAAGCATAGTCCCATATCCAACAAGTGTATTTTATCACTTTAAATAAACATAATAGTTAAACATACCCTTAATCTTTTGCATAAAATGGATATAAGTATTTATCGTTTTATTGTATACAACTCAATTCATAAATTTTTATTTTACTGTAAATAAACACTCAATCTTTTAAAGTTATATAATTAAATCCAAATGTATTAAATATTACTAACTTTCATTTGTATTGCACACGTGATGTACCATTTGACAATACCCAAAGCTATTTCCGTTAGTTGCCACGTAGAATATCCAAACGGTAGTTAATATCATTTAACAGATTTGGACTTAATTACATGATTTTGAAATGTTGGGGTTTATTTATAATAAAATAAAAGCTTATAGACTTAGTTAAATGCAATGAAACATTGAATGCTTATATTCATTTTATGCAAAAGATTGAGGGTATATTTGGTTATTAAATTTTTTAAATATAGAACATGAACTTTATTAAATATATATACGGATAATTATTTCAAACACCACAAGTAGAGTTTTTTTTTCTACAAGCAAGATTAAGATCATGACACATGTCCTATTTTATTTATTTATTTATTTTTTTAATATTTTTATAGAACATACATCATGATCCTAATATTACTTGTAGAGTAAAAAAAACTCCATCGACAATATATGTAATAATTATCCAATATATGATATATAAATGTGAAAACATAGCGAAAAAAAAAATCCATAAGCCTACCAAAAGTTATATCAGATCTAATCTTACCTTCTTAGGATGACATGTAAATAGTCCTATCTAAACATATAGCAATTCAAGCAATTCTGATGTGAGAATTTAAAAACAGCTACCGTCTTTTTGTTTGACTTGAATGAAGAGTCACTTGCAAAAAACCAACTCAATATTTTACAACTTTTATTCTCTCTTTCTATGTCACTTGTAGACCTGATCATGAATTGAGCTAGGTCAGATCAAGTTTGAGCGTGTCTAGACATGATATTAATAGATTTTATATGTGCTCAAGCCCAATCAAGTCCGATGTTTAGACCTAAATTTTTTGTTTAGGCTTGTTTTTAAAAATAACAAAAAAGCCCAAGCTCATCCAAATAAATCAAATTTTTAAAAATAAAATTTTTTCATTATATTATTAAGTTGGGTTTTTTAATTGAGCCATTTAATATGGGCTTCTTTAATTGTTAATAATTAGGGATATTTAATTGGTTTTATTGATTAGGCTCAATTTTATTGGGTTTAATTGATTTTGGCATATTTAATGAGTTTATGTAATGACGTATTGGAATACTTAAACATATATATAAATATTGTCCGATCGGGCCATAGTAAGCTTGGGCTTTTAAGGGTGAGATCAAGGCCCGATTCGAATTTTGATGGGGTCTATTTTGTTTGCCCATGCCTATTTTAATGGATTAAATATTTTGTCAAAGCTCGACTAAATATTGAACATGCTTTCGAGCTTGGACAAATAGTTCGACCCTTAAGCAGACTAGTCACTTGGAACATATATTTGTAACGTCCGAAATTAAAAATTCCGAACTAAATTTTTTTTTTGATGCTATCTTTTTCTTTCAATTAATCAGTAACAATAGGTTTGCATTCGGTATCGGTGTAAGTACAATTCATCTTTTCATTTCAATCAAGTCCATATACCATTAATTCACTTAATAATAATAAATTAAATACAAACTATAATATAATAACTACGGTTCCGTTCATAATAAACTTCACATAAGTTACATCTCACTAATTTCCGATGCATATTTATGCTCTATTTCATAAATACAACTGGTGTGCAAATACGTGTCTGAATATAAATAAACATTTAATAAATACCTGATCACTTGGTACTTTTAACTTCTAGCGATTTCTTCGATTAACTAAAAGCAGCGAACTTCTTGTATACCAATAAGCTATCTGGGATGGTGAGAAGGGGGGTGAGCTTTGGGAAAGTCCAGTAAGAAACATATATAAAAGTGCACATTATAAAAATAATTTAAAATATGAATATTAAAACTTTTAAAATCATTTTATGCAGTAATACTTTATGTAAACAATTTATATAAATCATTTCAGTATACAATGCAATAAAGCGATTTATTTAAAATCCTTAAAATAGGATAAATACACTTACATCAGAAAAACATATATACTGTAAAACTTGTATCACTTCTTTTGTCACTTGAAATCAAATCATGTATCATTCTTGTAAATCAAATCATTCACTATTCTCGTAAATTAAATCATTCAGTAAATCAATCATATGTCAAAAGTGACTTATCGATTGTGATAATCGCAAATTTTCATATTTTTGGAGATAGATATCTGAAAATTTTAACTTTTAGATGTTAATAGATTGGTTGAAATAAATAAATTTACTTAAGGATTGGAATATATCGAAATTATAATACTTAGTCAATTGAAAAAAAAATTAATAATTAGGAATTTAATTCAGGTATTAAGAGGAAAAAAAAATAAAAAGATGTGTGTATATATATACATAATTATATATATATACACACGTATATGTACAAATATAAAAGTGTATTTATATAAATAATAAATGTTATTTTGAATTAAAGTGTGTATATATATATATATTAATAAATAATAAAATAGGAACTATATGATTTAAGAATTATATATATTTATAATATAATTTGTACTTATGTGTGTTTTAAAAATATATATAGATAAAGTATAAATTATATTTATATATAAAGATATATAAATAGTATATGTTATATATATATAATTGTAAATATAAAATAGATTTATAATATATATATTAAAAAAAAAAGTAAAAGTGATGCAGCAAGCTTCTCGTGGAAGCATGGTGCAGTGCAAAAATTAAAAGCAAAAATGAAAAAAAAGAAAAGAAAAGAGGGGGAATTGATTAATGGACCATGTGTCACATTTCTAGTGGATGAAATATTAATAAGAGAGTAGCAAAATGGGATTTTTCCAATCTTCTTCAGCCCCCTTTCACCGACTTATTTCCCCTGTTTATGCTGCTGCCGATTTCTCCATTTTTGGCCAAGCTTCTTCACGTATCTCTCGTCCTTACATAATAAATTCACCATGTTTCATCAATAAAATACTAAGTCATCATCATAGAACTTGTCCCATACCTTAAGAATAGTTAAAACTCAAAATATGATGGAAGAAATCCAACGCTGGGGGCTACCTAAAGGTGCTGTACAATTCTGTTTTGAAGAAGAGGTAAGAGAAGAGATGCTTTTGATTAATCTTACAAATCATTTATAGTTGTATTAGGTTAGTAAAGCATGAATATTATGTTTGGAATCTTAAAAAAAAAAATTGAAACGAGATGATGTATAGTGGTAGGAGA
Organism: Heritiera littoralis; assembly: GCA_031772115.1. Taxonomy (NCBI): domain Eukaryota; kingdom Viridiplantae; phylum Streptophyta; class Magnoliopsida; order Malvales; family Malvaceae; genus Heritiera; species Heritiera littoralis. The sequence continues at coordinate 8,465,232 of JAPDPK010000008.1, read as the reverse complement.
GGGTTCGGCCATGGTGGGTTTATAATAGAATCAGGATGATTTTAATGGTTGATGCGAGGGAAAGGGAAGCATGTGATGAAATATGTTTAGCCATGATGATAATTTAATTAAATTATAAGGATCCATGGAGGGTTCAGTTAAGGGTGTGTATAAGTGAAACTATGAAAATCTTGATGCTTGATGGATGGGAAATGTTAGAAAATAATGATTTGAATTTAGCTATAATGATAACTGATGAATTCATGAGTACATCATGAAGAGGGCCATTCGGCCATAATGAAGGAGATAATGATGTTGAGGTAATTTTAATACTTGGTGATAGTGAAAATTTTGTATGGAATAAATAATAAGAATTAATTGTATAATTAAATTGAAATATGAGTAGTGTCGTGTAAAGGAGAGACATTTGGCTATAACAGGGAATAAATGAGGATGGTGAGTTCTTGATGTGTAGGTGTTAAACTCCTAAGTAAATATATAAAGCTAGAATTAATTAAAGAAAGAAAAATACTAGAGATAAGTCCATATGAACAATCGGCCATGTGGATGAAGAACAAATATTGACGAGTTAAGCTTAAAGGATGAGATTCCATGTAAAGTCTCATGATTTATTGAGTAGGGAATAAAGAATTAAGGATTATTAGAGTTGGAAAAGGATATGATTTAATTATAGTCATGTTATGGTATTTAGTAGAAAATAAAATAAATTAATTCTTGAGAAAGATAAATAGAAAATATAAATTAGTGGAATATTCATTTTAATTATAATATGGAATTTTGAAAATATAAGTTGATGTTATTGTGCAGTGTTAACTCGGGAAATAAAGAGACGTAGAGATGCTATCGGATTTTTATACTGCGCGAAAGTAGAGGTAAGGAACATATATAGGAGTTGCATAAAATAATCTTTACTTGCATTTAGAAATTTTTGGATACCGAATCATAACTGTTTACTCGCTTAATCCTCCCAAATGAAAAATAGAAATCTATCTTAAATTTCTATAGATCCAAATATTGCCTTACATGAAAAGATTTACATCAATCGCTTTGAATGAAATGATTTACATGAATTGCATTACACGAAATGATTTATATGAATTAATTTCCACGAAATGATTTACATGGATTGATTTACATAAAATGAATTACATGACGTAAATTACATGAAATGGTTTACATGAATTGAGTAAATGGCATAAATGATGATTTATTAATTATGTGCCAATGAGTTAATTGTATATTTAAAGTTTTCATTAGTTTCTAATGAATTTATGGCTACCAAATTTAATAATTACTCTTTATATGATTTTGAACTGATTGAAGATAAGTGCTATTTAAATGATTTCTATTGTTAATTCTATGATTTATGAAAATGATTTGGATTGACTAAAGATAATTGCTATTTAAAATGATTCTACTATTGAATTATATGATTTAAGGAAAATGTTTTGAGACGGTCGTTCCTTAGTGATCATGCATACTGTTACCGACTGCGAGACCTTGATCAAGTCCGCAGATTACCGACATATTGATTACCGGCTATGGGATTATTATGGTCAAACCCACAGATTTACACAGCGAGCACCCGACCAGTGCGAACTGTGACCGACCGACGATGGCCATTCGTTACCGATCGTCCCTTCGGGGATACCGATATTGTTTTATGCATGATTCTATTAGATGTGACTGTCTCCACTGAATTTTATTTGAATGATTTGAATACCGAATTGAGTGAGGTGATGAATGACCCGTAAGGTACTTCGGGCCCTCACAATAAATACCAAATACTTTGAATACTGAATGAATTGATTTCTAAACGATTTGAATACTGATTTGACAGAAAGAAAGAAAGGTTTGAAATCAAATGATTGAAAGTGATAAACTTAAATGAATAGCTTTATTGTATAAGATGAAAATCTTGCTTATATTGACATTTAAAACTGTTACCGAAGTTGCATACTGAAATTTGTTTTATAACATCGCCTACATAAATGGCTTATATATTGATTAATGATTTAAAAGTGCATCGTATAAATTATAAACTGTTTTATACGGATTATTGATTTGAAATAGCATCACATGGATTATTAATTGTTTTATATTGATTAATGAGTTGAAATTGCGTTGCATAAAATGTTAAGCGTGTTTTTAATATGCCTTTCTCTTAATTAGTAAAATAAGTGATTTTTATTTAACTGCATTTTATACGCGCTTTTATATATGTTTCTTATTGAGCTTTCCCCAAAGCTCACCCCCTTACTCACCATCCCAGATAGCCCATCAGTGTACAAGATATCCGCTGCCTCCGGGTTAGTTGAAGAATTCACTAGAAGTTTAAGGTATCAAGTGAACAGGTATATGTCTAGAATTTTATATTTATATTCGGATTTATAAATGCACAGCAGATGTGTTTGCAATGGGATGTAAATAGTGTGATGTTAAGTTAAAGCATGTTTATGAATTGTAATGAAAATTGTAAAATGAACTTACACTGACACCGAATGCAAACCGATTGATACCGACTAATTGAATGGGAAAGATAGTAATTCAAAGGAAAAAGTTAGTCTGAATTTCATAATTCTGGATGTTACATCGATAGAAACTAATCTCTCAGAGATGCATACACGCAATACATCCCATAAGGGACCTGTATAGGAAGGCCAGGGATCCAGAACTCCTTAGCCAATCCTATGAAACATTGTATCGAATGGCAATCGTCGATCACTCACAGTTCGCACTGGTCAGGTGCTCACTGTGTAAACCTGTGGGGTTCGACTGTAACTCCCACAGTCATATAATGTAAAAGGAAAGGTCTGGGACGTCTCCTAGCTTAATCGTCATTGTCTCGTATGCATGATCATCAAGGAGACATCAATCTCGTAAAATCATTTCATATAAAATCGATTCATGTAAATCCTTTCAAGAAATTCAATTCACGTAAAATACTTCATGTAATTCAAATCATGTAACATATTTTATATAAATCATTTCATGTAATTCAAATATGTAAATCACTTCCTATAGTTCCAAATCATGTAAAACATTTCATGTAAAATAATTCCTGTAACTCATTTCTTGTAAATCAATCTGTGTACATCATTTATGAAAGGTGATTTGTGTGAATCATTTCATGTGATTCAATTCATGTAAACCATTTCTCGTAAAATCAATCCATGTAAATCATTCATGCAATGAAATTCATGTAATTCATTTCATGTAAATCATGTCATATAACTCAATTCATGTAAATCAATTCATATAAATCACTACATGTAATCCAATTCATATAAAACAATACATGTAAATCAGTTTGTTTGATGCAATTCATATTAAGTAAGTCACTTCATGTAAATCATTTAAATTAAATCATTTCACTTAAATCAATTAATGTAAAACATTTCAAGTACTGCAATATTTATACTTGTAGGAATTAGAGATAAATTCTATTTCTTGTATTCGGAAAACTTGGGTAAGAAGCAATTAAAATGAGATTTTCGAGAGTTTTAAATTGCAAATAAAACATATCCTATGCAACCTCTATTTCCGTGCAATATTAAATCCAGTAGCTCTACTTGTGCCTCTTTATCTCTCGCACCTCATACTGCACAATAAATCTAAATTATATTCAAAATCCTATATTACAAATATTAATTCTAATAAATATTTCATAGTTCAATTCTAATAATTATTCTATAAATCAATTACTCTATCAACCCTTATTTCCTAATGTATCATTTTCATGGAAATTTATTTTATCTCATATTAAACATTAACCCCTAATTATAATTGAATTGACTTATTCTTCTAATCTTAATTTCATTAAAATTTTCTTATCTTTAATTATTTTTATTAAGATCAAGTATTTTCTTCTTCTTCTAGTATATTTATTGCTTTCTAATTCCATTTTGCAATAATCTTTATTCACTACTACTATCAATTTTACCATTTACTTGTATCAATTTACTTCCATTTTATTAATTCTCATAATCAATTTATTTTAATTTCTATTATTTGTCACGATGTAACTTTTCCATTCTTGAATTTCATTCATCATTTTCCCAATTATAGTTAAAATCCCACATATAACTATAATAGATATTCTATAAGTTCCTATATTTCATTTTATCAATTTCGATAATTTTATTTATTTAATTTTTCACTAAATATTTTAATATAACTATAATTAAATTGAAGTCTTTTCCCCAATTCCAATCCCACTAATAATTCATATTTCTATTCTAATAATTATTTTATTAACTTTATTCTCTATTTTATCAACATTTTTCTTATCTTTTCTATTTTCTTTTCTTTTCTTTTCTTTCTTTTCTGGTTTTCATTTCTTCCGCTGTCGGCAGCCTACATTTTTTTTGCTCCTCCCAACAACCAAAACCGACAGCTCCACACTACCATGTTTTCATGTTTTGCTCATTCTCATCCAACTCTAGTGTCATATACACTTTCTACTCATCCAAGATTTTCATCAAACGTATTCAATTCATCAAAGTCTTTTCTCTATTAAACAGCCCCTGTTTTGGTCGAACAACACCCAATTCACGCCACTTCATGTCCTGAAATTTGCCATTTAAATCAAGCTTCAACTAAGTTCCTATAGATATCATTCATCATTTTCTATTAATTCCTACCTAACAAACACCAAAATTTCCATTATTTCTTCATTTTTCTTCCATGGCAGATTGGGTTCTACACTTCTATACTCTCATTTAGTTCAATATAAAGCTTTACTCACATCAACCAAACTTGAAACAAATGAATTTCATGGCTAACATCAAAGAAAAGTCACTCCATAAGCTTACATTGCTTAACCGAAGTGTTTCAGACACCAAACCCAGGTTCATTCTTCACGTTACCCTCTCCAAATTCTGGGTTTAAGATGATTTTATGATAAGGGATAGACTTTGTGAAGAAGGTTGAAGGATTAATGAAGAGAGGATGGAGTTTTACCATGCAAACGTGAGGAACTTGGGCAGAATCGATGCAGCAGAAACAGGAGAAGGGGAAGGTCGGTTCCAGCAGAGAAAAACGTGAGAACAAAGTCGGTTATGGGTGATAAAGTGGTTGAACTTTGCTTTACTTGTCTTCTTTATTTAATATTACATCCAATAGAAATCAACCACCTACATAGCTACTAGATTTTTTTCCCTCTTTTCTCTCTTTCTCCTTTTTTTTTTTTTAATTTTTTTTAATTTTTTATACAAGTCTGCTTTGCAGACTTAAATGTTGCGGCAAGCTTGCTTTGAAGCTTGCCGTGACATTATTATTATTATTACTTTTTATTTATTTATTTATTTATTTTATATATATTGTACATATATATATACTTGTATATTAAATATATATAATATACATACATATATATTTTATATGAATAAATATTATATATAAAATCCTTACAATATATATTTTATTATTTATATATTGTTCTAATTTTTATAATCTTTATTATATGTTTATATATATACACATATATTTCTTTAATTTTAATTACTCCATTTTTAATTTGATTACATTCTAAAATTTAATTTTCATTTAATTGAATTAATTCTCCCAACTCCTAAATATTCCATGTTAATTATAGAAGTCCACATAAATAAACTTACTCACCAAATTCGAAAAATCACGGTTATCACAATTATCCCTATTATTCCCTATTTTTTTGGAGCTTTGAAATGGCTGAACATGGATTCATTGAAGCGGAATATTGAAAATTGTGGCTTTTTTCTGAGCAAAGCTCCAGTAAGAAGGCATCTTGTAGTGTTTAGATATCCTGGTCATCAAAATGCTTTAATTTCATAAGAGAGAATCTGTATACACCAAGGTTTCAAATAGCGACCGCTATCTCGCGGTAGCGGCAGTGGCCGCCACCGCTATTGCGGAAATAACGGGTGTGAGTACGGATCACACCTGTATCGGTCGATCGCGGCCGTTATAAAACGCCATAACGGAGGAAAGCAGTAATAGCGGTCCGCTATCGCCGGTATCCTCCGTTAACTTCATACTATAAAAAAAAAAAAACAAAAACAAAACAAGAGAATAGAATACACAAAATTACCATAGCAAAATATCAGCTTCAATTAACAAAAAATCAACATCATCAGTCACAACAACTCAATCACAAAACTCATAAGCAAAGCAAGAAACAGAGCAATTTTTTCCTTTGATCCAGATCTGAGAATGGGATCTGTGGGGGGAAAGGCGTCAAGCGTGATGGCAACCAGTGAGGGCGGAGGGCCTTGAGGCAAGATAGGACTGGCGACTGGCGACTGGCGACTGGCGACTGGTGACTGGCATGGGATCGTCGGTGACTGGGGGAGCATGACGTGGCCATGGGCGGCTGTCGTAGGCTCGGCTCGCAACACTGGTGGGCGGTGGCGCGGCGTGCGTGCCCTGCATTTGTCGATTGCTTGCCACCGGCGTGAGTGACTGATGGGGTAAGGGACGAGACATGAAGGACTGGAGGCGTGGAGGACTGGAGGGAGGGTGTGGTTGAGATTGGGGCAGGCGGCTAAGGTTTAAGGCTTTTGTTTTCATTATAAACGACGTGTCTTTTTTTTTTAGGTTACAAACGGTAGGGGTCTTTGTTTTAGGTTATTTGTATTAAATCAAGAGTGTGTAAATGGGTGTTGGGCAGGCCAGCTAGAGGTTTGGGTTGGGTTTTCATTTTTTTTTTACATTATAAATGTTTTGGAATTTGCATTAGGTAAATTGAATTAAATTATTAATATAATTATTTTACTATAATTTGTAATGTAATTAAATATACAATTAATTATTATTTTAATTTAAAGAAAAAGAAAATAATATTTTTTTGATGAGAAAAGGAAAATATTATTAATGTTTATATTTGATAATAGAAATGTGATGGCTTAAGTTAATTGATTGTGAAAAATTAATATTAAATGTTTAATGTAAGCATTAATCAAACATTATTATAACTCAAGAATATTGATAATGTGAATGTAATAAATTAAATTATTGTTACTAATTCAAGGGTTGAAAATGTGAACAATTAATGGCTCAAATTCAATTGTCATTTGTTTATGAAAATGTGATGTTTTTATTATATTTGTTTATAATTATTTGTTTAATAAAAATATCAGACATGCGATCACGTGAAGAATAATTATTTTTAAATAATTAATATAGTGATTCTTATTAATTCATAATTAGTTATCTCTATTTTCCATAATTGTTATTTTTCATTTATCATAAGTAATTTTTTAAATATGAATGCTTTATTGTAATTCAAAAAAATTATGAATAACTTTTCTTTCATCTGAATAATAGACTTTAGGTATAATAAATTACTTTAAAAAGTATAAAATAAGATTTTTATGATTATGAATAAAATTATGACATTTTATATAAAATTGTGCAAAATAAAAAAAATTCACGACCGCAATGACCGCGATGACCTCAATTACTGTCGCTATGTCCGCAACCGCGATAAACGCAACGCGGCCGCGACCGCAATTTAAAACCATGGTATACACTTTTCATTTTACTCTTAAAACTCCACTACTAAATACATTCTTTCCTAAAAAATATTCTTTACACACTTTCAAGCTTGGTGAAATTATTAAATTGACCTTCGATTAATTTCTAATTTTACATCACCATTTCTTTCATCGGTTCTTCACCCAATATCCCTAATTAAAACCCTAATTTTTTAAGCATCTGAGAATTTTTCCAAAATCACCAAAAATCTTCAAAATCATTCATTTTCTCATTTTTAGATATGTTTTGTTAGCTATTTTTTGTTTTTTGTTTTGTGTTATTTTGTTTTGAAATGAATATGAAAGTGGAGAATGATCTATACTGTGACTTGCACGAGATTGTGTTTCTCATGCAAGCTAACTTTCATGAGACAATTAAAATTTGGAAACATGCAATTTTCGCCCGATTTCAGTATTTTTTTTTTCCGAAAATCTTACCATATTTTCTTCCATGCTATAATAATAAATTTTTCAATCAAACTATCAAATGTTTTCATTTTTTTTCTTGATATTTAGAGTTTACATAAGAGAAGAACAGTTAGAGAAGAAATAGTTGAGAGACGAGAGGAAGAAGAATAGAGGAAAATTTTTGGTTACTTTAATAATTTTATTAAGCTTAAAATGATTTTTTTGGTTGGAGGATGTCTAGTTGATATGAAAGAATGTAATCTTAAATTATTTCGAAAAAAAAAAGTGAGCATGTTAACAAAATGGAAATTACCACATCATTTTTTAATATATATTTATAAAAAAATCTGATGATCTTTAATAGTTTTAATAGCACTCAACAAACAAACATGACGGTGCCACTAATTTTTTAATTTAGTTTAAAAAATTATAATATGCTATAAGGTTTGAATTTAAAGCCAAATAATCTCAACTCGATCCTTTTTTATTAGATAAGATGTGATGGTATTTTTTTAACTGTATACATTTATCCGTTGAGCTGCAAAGAAATTACTTCAACTGTACCCATTTTTTGGATTAATTTCCAGAATAATTATACCTTAAGAATCAGTCTCCCTTCTTTTCTCCAGTTATGTATTTATTTACTTATTTATTTATTACTGTTCATCACTCTGCCGTAGAAATATATGACGATTGACGTAGTGCTTCTTTTCTATCATTTCTTATATATCCCTATTTTAGCAATGTCAATCGTTATTTCTCAGGAATGAAATGTTGTTATTTTCCAGAGTATTTATATTCCAGCGGGTTGTCGTTGAAGTTCCTGAAACTTTGTCTTGTATATTATAAATTAGGTTGCAGCAACCATTCTGTTAGATATAAGAGAGTAATGATCTTTTGTTTTTTCACATGTTTTGGTTTCCTAGAGTACTTATAATTGCAGCCAACAGCTAACAGTTACTCTCGATCGCCTACAAGCTAGCATTGTTAGTTAATTACTTTGTTATACATAGATTTTTAAACTGAAATTAAATTGCCTTCTGATGATTATTGTAGTATCGAATTCCAGTAAAGTTTGTCAAAGTTTTTGAGCCTTTCAATCCCTTGAAGAAGGCCTTGGTTATGCTAAGTAAGTTCAAAGTATATATGAATTAATTCCATACCATAAGAAGATGGTATGTACCTTTGCATTTATTTCAATTGAAATATCAAGATCCAATATCATGTAAATTGTTTTACTAATTTTATCTATCCCAATAGCTCATGCTCATTTCAAGCATTAAAAAAATAGCAATGGCTAATGATTATGTCGAAAGATTTAGTCCAAACTTAGATCTTTTGAAATCTAAATATATATATATATATATATATATATATATATATATATTATATTGAAATCATCAAACTTAAATCTTAGATCTTGAATTCTCCATCGATAATAAATATAGAAAACAAAAATAAAAACAAAAACAACGATAATAAATATAGAAAACAAAAATAAAAACAAAAACAACAAAAAATAAATCCAATCCCTCCTGACACTTGCTCTCTTGATTATGCGACGAAAAATACTAGACAATTAAAGGTTTGGAGATTAGGTTTCCGGTCTAGAATAAATTCAACAGATGATTAATTAATGAAGATGCGCATTCCTTCTTTGGGTTTAATTTAATTAGCTTTTTTTTGGACCATATCCACCTTGCATGGGTTAGGTGAGGTTGGTGTAAAATTCATGCAACTGGAGTTATTTACTCAACAAAAGAACACAAGGGGAAATGGAAATTTTAAATGAAGAAGGGAAGAAAGAATGCTATCTGATGGGAAGTTTAATGTCGTTGTGGTGTGGAGAGTAAATGGCTGCAGGTTGTTGCTAATTGCTATTAATGTAAAAGCGTACGAAATTTATAGAATCCAGCGTTTGATAGGATAAAAGAAGAAACTCATATCACCAAACACTTCAATGTAGTATGTACAATAGTCAATGTCGTTTCCCGCCTCATATCGAAAAAAAAGAATCTGACCATATCAAATTTTTTTTTGGTTTTATAGAAAAGATGTATTCGGTTCAAGTTGCAAGTACACTCTTACACATTGGCTTGGTACACTCAAAGAAATTAATTTCTTTAGGTATTAGTCTCAAGAATCTTATATTTGACTTACAAAATGATACTTGTTTACCATTGCATCCAATCCTTGAGGTTAGCTTATTAATAAAAGTATAGGTCTTAGATCAAGGCTTCACCTAACCATTCCTTTTTCTCTTTGTTTGTGAAGGTTACAACTTAATCAAGGTTCAAGTTTCTGAATTTAATCCCACCACATAAGTTAAAGAATAAATATTGAATTGGCTGCCTTGAACATTGTGGAACTTTTGGACCAAATTCAATTAATCAATTCTCAAATATTAGTTTCAGTAAAAGGTCTAAAAATTAACATATAGATATGACACATAAATTGAATGCATTTGCATTTATTCCATTAATTTAATATGCAAGAATTATTATCGTATAATAATCAATATATTTTTTATTTAAAGAATCAAAATTGATTTTTTCTTTCAAAATCAAATTAAAGTAATGATTTATGTCATTATATCCTAATCTTGTTCACTTACAGCATATTTGATAATTATGCTATAATAATTTATTAGATAATAGTATTTAACCAATATTTAAAGATGATGGTGTTCAAACCAATATTCCATGGCCTTAAGTATTTACTTCTTCAGAGTTCTGTGAATTCGAAAATGGACATATTAATGAGGTAGGTAAATGAAGTAGAGAAGGCTAGCATGGATCCAAACTATTTTTATTTATTTTATTTTTAATAAGAACTATGCATGATGATTTAAGTAGTGAAGCCGATGGGGCAGTCTCACTGAAATCTAATAAAGAAAACCCAAAGCAGCTATTTATAAGCTTGTCGATGATAGAGAAGGACGAAATACGAGAGAATCTAAAGAAAAACACCATGGGAAAGACCTTAAGCATCAAAAGACTGCAATCAACGAAAACTCAGCAAGTACAAAAATATATTCCTTTCTCCTTCGTATTCCTGTTGGGCCTCCATTTTTCATGGTTTTTTCTTTGTTATGCAGTAGTTGGATCGGATTTCTTGAAGGATTTCATGGTTTTGGTGGTTTTGCAGAAGGGTTTTACAGTGGTGCCGCCATGGGTGGTTGTTATGTACAACACCATATTCTTTAGAAATTGTGTTAGTCATCCAGAGGAGAAGAAGAACGAATTGGACCGGTTTTGCATCGACTGTCTTCAGTCCTTTTGTTCTCATTGCCTTTCTTCTCATGCTTTTCACAAGCACGTCAAGGTCTCTCTTCTCTCTTCTTTTCTTAAATTTATATTTCTCGTTATCTTTAATTAATAACTAATAAGTTTATATTAAAACAAATTAATTAACAAGTGATTTTCCCACTTATTAACATTGAAGATTCGAAGATACATCTACAGCGATGTGATCAATCGACAAGATTTGTGTAAGCTCTTCAATTGTTCTGGCATCCAGGTCCGATTTCTATACTTCAATATTTAATTATACTAATTAAATCAATCATTTTTTAGATTAATCAACTGTCATTTCTGATATACCTAATAATTCGTATATATTTTTATATTTGTATGGTATAAAATCATATTTATCATGCCAAAATTTATGTTAATAAAAAGACAATATTTTTTCTTAAATTTTGTTAAACTCGTATATAATTTTTATTAAATTTTAATAGATATCATTAGCTTGTCTTCATTCATATTAGTTTTATATTGTGCCTAAAATTAACATATCTAATTTATGTAATTTATGACATGCCAATATAGTGAAATTTTATGGCAGTACTCTTTATGAACAAATGTTGAATTTTTCATGGCCTCATCCACCTTTTTATGCATAACTTTGACTAATCAAAATAAAAATAAAATAGTAATAAAAAGGAAAGTAGTCTAGATAACAACCATATAAGAATCTTACTAAGGCCTATTTGGTACAGATGGAGGTTTTGTAAAAAGCTCTCTTCGAGTAGATCTTTTTTCAAAAATATTGTTAAGAGAATATAAATTAGTGTTTGACAAATTAATGAAAAGTAAGGTAAAATATTGAAAACTATTTAATAAATTTTTTATATATTTTTAATTAATGTAAAAATAAAATAATATATTTTGTTAAATTAAATCACAAGTTTTTTAAGTGAAACAAATAAATAAAATAAAAATATCCTTGCTGATTAAAATAAAAAATTAAATGAAATAAATAAAAAAATTACACAATATAAAAAATTAATGTAAAATAATACAATCTTCTTCATAATTTTGTGAATTATTGAAGAGTAAAGTTGAGTGAAGGGGTAAGACTAGAAGAAGATCAAAAAAAAACTTAGAAAGAAGTAATTCGAAAAAATATGAAGGTGTTAGAGTTGGATGAACACATTACCTTAGGTAAGAATGTGTGGATGAGGAAAATTTATATATATGATTTAGCGTGAGTTCATATATTAATTCATATAATCTACCCTAATATTTTGAAATAAATACTTTGATGATGATGATTGAAGAGTAAAGCGAGAATATAAATAAATTTCACTAAATACATATTATTAAAATGAATACTTATTGAAAAAACTTTGATTTATCACTTCATCAAAAGAGTTAAAATTTGTTTCATGCATGAATTAAAAATTTTAAAAATTTTGAGAGACAATTAAACACCTGATATTTGCTTCTGCAATAGATAAATTCTTTCATGCCAAACATGCACAAAATCAGTCATGCTATTGATCTTATTCATCCTTCATCAATTATAGTTACTTAATGATAGGGACCGTGTTTATTATGCAGTAACCAAATTTTAAATAGATTTCAAACTTTCTTATACAAGTTAAGCCAAAAATGAATTTTCGAATGTTACTCCAATAATTATCTCGTGCAAATTTGAAAAAAGAAAATTAATGTGTATTTTTTTATTTTCAAACTATCACTTTCTTTATAAAACAATTAAACTGATCACCTGCCGACACCGTCCAAATACACACCGTAACGCATGCAATACATCACCATAGGAAATTCTCCCAGTTGAAGTATTATTGTAGCTAAAAAAATTTACTATTAAATTATGTTTTTAATAAATGATTGTGGCACACGTGCTCTCCTAAATTGTAATGTATTTTTTAAATATAATTTTATATTACATAATAATATTTTTTTTAATAAATCTCATGTTTTAATCTATTTTGAAATTTGAATTCGAAATTTTCAAATTAAAATTTCTAAATCATATTTACTCTGGTCCATGGTTTCTTAAGGGCTTCTTATTATGATCATTAGTAATACACTATCATTTGCTGTGATAAACAAAATTAATTCGTACCATTTTTTATTAATTTTTAATACATTTGATGAAAAATTTTAATATACATGATTTTCACAAAACCTACATTTGGGAATGCGAATGACGACTTTTTTGTTTAAATTTATATATTTAGCAGCATTTTTGGCGCATTAGATCATCAATTCCACTCTATGAACATTATATATGGTTTAAGGGTATAAATCTAATAATCTTAAGACATTATCCGGTAACATAATACGAAATCATACAAATAAAAGATATGAATGTGATATGTATGAATATGACAGAAATTTAAAAAAAAATTATTTTTAACATTTTAATATGAATTTTGAAATAAAATTTTCGTGTTTTATATGACATGAACACGAACACAAATTACAAATTACATATTGTGAGTCTAATTTAGGGCAAGCAAAGAGCATTGCCTTTTCTCTATCATCTAGTTTATAATATTTGTGTTGTTGGCAGACTTATCATACAAATAACGCCAAAGTGCTATTCCTGAAGCAAAGGACTCATCAGCAACAGCAACAACAACAATGTAGTTTAAGGGATTATAGCTGCACCACTTGTGACAAAAGTCTGCAAGATAATTCACTCTATTGCAGCATAGCATGCAAGGTCAATTTCGACCCTTTTTTTATGCGAGTTTTGTAGATAATTACATCTGATTTACCACTAAAATAATTTCTCGACAGGTTTTGGACATATTCGGAGATGAACAGTATAGTGAAGAAACCAGTAATCATCACGGCAGTAAACTCCTGCCCTATCTCCACGATGAAGTTGAAGAAGCATGTGTTCGACGACTAACATCAACCAAGAAGCCAAGGCTAAGGCAAACTAGAAAAGGCGTCCCGCTAAGGGCCCCAATGTTCTAATTCGATAATGAACAACGAGGACATAGATCATCTAGCTCTACATATATACATACATATATATATATATATATATAGTACCATATATATGGTGTCTGCACTATTGCAAGTGTAATTATACTTATATATATATGGTTTCTGTACCTCTAAATCTTGTGTCAACTATATATATATATATATATATATATATATATATATATATATATATATACACACACACACACACACACACCCATCATAAGCTTTATAAATATCATAATTAATTTTTAATATTGAGTGCAATGGAGCCATAGTTATAGGATTCTTTATATTTTTTTTAACAAAAGATTCCACAATTTTATATAAATATATAAAAGCAGTAAATTAAAAAAAAAGTGAAGATGCACATTTGAATCTAAACATATTTGCCTGCCTATAGAAGGAAATTAACTAGAGTAATAAATTTTTTTACCATAATTGAAAATAAAAATAATATATTTTAATATATGAATTTGATGGTGTAAAATTTTAATTAGACTCAATAAAAATTATTATCTTTTATCATTTTCTCCTTGCTCAATAATATTTGTTGTCAAACTTTTCTTAAAAAATTACTTTTTATGATGTCACTAAGACATATATTATATATTTTAAAATTTTAAAATACAAATATAAGTTTGAAAAAAATACTAATTAATTATACACATATTTAAATAAAAATATTACTAATCCATGCATCGCATGGATCACATGCTAGTTTAAAGATAAAAATTAACAAAAAATTACAGATATTGAGATTTGAATTGCATATTTATGAAGAATTGGAAATTATTTTTTACAAGAACTACATATATAGATCTAATTAGTGATACGCATATTTAAATGAACTATATTACTACCAAAACCATTTTACAGCCATTTGTGACTTATAAAACTATGAATCTAAACATATATAGGTTACTTGTTTATATATATATAAAGAGAGAGAGAGAGAGAGAGGCGCAAACTTAAAAAAATTATTTCAATATATGTATGTATGGTACTATATATTTCATAATGAAAATTTGAAAAAGAAATCAAGAGAATAAGATGGTATATTAATATTCAAAATTAAGGTTGTTACAAATTCAAAATTCAGGTCACCAATTTCCTTTTTTATTTTTATATTATTTTTAACTGGTTAACTAATTAATTTAAATAATGAAATGAAAATATAAAAAATTTAAAAAAAAAACAAAAATAAGCATAAGAATAAATAAATGGACTTGGACCGCTTGGGACCAACTTCCAAGCCCATAAAGCCCAATCTAAGCGGAATTTGATCTTTGAGTTCGGCTTTGCCAGTGTGATTAGATCCCAAAAATAATATAACAGTGGTTTAATTCGCTTTGCTTTTTGAATTAACTTGAATTGGATGAATGCAAAATTTGCTTCTAAACTTTTGAATTAACACTTGTTTAGTCCAGACAAATTAGTTGTTTGCAATTTGAAAATGTTAAAAAGTAGCAACGTAATTCAAGTACAAATGTAAATTGAAAAATAAGTGGATTTAAATAGAAAGACTGATAAGAATTATTAATTTATGTTTTACTATTACATAATAAAGTTTTTATTAACCAACATTAGTTGAGATTGAGTGCTAAGAGACTCATGCCCCCCTTAAGTATAATCCGAGTTCGAATCATGCGTATGGAGTAAACCGTGCTGGAAGGGGCGCCTTACTTTCATGTGGCCGGACAGTTCCTTGACTTCGGAATAATTGCATAAAACGGATACCGAGAGGTCAAAAACAAAAAAAAAGTTTTTATTAATTTTTAATTAAGTTGGTGTTACTTAATTCATGACATCAACTCGATTAAGGATTTTATATTAGTATCTATATTATATATAATGAGATTAACCAAAATAAATATCACGAGTTAATTAATGACACAAATTCAGTCAAGGACATTGCTTAAAAATCAAAATAAAGTGATAACAAAATATAAAATTAAGGGTATTTTTATCTCTCTACTTTTTATTATACCTTTTTTAAATTAACTATTTTCAATTAGAAAACTACCCATTTATCCTTAAAAACACTACTCACACTTAACAGTTAACATCTTTGTGCTTCTGAAACAAACTTTATTTAAACCTCGCTAATATAAATGGTTCATTTTTTAGTAATGGGATTCCATATTATTATTTGAATGAAATGAAATATATAACGATATTGAGTAACCATTTTACACAGATTTTTTATTTTTTTCTTTCATCTAATTACAAAACCCGCTTTTCTAACCTTAAAAAATTAAAATTGATAAGGTAATTTGTTTTCATGTAAATGATTTAAAATTAAGTGAATGTCCGGATATTACCCGTTTTGCATAGAATTCATTTTCTTTCATTAATAAAAATTCAAAAGCCAACAACCACTTAGCCTAGTGCCTAAAGATGAGTTGTGACATATTGTAAGTCTTGAGTTCGAATCTAAGCACCCACATCTCCAATTATTTAATATTTCCATTGTAACCAAAAAAAATTTCAAAATTTATTAACAAGTGGTTGAAAAAAATGAAAATAGATTTTTTTAGGCATTCGGGCATAATTCAAATCTTAAAATTGTTATTGTTGAGAGAATTTTACTGTTTACGACTCTCGATCCAAATAAAATTAATTTCACACCATAAAAGAATAAAATTTAAAATTCGCAAACTTTCAATTTTGAATAACAAATTTCAAACAAAATCAAAAACCATTGCAATTACGAAAACTAGTATTTAAACTTCAATTAAATAAATCTTTTTTTTAAGCACAGGTATCTTCATCCGTTTTACGACTTGAGATTAATTTTATTCGGGCTAAGAGTAATAAATAGTAAAATCCTTCAAACAGTGAAGATTTCAAGACTCGAACATTATCCAAGTACTTAAGAAAGAAATCTACTTCTATTTCTTTCAACCATTTGTTGGTAAATAAAACTTGTTGCTAAACGTCTGACTCAAAACCCAACAGAAGCAATATCTGTGGAAGAAAAGTCTTGTAATTTATTTTCATTTAATAATAGATTTATAAATAACTTTTCCTAATGCGACATAATGGAATAAACAATTCTTAACATTTTTTTTAACATTTAGTCTTCAACTTATAATAAGATTTTGTTTTAGAAAAAAAAATCAAAAAGAAATAAGGAGAATATGATGATGCGAAGAAAGAAGAATAGAGCATGAGCAAGCAATCATTTCCCTCATTTTTTATTTTTTTAGTTTTTTGGTGGAATTTTTTTTTAATTTTTTATTTTATCTTATTATCTTCAGTATTCTTCACTTACCATGCCATTGTACCATACCTTGTTGTATCTACGTAGTGGAAGTGGACCATTGATAGTTGTCGACAACAGTAGTTGGCTTTGGACTCCAAAGTCGAACTCGCTCTACAAACCCTCTTTCGCTCTGTGCAACTTTCTGTTACCTCTTTTCGTCTTCTCTCCGTAATGTTTTTTGGGTTCTCTCATTTGAATTAGAGAAAATCCTTACTGTTTTTTTCGTTAGTTTGATTTGAACGATCAAAAGAAGAAATGGGTTCAGAAAGATCAAGGGTTGTTGGTAAGTTTTCTATTTTCAAAGCCCTAGATATCTCTCTTTGTTTTCTCAAATTTCCCAACTTCTGATTATATGTGAAAGTTTGTTATCATTCCTTTGTTGATGGAGCTTTAAAGGGTATATTGCATCTCCTTTTTTTTTTTTTTGATAATCCTTGGATTTGGTAGAAAATCGGGTTTTAGCTTTGACATTTGGTGATCTTTTGTTTATTTGAAGTTTCTCTTTTCAGATGCTTGAGGATGGAATTTTTTGTGTTTGGATTGATATTAAAGGTGAAAAATTTACAGGCTTTGCTAGTGAAAATCCATACAAGATTGTTATTGCTTTAATGGGGGTTTTATTGCCGGTGTCAGATGGGGCTTAAATATTAGAAAATATTTATGATTGCTAGTTTGTAACCTTGTGTGTGGAAAGTATCAGATATTGTAGGAATAAATGAAGGAATTTGGAATGATAGAAGCCGGTGTCTCTGTTCGTCAAGTATTTGTTATTTTTGTTTGGCCTTTGACTTGTGATTGATAAACCATGCTTGGATGTGGATTAAAATTGTTTTGTTCTTTGTTAGTTTATGTTTATTTTGGCTTTCTATTCTGAAGTACTCTTCTGAGTTTGATTTATATATATTTCTAGCTCTAACAGAGCCATTGTAATATGTTATAACTAATTAGATCTGGCAACAGTTGTTGACCGTACCTTGTTTCAAATACGGAATTTTGATATTGATTGAGTGCATTCTAAAACAAGAAGCGATAACCTTTAGACAAGCATCATCACTTTCTTTTCCATGCATTGGGCTTGTAGCATATGACAGTTATATATAATCCATGAAATTTTGCTAAACTGTCCATTTTGGCTATGATGCATGGACTGTGCTAGCTTTGAAGTTACTTTTTTATTTTACTCACTTCATAAATCAAGACAATTGATCCACTTCTCAAGGGATTTGTTGAGATTAACTTCAATACTCGTGATATGTGATGCATATGCAACTGTCAATGAGGTGCAAGTCCTCTTACTGCGTATTACCTTTCCTTCATTCAAAACAGAGGTTTGGTTTAGCTTCTAATGGAATGGCAGTGTTTTGTTTTTTTTAGTTAAAAGAAGATTATGACCTTTCATTTGCTACAATATCCTCAGTTGGCCCTAAGAAATGGTTGGCTATGTAGAACTGGTCACATAAATGTACAATCATGACTGGTGTCCTTGAGATACTTCCAGAACTCATCTTGTGAGCATGTGATGGATAATTGAGAGAAAAAGAAAAACAAAAGAGATAAGCAGATTTCTTCGAATCAACTTTTTCTGTTCCTGAAATCTGTGATTTCCTAGTCCCTAATTTGTGTTGATGAAGGGTGGCTGTATGTTTCAGTAGTAGTTGTCATCTGCTTTATAATTGGTAGATGAAATCCTGGTCAAGTATGCAACGGATGAGCAAAAGAAATACAAATCAGGACTGTCATCAAACAAGTTAAGTACATTGCACGATCAAGTATACAGTGTATGGAAAAATGAGTGCATATGATTATCCTAATCAAACAAGCCAAGCACTTTGCATGAGGCTTCAACTTCAGTTAACGGTAGGTTTTGTACCGGAGAAGTTATGACAATGGGATTGGATGATGCTATCATGTTAGTATTAGGATAGATGACTTTTTTGTAATATGGGATTCCCATAAACTTCTTTGTTGACTCCTTAGCTTTTGAGGTGTAAACTGTGAAGACCCAAGATTTGCATGCAAGCATGTTTGCTGAGTCAAAAAGGAGGTAAGTGGAAAAGTTAAGATTTTGGTCATCATGTGAGATTGACTTAACTGCTTCCTTAGATGACTTGACTTTTCTGTCATTTGGTAAGTGTGATGCTTGATGAAGATGCCTGTTGAAAGATGCTGATTCTAACATTAGTGACACCAGAGCTTAGTAAAATATAATAAGACATGGGAAACTAAGTCTATTGTCAGTGAAATCAAGGAAACTTCCTTGAGCACTTTTTCTGGCCATAGAAGTTTCCTTCTACGGTTCTAAAATCATGACATTCTTTTCTTCTCAACCATCTCAAGGAATTTATTTGGCCGTTGAGGATCACCATTCTTGGCTATTGAGAAGTAAACTATTCTTGGTATCAATGCCTTCCAGACACTTCAAGTTATGCAGTGGCATTTGATAGGCTTTGGGTGCAATCTCTATTGTGTAACCAACTTGAGTGTTGGGCAGATTATTCCTTCAACTAAAAGCTCAAAGTAGAATAGTTTGTCCTTGATTGAGTGGCAAGTTTGGTACATGTCTCTAAATAATGTAGCCAAACTTATGTTATTTATGAGGGGAAAGTATTAGTTTTATCTCTATGTGTGGTTCTTTGTGCTCATTCATGGCTAGGATGAACCCTTTTTAATGATGAACTTATGAGTGAGCTTGTGGCATATGCTATTGTATACTATCAGGATCACTTCAGTTATTTCTGGGTTCTTTGTTGACTGTTTTCCATTATTTAACATAACATTCAAGCATTTCTTTTTATACTTTTAGCTTTTTCTTTTGAAGAAACATTTGTTTGTATATTTTCAGAAACTGCATTTGATAAAGATGGACTTAAGGAGAACTTCAAGAGTGGCTTTATTACAATCCTGACCTTGGGACTAAAATTTCTGGTCTTTGCAGTGCCCAGGAATTTCAGATTGCTAGAAGAGCTTGAGAGAGGTGAAAAGGGAATTGGGGATGGAACTGTTAGCTATGGAATGGATGATGCCGATGATATATACATGCAGTCATGGACTGGCACTATTATCGGCCCCCCCAACGTGAGTCTCTTTCTCAGTTGTGCTCTTTTTCGGTAGTTGGTGCACATGTGTACCTGAATCTGTGTGGATAAGTATAATAAGGGGTCTAAGCCCTTCTTCGAAGTTGACATGTACTTTAAGATGGCAATCTTAGATTGAAACATATTGGTGCTTTTCACGTTTAAGATGGCAATTTTAGATTTAAACATATTGGTGCTTTTCACGTTTAAGATGGCAATTTTAGATTGAAACGTATTGTCCCTTATGATTCCTGTACGCTTGATTGTGATGTTACTTGCTTACATAAAACTGTCACACTTCTTGGTAATTTCATTTCATTTATGCTGTGTTTGATCAGAAGGAAAGAGTGTGGAAGGAAAATTTTCTTTCTTTCCATTCTTTCCTTCTTTTGGTTGGAGGGAAATAAGAGGAGGGAAGGAAAATGAGTGGATTTGACATTTCCTTTCCCTCCAAATTCAATCTTCCAAATGTGGAAGGAAACACTTACTCAACTTAAATTAACAATCTTGTTCACAAGTTTACCCTTAATCCCTTTCTTTCCTTCTATTTTCCAATCCTTCATAACAAACACAATAAGGAAAAATAATTTTCTCTCCTCTCCTTCCTTTTTTCTTTCCTCAACTTTTGCCATTCCTTCCATATTCCTTCCTACCAAACATAGTTTAAGGGCTGGTTTCGTTCCAAGGATAGGACTAGATGGAGTGACTTTTCCATTCAATGCTGTAGGTCATTAGGTTTTTATAAGGAGGATGGAATAGTTTGGGTGGTTATCCTACGTGGATAAAATTAGACAATCTTAATGAGAGGAAACGATTGGATTATCATACATGGATAAGATTACTAAAAACATAACCATTATAGTTAGGGATGCACTAAAAATTAAGATAAAATAAATAAATTTAGTTATTAACATTGTTATCTTGTCTCATGCATAATTTTATGTACCTGATGAAACTTTAATGAAGTTTGCCCATCTGTTCGAATTAAGAAAATCAGATACAAAGGGCAAACCAGCACACAAGGTTCCCACACTGTGGGGTCTGGGAAGGGAAGCCTTCCCTCTGCATTAACAAAGAGGTTATTTCCACTTGAACCTGTGAGCTCCAAGTTACAAAAGAGCAACTTTTGCTGTTGAACCGAGGTTTCCCTCTAATTAAGAAAATCAAATTTGAAAAAAAAATCCGTGTTATTGAATCTGGACTGGTGCATGGGTCTGTGCTTAGGATTATTATTGAGTTCTACCAAATTGACTATTAATATCACTGGTGCCGCAATAATGTTGATCAGCATTGCAAATTTAATGACATAAATATATTGATTAATATCTAATAGTTGTAAAGCAACCTCATTGATTGACCTGTGATCTGGGCTAATGACCTAGTGAGCTGGCTGTCCTGCAGGTTGATCTCTGCTCTGGTCGCTTTTGATAATTATGTGCATTCTAGGTTTAAAAGTGTCCTAGCCTGCTTTATAGCTGCATTGCAGTTTGTTGCTATTGGCTCACATAGAACTGTTCTGGATTTTGACAGAATTTAATACAAAATAATAATATTATTATTATACATGAGGCCAGCTCAGGACCATTATAAACACGTAGCCCCAACTCCTAACATTCAAGGTGAGAGATCAGCCAATCAGTTCAAAATTGACCTCATCATTAATATGACTCATCTTACAAGCCCATTTTGTGGAAATTGCTCTTTTATAGGAGACACTAATCCACTATTGGTGCCAAATCTTCAGGGTTGCTTCTCACATTGGGCATTACTACAAGTGTTCCCTCTGTTGCACCACCTTCCTATGGTTAGATTTTTAGAATAAACTTAAACTGTTAAATGCGTACCATAAGTCAGAGGTTACAGCATTTGAACTTCATATGTAAAACATAATCTTACCTCCCAAAAACAGTTTGTATGAATTTCCATCTCTTATATGGTATAGGACTTCGGGTTAAAGGAATTCAAATATGGATTTTACACCATAGTCACTGTAGTTTGCCAAACAGTAATTAATAATCATTCCTCTTAAAACTAATTATTTCTTAAAATGAAAATGAGTTGATATCTTGCTTACTGTGGATGCATGTCAGACTGTTCATGAAGGACGCATCTACCAATTGAAATTATTCTGTGGCAAGGATTATCCAGATAATCCACCAAGTGTGAGGTTTCAAACCCGGATAAACATGACCTGTGTCAATCAGGAGACAGGAGTGGTAGGTGATGCTGTTTTCAGGACCTTTTATGCTATGGTGTGATACTTATAGCTTGTAAATTCTCAGGTTGAACCTAGCCTTTTCCCCATGCTTGCCAATTGGCAAAGGGAGTATACAATGGAGGATATATTGACTCAGCTGAAGAAAGAAATGATGTCTCCCCAAAACAGGAAGCTTGCTCAGCCTCCTGAAGGTGTGTAGATCTTACTTCTGATTTTCATGCTGCATTTATAACCTTTTTGTACTTGTGTCAGTTTCTTAAGCTAGTCTTTGTTTCTTTCGAAATGAGTTTAGTTCTTTAGGGTAGTCTAATTTTAATGGAGAAAAATATTGATTTTTGCATGGAATGATAGATTATGGCTATTAATATAGATTAAATAATGTTATTATTTTTGATATATTGATTAGTATATAGATATAGAACTTCACTATTCAGTGCATAACTGTTCTCTCTTTGATGCATGTTAATGTTAAGTTTGAACGGTAATGTTCTCCCAGGCAATAACGAGGCAAGGCTTGATCAAAAGGGTTTAGTGGTGAAGTGTTGCATCGTTTGAACTTCTTTGGAGTTGTATGAAAATGTATATAAAATATATACACTAGATAATTCGAGCAACCAGCTTAAGCACCATCATTATGTATGCTTGTGTACGAGAAAGATGTCTTTGGTTCCACCAAATGGTGGTTAAATAAACTGAACTTCTTAATGAATTGATGACATTGGAAAATTTATGAGTTGTGCTGATATCAATCTTAGCGAGCGTGTTTTGTTTTCATTTCCCTCATTTTCATTTTCATTTTCATTTGATGTAATTTAGAATATTAACCGAGGACAAAATGAGGTTGGAATCTGGACGAGTTTGCGAAAATTGTTATATTCCTTCCATGTGCTTTCTCTTTTATATTGGGTCCAGGAAGTAAAGCGAAAGCTTCTCTGTACTATCTGGATTAATTGTTCATGTGAATTGAGATTCCAATTTTCAAAAGTTTATGCTTCTTTCCTACTATTGTTTTTTTTATACAAAGAAACCCTTTGGTTTGGAGGAAAGAGGAATGCAGATATTAATATTAAAACCTTAAAATCTGCAGAATTTCTGCACTTTAGAACTCAATAGTACATAATCATTTGAGTCAATCTAAATGCTCAATGTCTCTTTCCTGAAATGTTTGAATTGCATTTGTATGTTCATTCAGAAGTTTCTTCATTTGGACAGCTTCTATGCAATGCTTATGCATAATCATTAATCAAGTTTCATCCAAATTTCTTTTTTTTTTTTAATTATATTTGGTTTTCCTTAAAATCACCGTCAACATTCTTTATATTTGATCATATCCCCACGTGTTTCCATTCATCAACTCTTTTTTTTAGTTACAACATAATGGTGGTGAGAATTATTTCATTTACATTTAATTAGCATCCTTTATTTTGTTTTTCAATTCACAGTTTACATGTATAAGTTAAAATTATAGGTTGCATATATAAGTTTAAATTACAATTTAATGAAAGCTATTACTTTAATCATTGAACAAACTAAAAATAAAAAAATCTAACATAAAATCCAAAAGGATTTACAAATGATGGATTAGCTTAAAAATTTCAAGATTTCTTCTTTCGCTGAGACAAAGCCTTATTAGCTAATGTAATCTCGTTTGTGGTGAGAAAATCTGGTATAAAATTTTTTTAGTTTTATTATTATTATTATTGATGAATAAATAAAGTTTTAACTTCTCTAAGTTGATGGTTTAAAAAATCTTTATAAAATAATAGGCTTGAAGTTCGAATCTCATTATTTATTTTTTTTATTTATTTTTTTAATCTATTGTCATTCCAACTTTGACTAATGACAACCAAAAGTGTAAGGTGAAAAAAGAAAAATAATCTTCCAACCAATTTTCACATGCAAAGCCTGTGTTGCATAACTGGATGCGAATCAATTTTTAATGATGAGGTATGTTTTCAAAAGTAAAATTCTGGTAATAAAATATGGTAAAATTGCCACCTTTTCGACATTAAATAAAGAATCACGTGTTTACTTTCTCATCCATGCAAAATTATACTTAAAAAATTCTTTTGATTCTCCGTCCACCCATAAGTCTTACAAATTCATTTTTATAATCTTTAATTCTATTCATTTTTTGTCTTTCTCACCCATGTTTAGATGCTTTCATAATAAAATAATTGAGTAATTTAATCTCAATGTTTAATCTCACAAATTCTGATGTCCTTCGTGAATAAGATATATATTTATTACATATGTTTTTTTTTTAAATAAACTCTTAACTCGATAGTAAAAAAGAGAACATAAGAGTTGTGATTAATCTCATACCTATTAAAATAATTTTTTTAAAAAATCGCATAAATCAATTTCAATATCTGATTCATGCATACAATTATACATACATGTTAATATATCGAAAAATATGATGCATTTTCAAAAAATTTCTTAATATGAATTCCCGTGGAAAAACAAATCATATAATTTTTTTTTCAAAGGATTGTTCTGACCTTTGAGTTTTTTGACTTTGAGTTAGTGGCGTAGCCATGTACTAAATGACCCCACAGAATTTTAGTCAAATTATATTTATACATGTAGAAAATATTAAAATTTTTATTTTTTATATTGAAGCCAATAAATTTCATAAAAATATAAAGTAAATGATCAAAAATAAAATTTTTATTTATTTTTATAATGATAATATTAATATTTAGGTTGCAAAGAAAATTTTAAAAAATCTTTATATTTTGGTAAAATTATAAAGGTTAGTTTTTGATACATTGACAATGAAAATTTTTAATTTCACAATTATGGTTAAAAAACTGTCATGCATCTTACATTATTTTCTAATTAGTTTTTTTTTTTTTACTATTCCTTAAGGGATATGTATCATCTTATTAACTACGTTTATGAAGTTTAAAAACTCTATTAATAGTATATTTGATAATTTCTCTAAATATAATCATATGTTAATAAGTATTAAAAAATAAAATGTGATGTATATAATCTCTCATAAAGATATATTTATGTATAAATGTTCTATATAAAAGTAAAATCATACATTTTATTATATATAAATATAATGTTAATTTTTATTTCTTTTTTATTCAAAAAAAATTCTATATGTCTAAGGATATCTTTTGCAAATTAAAATATAAATAATAAAATCACTAATCAAGCAATTTTCAACTTAATTTATATATTTAAAAATGATTACTTCATATAATAATTAGATAATTATTATATACACTGTCAGTGAATTTTTTTGACTCCACAAATGAAGCTAGGATGATGACACGAGTATTATTTTATTTTTAATATTTTTAAAAGATATGTGTCTCGTTCTAACCCCGTATGTGGAGTTAAAAAACTATTTTTAATACAATATAAAAATATTTATATAATATGGATTAGCACACATATGTGACCCTACTGAATTTTGTTTCTAGTTACGCACTTGCTTTGAGTATGGGTGGAGTACATGTTCGTGAATATATATTTGGAAACATGTGAAGTGTATGGCTAACCCAATAACGAAAGTTTCATTATATTAACCATTCTAAATTAGGAACATGATACATAGACAAACCTGTTAAATATCTATAATTACCTAAGAACACAAGAACTATACTTGAATATCATCATGTTCTAAAATCTGTCAAGGATACATTTAGCCAGACACCAATCTTAAATTTATTCAATAATTATACATTCACGTTTTAAAATATTGCTGTGTAGCTAGTTTGGATAAAAAATCAGTCAACTATTAAATATTACTGAATTAAGAATAATTACTAATTACTAAGTTAACTAAGTAACTTTCTTTTTTGATTTTGATAAAAATTAAGTAACTTTCTCATAAGAAAAAAAAACTTTATCCCATAATTAGTGTCTGGATTTCAATTAGTCTTAGTACGTAAGGGTTGATATACAAAAATTTCAATTATCATGCAATACTTATGTAATTATGTCTTAATTAATTAGGGATAATAGTTCCAATCCAAAGGGTTCAATATTTTTGAATATCCATAAAAAATCATGCATAGTTTATTTCCTTTAAGCTTAAGCATATAAAGTGTTCTCCACACTATTTCTTTTTTTTTCCCTAAAAAAAGTTACAATATATAATTAAAAAAATTTATTTCATATACCGTCAAAAAAATTTTAAATTTTACTAATGAAAATAGTAAAGTAACACAAGCCCTTAGATTATATTAAACAATAAAAAAATAATTAAAAAAGGAAAGACATATAATAATCTTTTAATTCTTTTTATGAAATTAAAAAGATTATTATTAATGTCTAAAGTTGAATTCCCTAATTAATAACGAGTTTAAATTAGGCACAATCTCAGAATTTCTTTTCAAAGTTGAACGTTATCTAATAAAATAATAATGATTAATGGGCAGAAGTAAAAGAGTTGTTTCGATATTAAATAATTTGCGTGGACTAAAGTTCCCATTTCTAAATAAGAATAAAAAATTAATTAGTTGACTGTGCTAATCAATATACAAATCATTTTGGATTCCTTGCAAGTTGCAACGTTAGACTCTTCCCGATGTCTTGGATAAATTATTATTTTATTATTTTATTCTTTGATTCTACTTTTTTTTCTTTAAATTAGACTCTGGTTATATTAAACAATATTTTAGTATGTTTGCTCCAAGTTTTTATTTTAGTCCATAAATCTTCATGTTATCGTGAGCAACACAAACCAAAAAATTCATGTTCCCAAACCAATGATTCGAAATATTTATATGGTAGTTTATACCGGAACGTGATGACTCGAATATTTTATGAATCATGCGGTCATAACGGGTTCACTTGGGTTGGAGTGTTCTTGATCATCCACTATTTTTTTATATAGAATTTTTTAATTATTAGTTTTTCTTATGTATTTATTTGTTTGTGTCATAATTATGAAAATAATACAATTAAAAAAAATAGATACATGATTTACATGGTTCAACTTAAAATACTTATGTGATTCAATTCTTTCGATTATCAAGTTGTGTGATCATGAGTGAGATTGATAATCAAAAATGTTGTGGATCCTAAGAACCTAAAAAAATTTAATGAATATTTCGTATGAGAACAAATGACAGCGTCATTACTTAACAGAATGTATTAGCTAGATAAGCTAATTTATCCAGCTCAACCAATTAGTAGGCTGGTAGTTAAGCTACTTAAAACAAAAATTTTCTTTTTCAGTTACTTGCTGAGCGTGTATATAACCCAACATTATGGTGAGATAAATCAATTGAGATTCCATCTTCTTGGATCATTCATCGTCTTCTTTGAATCATTTCAATATTATTCGTCAGATAATTTGAAAAAATTTAAAAATTTGAAAGAGACTAAATGAAAGAAAAACAAATATACGAGTCGTATTGGATGTCTGTCTTAACTATTATAAGTCATGCACTATCAATCCATAAAATAAAAAAATTGATTAAATTCGACACGTTAATAAAAATCATGCCAGACGTGATCCGTTACTATATCAATATAAACCGTGACAAATGTGATGCGTTATTATATCAATATAATTCGTGCTGATACAGTCTATGAAATACAAAGTCAGCTAGGTGGGTTGGCCAATTTCCCTTGTCTACGTATAGGCAAATTTTTTGAGCTAATTGTTTGGACACCAAAATCATCAGTTTTTTGCCCAATCAAAATTTGCATTTCCGATAAACAAAGAAAAAGAACTACAAGGGTTTAATTGAAACGCATTTTTTCATTCAATTTATCCCTCATTTAATCTCAAAATATTGGCTGATCTCAGGACTTCTTTTATACGTAGTAATATGCGAACCCGAATATGTATGAGATAAGCTTAATAACTATACTTACTGTGTAAATAAACAGAAAAAAAAAAATCACGTGTGCGGAATTATCGGCGCGTGTACAGGGCGTGACAACATGTTCGTTGATTTTGAGTTGCAGAATTGTGAAGCCGAAGCAACGAACGATGCGTGTGGCTTTTTCCAGGAGAAGTGCTTGCTTTTGTTGCTGTAAAGCGAAGGCAATAAAGGAAGACTCTTTTTTTTCTCTCTCTTGTGTTCACATTTAGGCACCTTCCTTAGTTGTCGTTTTATCTTTTGCCAATAGAATAATCTATGTCGTTTAATCCATTCGGTTCTCTCTCTTTATCATGCTATCCATTGTCCGTTCGTACTATTTTATCTGTCAAAATGTAAAGTGCAAGAAGAGGAAACAAAGTCATGAGCTTTGCAAACAGATTAGTTTTTGTTGTTTTCCAAGAAATTCATAATTGGACTTTATATTTAGATTTCCAAGTCCATGTTCAAAGTCACTTTCTTGTACTGATCAGTACTAATAGAATTTGGAAATGGAGACTGCCATGTATCAATATTCAGAGGAAGGAAATATACACTTTTGGTAAAACTTGCTTCTGTAGTTTTTCATTGAAAACACACGCTACGTGTATTGATTGTTTTTATAATTAATAATTTGAAAATGACACATTCTCATGTGTTATCAACATAAACTCAATTTGCAATATGATAGCACTCTATTTTAAATATAAGATAATAGAAAATTCAATATTTAATAAACATAGGATAATACCACTTTAATAGGATCTTATTATGTGTAAACAAATACTTGAAAATTTATCATGTGACCAACTTGAAATAAGCAACAAATAAGAATCACAAAACAAACCTAAATTTAATCGACAATATTCAAGTAATTTCAAAAAAAAATTGAATATAAAATCACAAAAAATTAATATTTAACATATGTAAGGTTACACCATTTTATCATCATGCATGTTGTCCATTATGCATATGTAGTTTAAGTATAATCAGAATTCAAATACATAGTTTTTTTTTTTTAAATAAAAGAAGATAATTCAATGATTAAAATTTAATGATATTGGTTTGAACATTAGGGCGATAGAGATGAGATTTATTTGAATGAAAAATAATTATTTGCATTCAGACTTTATTCTTTGAATATAAAACCATACATACCTCGGATGTCCTATTTTTATCAGTCATAACTAAAAATCATCCATTCCAACCCAAAAAGAATACCCAAGCTTGAATTTTCTATTTTGAAAGATAGATAAACCATAAGCAAAAACAAAAGATCTGAACAAATCATTCATGGGTTAAGGAATAGAAAATGTAGTGTACACGAATTTGATCACTTGGTGTCAAAGTGTGGTAGGCTGGCCAAGGCCGCCATGCCAGGCTGCTTAGTGCAGGTTTCGAACCCAAATTAAATATTGCAAAGCCCCTTTGTTTATTCATTCATGGGTTAGGGAATAGAAAATGTGGCGTACACGAATTTGATCACTTGGTGTCAAAGTGTGGTAGGCTAGCCAAGGCCGCCATGCCAGGCTGCTTAGTGCGGGTTCCGAACCCAAATTAAATATTGCAAAGCCCCTTTGTTTATTCCAATGTTAATTAAAGAATTAATTAGCAAAGGATAGGTACCTTGTTGACGTTTCCTTTTCAAAGCGCGTGATGTGCCCTTTCTTTTGTTTTTTGTTTTATTGAGCCGTTTCTTTTGTTTCATTATAAATAGCTTTGTAATCTCCAGAGTCTTTATTGCTCAGTATAAGTAACTATTCTGCAGTTAATTGCGTTTCTATTCTTTTTTCTGCAGTCGGTTACCAGTAACCGTCTTTCCTCATTTTTATCTCTTTCTTTGAACCTACTCTTAATCTGATCCCAGGCTTTTCACACATGGCTTCTTCTTTGCCATCGAAGGATTTTCAAGAGGGTAAGTTTAGATACTTGTAGATTTAATTTTATGCAATCTTTTCTTCTTGAATCTGTGTGAAGTTTGAACAAATATGTAATTGATTTAGCTGAGTTTATGATAGTAATAAGTTGTGAGAAATGTGCATATGCAGGAGTTGATATTGATGCAGGGAGACCTATGCCGACTGACCAAAACGTTCTGCAAAAGCATGTTGCATTCTTCGACAGGAACCATGATGGCCTCGTTTATCCATGGGAGACTTTCGAAGGTTCTTCTTTGTTCTTTAAATATTAAAAAGAAGAGAGAATTCCTTTTATTTGTCTTAATTTTCATGGGTTAATTTGATCTGGGTGTTTGATTTACAGGTTTTCGAGCAATTGGGGCTGGTTATCTCTTGTCAATGGCCGGTGCCTTCTTCATCAACATTGCTCTTAGTGGCAAAACTCGCCCTGTAAACTCCTCGCACTTGTCCTCTTTCTTTCTGTTATTTATTCTGATTCTTTTTCCTACATTTTCTTTCTGATCCCCCGATTTTTCTTGATTTTACTCTTAAAACTCGGGATTTCAGGTAAGAAATAAGAGCTATTATAAGCAATGCTTTTAAAAGCTTTAGTTCTCGATATTAAAAGAAT
Source organism: Heritiera littoralis (assembly GCA_031772115.1). Taxonomy (NCBI): domain Eukaryota; kingdom Viridiplantae; phylum Streptophyta; class Magnoliopsida; order Malvales; family Malvaceae; genus Heritiera; species Heritiera littoralis. Next base: position 8,434,136 of record JAPDPK010000008.1, on the reverse strand, counting down.
AGAATAGTTGTAACCAAAAAAAAAAAAGAATAGAATACTTACGCAACATATCATTGGACACGTGTGCTATATATATATGTGGTTTCCACTGCTTGAAGAATAGGTATCTTGTCATGTCGAAATAAAGCATAAAGGAATAAAAATTTAATGGACTACATCGTGCGGATGTCATGTCCGTTGTGGGTGACATGATCATTAATTTCCTTAGGGATCAGTAATTTTAGAATAAGATCGATTGTGAAGTTGACGTTGATGATATTAATTTCAAACTTAAAATAACAGTAAACATAAGATTAATTATTATAACGATGAAGTTAAATATTATAATAATGAGATTAAAATTAATCATTAGATTTAAAATCAGTAATTACATATATATATATATATTTATATATGAATGCAAACACGGCGATGACTGTGAGATAAATCATAAAAAATATTAGATAAAAATTATATATTGCAATATATATTTTGTAATGCAAACACGACGATTCCGATGAGATAGATCATTAAAATATTAGATAAAAATTATATATATTATAGTTTATATTTTTCAAATTAGATAAATAATTAAAATTATTAAAGTTAAGCTGCATACCAAAATATGCCCTCCACATTTGCTACAAAATAAAATTAAGCCTTCGATGTTTAATTGTGTGAAAATCAGTTCTAAACGTTTTAAAATAACAGAATTAAGTACATTTTCATTAAATTCTTCAATTTTCATTACTCTTACACAATAATAAAACTTAACGGCGTTAGAGAGAGTTAACAGAAATGTTTTTAATTTTGTTATTTTGAAACATTTAAGACTAATTTTTATGCAATTAAACGTTGATGGTATAATTCCATTTTGTGATAAATATAGATGGCATATTTGAGTATTAAGCATTAACGTTATTTTATATTAAATGATTTTTTAACAAATTAAAAATTATTTTTATATCAAATAAGCTGATGTGGATAACTTAGTTGATTGTTACGTGGCATGCCAGGTGTGTAATACTAACGAAAGTTAGTATTTTTTAATAGATTTAGACTTAGTTGCATGATTTTGAATGATTGAGGATTTATTTACAGTAAAATTAAAATTTATGAATTGATTTTTATGTAATAAAAAGTTGAGCGATTTTATTTATTTTGTACAAAAGGTTGAGAGTATATTAAACTAAAACTAAATATAAAAAGCATTTTTTTCAAAATTTTAATGTTATCAATTGAAAAAAACGATGGTCCTTTCGAAAACATTTTGTTTCGATGGGATGTTAAATTTTCACTGAATCCATTTGGGTCTAGTGAAAATTATGACAATAACACAGTGGGATTACTCCTACAATGCCTAGCCACTGTGAGGCAAATGCACTGTTGGAGGTGTGGTGCAATTCAAATCAACTTTTAATTTGTGACTAAATGAACTTGGTTTTCAGTGTATGATCTTCTTCCACTATCTGGTCTGGCGCAGGGAAAATTTCCGTCTCTTCTCTTCCCCATTGAGGTTAAGAACATCCACTTGGCAAAACATGGGAGTGACTCTGGCGTCTACGACACTGAAGGAAGGTAAATGAAGAAAAAAAAAATCCCATTTGTTTGTTTGCCTCACAAAAATCTCTGCCGTTGTTATTTTATCATTCTTTCGAAAGAATTCAAGAAATCAAGGCTGCGAGAAATCTAAGCTTTTAAAATCATTTTAGCATCTGTGCCATCTGGCATGCCTCAATTTAGGAGTTATAAAAAAAAAAGAAATTGACTCGAATGGAGAGGATTGACTTTTTAAGCTCATTTGTAGTCTTTACAAATTTTTTATTTTCAATTTTATTACAAAATATAAATGACATTTTGCGGGTATTTAATACACTCGTAGGAGTTTATTTCTGCAAGATTGTGTGTATTTGAAAACAATCAATTTCTACACTCATAAAACAAATCAATTTTAACAGGTTTTGGAGATTTCTTTAACAATTTTGGCATTGAATTGAAGTGCTAATAATAATTAATTAAAAAAATTGAACATCTCAACTCAAAGTTTTTCTTAACACAAAGCCAAACTTTTTTTATGTGTTTTTTTAATTAGATTAATCGAAATTAATAGTTTGAACATCTCTCATTCAAAAAACGTAAAAAATTTTTATTTTGTGTCAATGAAAAAACCTTTGGGTACAGATGTTCAAATTATTTTCGATTAATTATTATTAGCATTTCAATTCAATCTCAAAGTTATTTTAAAAAATGATTGCTGAAGAAATCCAAAAAATTACAAATTTGTGTGTTATGAGTGTAGAAAATTTTTCATTGTAAACACAGTCCGTGAAAATTTCACGGGTATTAAGTACTTTAGTACCCATGGAAGTTTATTCTCGCAAATAGAGGTGGCAAATGGGCGGGTCGGATCGAGTTCGGGTCGGATCATTTTAGGTTAATAAAAAATCAGATCATTTCGGGTTTGAATCATTTCGGGTTCGAATCATTTCGGGTTCGGATAAGATCGGGTTTGAGTCAAGGGAAAATAAGTCTATTTCGTGTTTGGATCATTTCGGGTTCGGATAAGGTCGGGTTTGGATCAATTTGAATTCGGATCAATTTGGGTTCGGATTAATTCGGGTTTGGGTCGTTGACTTTTTTAGTCAATTCGGGTTAGTCGGATTTGGATTCGGGTCGGTCGGATTTGGATTCGAGTCGATTGGACAGATTTATTGGATTAAGCCTTAGTCATCTCAATGTGATTTATCTGGTATGAAAATCAACTGAAATCATATTTCTAAAAATTACAAAACTCATGAAAATAAAATTTTCTTCTTACATGACCTATAGTACAATTGGGATTGAAATAATCAAAATATTTAATAATTTGTATGATAGTTTTCTTTATAATATATTTACCAATATTCATAAATTAATTACATTTTTTTCATTTTATTTTTATTATCTATAATAATTAATAACTTTATGAATCAAAGTGATTTAATAATCCCTACTAAATATTATAAAACATTACTATATATATCTTTAATTTATCTTGATTTTTTATAGAATAATTGGAGACATTAAGTGTAGAGGATATAGCTTCTGTACTCTATTATAGATTAGTCATTAAATAATTATACATTAGGTTTAAATGAATGCAATATAAAAGTGAATATTTAAATTTAACTAGATTAAAAAAATATATAACACTCATATTATTGAACAAAATTATATTTTTACTATATTAAAATACTTTGATAATTAATTTTGACATTTAAATAATTTATTGATAATATTAAGTTTAAGTTTGAATCTTTTCTGGTTTGGGTAAATTTAGATTCGGATTAATTTGGATTTGGGTCAATTTGAGTTTGGATCAACTCGGGTTCGGATCAATTCGGGTTCGGGTTAATCTAAATTCGGATGAATTTAAGTTCGGATCCGATCGGGTTTGAATCAATGTAAATTCGGATAAATTTAATTTCGAATCAATTCGGATTCGGATCCGATTGAATTTGGATTGTCGACTTTTTTAGTCAAATCGGATCGATCGGGTTTAGATTCGAGTAATTGGACGGATTTTTCGAGTCAAGTAAACTTTATCCACGGAAGTTTATTTCCGCAAGTGTGGATAAAGTTAGAAATGTCGCGAGTAAAAATAGGGTTTGAATTTTATTAGATAATATCGTCAAACTACTTATATTCGAATCGAATAGAAATCATAAGGTATATTTTATAATTTGTACTGTTTGAATCTAATAAAATTCATATTTTACATTAAAAACATAAATTAAAATTGAAACAAAATTCAAAATGATTAAAGTCTAAAAACCCGAATAATCCATCCAACCAAATTAAATTAATGTGAATTGATTTAGATAGGATATATTTTTCTTATGAAATTTGGATATGGATATTGAAATAAAAACTCGAATATAAGTAATTAAAAATCACAATCCGATTTATGTGATATGACCCCTACCCTCAATTCGATTTCTTTACTGCTAAATTTTTTAGTCTTTCTTATCTTAGGGGTAAGGTAACTTCATGAATCGCTTCTTGATTTGGTTTGGTTATAATAAGAATCTGTAATATTCCAAAATTACAACTTTGTTAGAACAAGTTGAAAATTTTATTAAAGCAATATTTTGCTAGCTGGCACATTTTTTGTTGGTAGTCATCTGAATTATTTGACAGGTTTGTACCCTTGAAGTTCGAAGAAATCTTCAGCAAATTCGCCCGTACACATGCCAATGCCTTGACATCCGATGAACTGATGGCAATGCTCAAGGCTAACAGGGAGCCAAAGGATTACAAAGGATGGTAATTACTTCTTAAATTTCATTTAGTTAACATTAACAATCTACAAATTAAAGAAAAAAATCCTGAAAACAGTGGGAAAAAAATCACAGGGTCGCTAGCTGGACAGAATGGAAGGCTTTATACATTCTCTGCAAGGACAACAATGGATTACTGAGGAAAGAAACAATTAAAGGTGTTTATGATGGAAGCCTGTTCGAACATATGGAGAGGGAAAGATCGGCAGCCAAAAAGAAAGCGTAATGAGCTAGCCTTTCATCAATTTGCAATGGCTTTAATTTAACTAATAATTTATCCTCTTTTGAATTCTTTGATTAATTTATTTGTTTTAAGATTTTAAGAATGTAAATAAATGGTTTGAAGCAAATATTTGGGAGTAATTGAAAGAATAAGTTACAAATTTATAGTGGGATTATTTCTTTAGTTTGCTTTTGTTTCTGATGCAGTTGGGTGTAAAGAAATCGTATGCTCGGTATGGTCTGCTGGGCCTCAAACGGGTTGGGAAGATTGTGAACCCAGCATTTGTGATTTAATTATTATTTTTGTTCTTTGTTTATAATTTATAACTGTAGAAAGAAATGTATCTGCTCGTTTGTTGATGCTTCACAGATATATTTTGTTCCATATATAATCGTGAATGTACCATAGTCAATTTTATTATTTTGACCATCTTTCATCCATATTTTGATTTTGATTGAGTAGCATTCATATATTAATTTAGTCGAACTATGAAAATCTCATTTTAACTCTAAAATGGTGGGATGAAACCATATAGGTTGATTTTCCAGCTTTAAATCGAATAATTATTTAACGCACACTTTTCAGTGAAGTATTGCCTTAAGGTTAGTTTGAATTAACAGTAAAATTAATTCTGATAAAATTGAAAATAATGATAAAGGTAAAACTAGTTACTTTAGTAGTGAGATTAGGTAGCGGTAATATATGTTTGGTTATAATTGTAGCAGTGATGGTAAGATAAGTGTCATGAAAAGGAAAAATAACTACTAAGGACATTGTATTAAAATTATATAATGCAATTTATAAAATATATTATATTTATAAAATTGATAAAATATTTAAAATTAATATAATTATTTTAAATCAAAACTATTTTTTATATAAATTTAAAATTAATAAAATTATTTCATATCAATTAATAATTTTCTTATTAAATATTTAAAAATTATTTTAAAATATTTTACTATTTTAGAAAATATAATATATATTTTTTAAAAATTATTATAAATAAATAAATTTTAACAAAATAATTAAAAAAATAAAATTTGATTAAAAAAGGGTGGAAGGGTAATTTGCACCCTTCCACCAGCGACCAGCCTTACCTCCAATCCCTCACCAGAAAGGGGTATAAAAATTTTGCTCCGTAAGTACTATCCAAATGCACGTGCATTTGTTTTTTTTTTTTTGTCTTATTTAAAAAGATTTCATCGGACTAGCGGTGTGATCAAAACCAAACATTGTATTAGTGGTAGGGAAGAGTGTTGTAATTGTGGTAAAAAAACGGTTTTTGGGAATTTGAGGTTTTAAATTTAAGTTTTATTATGTGTGAGTTTTAATACCTTTATTATGATTGTAATTTTTTAAAAAAATATATTACTAAAAAAATAAAATTGAAAAGTGAAAAGAAAAGAAAATAAATAAACAAGATGTCAAGAACAGGCTTTCTCAACATTGATATGTAATTGTAATTTTCATTTTATTGAGCACACAAAGAAACATATCCCAAGGCTTATATTTCATTCTTGAGGTTCTTATACGCATGCTCGGTGTCATGAGCCAACCTTGTATAGGGTCATGATCGGGTAGAGAGGCATCGGGGAAAACAGAATCCATGGACTTAGGAAAATAGAATCTATGGAATTAGGAAAAGTGTCTCCGTTTCAAACATTTTTATGGTTATTGGTAGCATAGCTATAAAATCTCTTTAGCTCTTTAGGAGGGGTGAGCAATCGGTGGAATGTTGGGCTGCCTCACTGTTTAAGATATGTGCAAGCACACCCATCTAGGGCTGCTCTCCTTGGCCCCGACGATGGTGTGGAAGAACCAACTCCTTTTGTAATCTTTTGTAAACTCTCTATTATTAATAAAACAACTTTTTTTTACGAGAACACCTGTGGTTTTGATGTGAGAATTCTTTATGCCCCGCTATATTGTGGCGTGCCCCATATCTAACTTGTTGCTCGATTGTTGATTGTTCAAATAGTTGTGATATCTTGGCTGACTTGTGTGGACGAGACCATTCAAGTGCCGCGCAGCCAATCGCTTTAGTGAGAAAAAGCCTTGTCCATGCCTCGTGGTATCCGAGCTTGGTTAATTGCACTAGCAAACAAAGAGAAAATGGTGATGACTCGAGGAGGGTCGGACGAGAGAATGAGAATTGAGGAGCACGAGGCCGTAGTGGCCGCCTTGAAAGCTCACATGGCTACTAATGACCGATTGGATGAGATTGAAGTAGCCCAGTGGGAGTTGTTTGATTCTCTAGCCAACTTGGGCGAGGAGACCAGAGATGCATTAAGAGTCATTCAAAAAGAGTTCGAGGAACTCAAGGCCTAACTAAGTGTGCTTCAACTAGTGGTGGGCAGGGTCGGCTCTAGCTCGACAGATAGGGGGAAAAGAGCTAAGGTGCGGGAACCACGCCGTTATGAAGGGGCAAGAGATGCGAAAGAGCTTGAGAATTTCTTGTTTGACATCGAGCAATACTTTCGGGCAGTGCGCACAGAATCGGAGGAGGAAAAGGTTGCAATGGCCTCTATGTATCTTGCTGGAGATGCTAAGTTATGGTGGCGTTCAAAGTTTGTTGGCGATAAGTGCCCCATCAAAACATGGAGTAATCTAAAGCAAGAGTTGAAGAACCAATTCTTCCCTGAAAATATGGAGTATTTGGCTCGAAGAAGACTACGAGAACTGGTGCAAACAGGAACAGTGCATGAGTTTGTCAGGAGCTTTTCTACCTGATGTTGGATATTAGGGACATGTCTGAAAAAGACAAAATGTTCTATTTCCTTGAGGGTCGTAAGCCTTGGGCTAGGACGGAACTCCAAAGGCAGAAGGTACAAGATGTAGCCACAGCTATGGCTGCCACCGAACGCCTAAACAATTACAATGATAGCTCAAGCAAACGTAAGAACCCTCCATCAGTTGGCAGTAACTCTAATTATGGGAATGGGGGAAAGGTGGCCACAATGGATAAGTCGTCAAGTGGGGGAACAGACAAGAGGCCATCCGATAAGAATACACCTTCGCCCAGGACAAACAATACCCCAACATTCAAGCCTAAGCAACCGTTGGCATGTTTCTTATGCCAAGGACCACACCGAGTTGCTGAATGTCCGCATAGAGGTGCCCTTAATGCATTAAGGACTTCTGCCCAAGTAACGCCCCAAGAGCAACAGACTGTTGAAGAAGTTGTCGAAGAGCCAGTGAGGATGGGCTCTATCAGGTTTCTCAATGCTCTCAATGCTCAATTAAGTCAAATGAAGAAAGAGCTGGAAAGGGGCCTAATGTACATGGAGGTGATCCTAAATGGAAAGGTAACAAATGCCATGGTCGACACAGGGGCAACCGACACCTTCATCACACCCGAGGAAGCCAAAAGGTGTGGTTTAACAGTTAGCAAGGACTGTGGGCAAATGAAAGCTGTGAACTCACCTGCCTTTGCCATTTGTGGGAGCTCTAAGAACGTGATGACCAAACTTGGGCCATGGGAAGGAGGCATCAATTTCACCATTTCCCCCATGGACGATTTTGATGTTGTCTTAGGAATAGACTTCATGAGATTGGCTCGGGCGATTCCAATTCCAACTGCCAGTTGCTTGCTATTCTTGGGGGAGCGCCCATGTGTAGTACCAGCCACAATCCTCCCTAGAAGTGGGAAGATTATTTCAGCCTTACAGTTCAAGAAGGGGATCAAGAGAGGAGAACCTTCATATGTGACCGTGCCAGTTTATAAAGAGGGAATAGTGCTAGAGTCGGCTCTCGAGGGGATAAGAAAGGTCCTAGAAGAGTTTAAGGATGTGATGCCAAATCAATTGCCCAAAGTCCTACCGCCTCGAAGGTCAGTGGATCATGAAATCGAGCTTATACCAGGAGTCAAGCCACCCGCAAAGGGACCCTATCGCATGGCTCCCCAAGAGTTAGCTGAATTGAGGAAGCAACTAGATAAACTTTTGCAAGCCGGGTTTATTAGGCCATCCAAAGCACCATTCGGAGCTCCGGTACTATTTCAAAAGAAACATGATGGGAGTTTGCAATTATGTGTAGACTACAGAGCCTTGAATAAGGTTACAGTGAGGAACAAATACCTAATCCTTCTGATAGCAGACCTTTTTGATCAGTTGAGCCAGGCAAAGTATTTCTCTAAACTTGATCTTAGGTCAGGGTACCATCAAGTCAGAATTGCTGAGGGTGACGAGCCGAAAACCACTTGTGTGACACGGTATGGTGCATTTGAGTTCTTAGTTATGCCTTTTGGACTTACCAATGCCCCTGCCACTTTTTGTACTTTGATGAACCAGGTATTTCATGATTATCTTGACAAATTTGTGGTAATATATCTTGACGACATCATGGTTTTTAGCCCTTCTGTAGAGGAACACAAAAATCACTTGAGGCTTGTCTTCGAAAGGCTTCGACAGAATCAACTGTACGTGAAAAGGGAGAAATGTCGCTTCGCCCAAACTCGGGTTCAGTTCTTAGGCCATGTCGTGGAACAGGGACAGATTCGAATGGATATAGAAAAAGTCAAAGCCATTAAGGAATGGCCTGCTCCAAAGAATGTTAGAGAACTCCGCTCTTTTTTGGGATTGGCCAATTCTTATCGAAGATTTGTGGAAGGGTACTCTCGGAGAATAACGACCCTTACAGAGCTATTGAAGAAGGATAAAAAGTAGGAATGGACGAGTGGCTGTCATGAAACTTTTGAAGATCTAAAGCAGGCCTTGATGAAAGACCCTATATTGATCCTTCCTGACCTTGGAAAGCCTTTTGAAGTGCAAACAGACGCATCGGATTTTGCCATAGGAGGAGTACTTCTGCAAGAAAGACACCCGGTTGCTTTTGAGAGTCGCAAGTTGAATGAGGCAGAAAGAAGATATACAGCTCAAGAGAAAGAATTATTAGCAGTCATTCATTGTCTGAGGGCATGGCATCATTATTTGCTAGGGTCAAAGTTTGTTGCTAAGACGGATAATACAGCAGTGAGCCACTTCCTAACGCAACCAAAACTCACCGCGAAACAAGTAAGGTGACAAGAGTTCTTAGCAGAGTTTGATTTTTGTTTTGAATACAAAGCGGGAAGTTCGAATCAGGTTGCAGATGCATTGAGCCGACGAGCAGAGTTGGCCACTCTTAGAAGAATCACCCCGATGTCAGCTACCAAGGTGACCACAGACATCCGCAAACTAATTGAAGCCAATTTGGAGAAGGACCCCCAAGTGAAGTCTATAATGAAGATGGTAGAAGAAGGGAAGTCCAAGTACTTTTGGGTGGAGAATAGAGCCTTATTGACAAAAGGGCCTCGGTTATTCGTGCCGAGAGCAGGGAACTTGTGGCAAATGTTGATGCGGGAATGTCATGATACCCCATGGGCCGGCCATCCAGGTTGGCAAAGAACCCTTGCTTTACTAAAATAGGGATACTATTGGCGGCATATGAGACAAGATGTGATGGACTACACCAAAACGTGCCTCATTTGTCAACAGGACAAAGTTGAAAGGAAGAAACAAGCGGGCTTACTTGAACCATTGCCAGTACCAACTAGACCATGGGAGAGTGTCTCCCTCAATTTTATAGCGGACCTCCACAGGGTGAGAGATCTTGGGTTGATTTTAGTGGTCATTGATCGCTTTTCAAAGTATGCCACGTTCATTCCAGCTTAGAAATTTTGCACAGCAGAAGACACGGCTCGATTAATCTTCAAGCATGTGGTGAAGTATTGGGGTATTCCAGAAAATGTTGTTAGTGACAGGGATCCGAGATTCACTGGGGCATTTTGGAGAGAACTCTTCAATATATTGGGATCCAAACTTAACATCTCATCCAGCTACCACCCCCAAACAAATGGACAAACGGAACGCTTCAGTGGATTACTAGAGCAGTATTTGAGGCACTTTGTGCAAGCCAACCAAAAGAATTGGCCTCCGCTGTTGGATGTGGCCCAATTATGCTTTAATTCCAGGAAAAGCCCCTCCACCAACAAAAGTCCTTTTGAAGTAGTCATGGGGCAACAACCACGACTACCCCACACCTCTATTGAGCCATATAAAGGGAGTAATCCTCAAGCCTTTAATTTTACAAAAGAGTGGAAGCAAAACACAAAGATTGCCCGAGCTTATCTAGAAAAAGTGTCAAAGCGTATGAAGAAATGGGCGGATAGAGGATGAAGGCCTCAACTGTTTCAGATTGGAGATTTGGTATTGGTCAGGTTAGTGCCCGAGCAGCTTAAATTCTTGAGGAAGAGAGATCGTAGGTTGGTGCGCAAGTATGAAGGTTCGGTGAAGATTCTTGAGAGGGTGGGACAAGCCTCTTATAAAATCGACCCCCCAAAATGGATGAAGGTACAATCATTTTTTTTTGAGTAGTACATTTTCATTAGAAGTTACAATCACAATCAGCATATTACATTCCATGAACAGGTAACTATGAAAATCACATTACTCAAACTAGGTAAACTAATAAATAACTATAACAAACTAAACAAACTAGTAAATAACTAGACTAACTCAAGCTCACACTTGGTGAGACTCGAACCCGAGACCTCAAAGTCTCAGGACTTCCTCCTTGCCATTAAGCCAATGCCTCATCGGCAAAATAGTTTTACATTTAATCTCGTGTTTTTATGCCAAATGATAATAGCTTTACATTTAATCTCAGGTTTTATGCTAAATGATAATAGTTTTATAATAGCTTTACATTTAATCTCAGGTTTTATGCTAAATGATAATAGTTTTATAATAGCTTTACATTTAATCTCAGGTTTTATGCTAAATGATAATAGTTTTACATTTAATGTCATATTTTTATGTCAAATTAGAATAGTTTTATATTTAATATCATGTTTTTATGTCAAATGATGAGAATAGTTTTACTTTTAATCTTATGTTTTTATGTCAAATTATAATAGTTTTGTTTAATGTCATGTTTTATGCCACATGAGAATAGTTTACGTTTAATATAATGATTTAATGCCAAATGATAATAGTTTTACGTTTAATCTCTTATTTTTATGCCAAATGAGAAAAGTTTTATGTTTAATATCATGTTTTTCAATAACATAATTGAAAGGTTAAAGATTTATTTACAATAAAATAAAGGGTTATTGACTGATTTATATGTGAAAAAATATTGAAGGCTCATATCCATTTTAGTCAAAAGGTTAAGGGTACCTGCCTTGGTGACCCAGGGCACCCCATCCTTTTATGTCACTGACAAAAAGGGAAAGAATAAAAGGAATAAAATAAACAAGAAAAAAAAATGTGATTATGTTATTGAAAAAAGGAAAGAACGAAAAAAAGAATAAAAAATAGAAGGTGATTATGTTACTGAAAAAAGAAAAGAAAAAAAGATGATTATGTTAGTGAAAAAAAAGGAAAAAAAATGAAAGTGATTATGTTACTGAAAAAAATGAATGAAAGGAAAAAAGAAATAAAAAAAGGAAAGAAAACAAAAGGACGGGGTTTATGTTACTAGAAAAGAAAAGAGAAAAGAAACAAAGGGAAAAAAAGAAAAAAAGGAAAGGAAAAAATTAAGGTGATTTTGTTACTGAAACAAAGAAAAAAAGGAAAAAAGAAATAAAAAAGGTGATTATTTTGCCGGAAAAAAGGAAAGAGAAAAAGGAAGGTGATTATTTTGCTGGAAAAAAAAAGAAAGATAAAAAAAGAAGGTGATTAGAGTTTTTAACAATCTCCTTTTTCACCAAAAAAAAAACAATCTCCTTGTAAATTTTAATTTAATTCTTAATATCTCGTAATTTTTGACATGTCATCTTTGTATTAAAAGTTTAGTATCTTTTACACAAACAAAAAAAAAATACCATCCTTAACATGTGCCTTCCTCTCTCTTTTTATTTTTGGAAACGTTTTCATTTTCTATTTCAAATATTCAAGAGTTATATTTTTTTGTTCATATTAAAAGTTAATTAATAAAATATTTTTATTTTTATTTTCAAATTTGAATTGAAATAAAAATTAAAACAATAATATAATTGTTGGTCATAAATTCAATTTCCATATTATAAGAGTTTAAACTTTTGATTGTTATGAATTGATATTCTAAAACTTCTTTTGAGAGAATCACCATTCTTAAAATATTAAAAAACTTTTTTATTTCTATAAAATTTGATTAATCAATCATGTTATTTTTATAATTCTTTTTTTTTTCAGATTTATTAATATTTGGCTTTTTTTTTAATTAGAACCACAAATATTTTTTATGTAAATATTTGACATTACACTTTAGATGGAATTTGCTCTTTCTTTTAACTTTTTGCTTTTTTTTTTAAGAGATCCATCGCTTACGTTAGTTTGGACATATAAGACGTAGACCTGTAGATGCTCCAGTTAGGAGAATAGAGGCTATGGATGTTGAGAGAAGGGTTAAGACTAAAGGAAGTCCGAAAAAGACTTGAAAGGAAGTAGTTTGGAAAGACATGGAGGTTTTAGAATTAGATGAGCAAATGGCTTTGAATAAGAATTTATGGAGGCAGAGAATACATATGGACGATATAACATGATTTTAGATATTGGTTCATATAGCTTACCCCAATCTATTGGGATAAAGGCTCTGATGATGATTATGATGATGATGTTTTAATAAAAAATATATAATGAAATATTAATTTTTTTCATTATAAAAATGGCGGTGTTATATTATTTTAGTACGAAAACATTAAAAGTCAAAAGTTTACTGGAAAGAAAAGAAATTCTAAAAAGAGGATGAAAGGAGAAGAAGAAATCATAGACAAATAAATTTTCAGCCAAAAAAGGTAAGGGAAGATGAGTTTAAAGGCAATTAAAATTTTTTTATTTAATGCAAAATTAAGGAAAGCTGATATGGTAAAAATTACAATGATTTGGAAAATAAGTTTAAAAGCACTGTATATTGAGAAATAAGTTTTAAAACTATTATTGTTTAATAAAAAACTCAAGGTGATTATGTTATTGAAAAAAAAGAAAAAGAATCAAAAAATTATTTAAAATTATTCTATTAAAGCGAAAATACATTTTTATTTTTTTAAGCGTAACTCAATCTCGTTAAAAAAAATACTTAATTGAACAATTCCAAATATGTTGGTGGAGACATTAAAACCACATAATACTTTGACAGAGGCGTTAAGGTTTTAAAAAGGAATATATGTATGAAGATATAAGTGTGTCTATATATAATGGTTTAATCCCCTCTTCACTTCCTATAATTTGGTATTTAATCATTGAGATCAGCCACTAAATAGAAGAAGACAAATACAAGTCTAACCATGATCCCCATGATTATGCTTCTGCTTTCAATTACGTCTGCTGTAAGAGCTTATGATGCAGGGGCTCCTAATCCTAATGACTTTACCCCTTTGCAAAAACATGTCGCATTCTTTGACAGGAACAATGATGGCCTCGTTTATCCATGGGAGACTTTCGAAGGTTCCTTTTTTGTTCTTATACTCTTAAAAAGAAGAGAGAATTCCTTTTATATATTTTCATTTCATGGGTTAAGTTGATCTGGGTGTTTGATTAACAGGTTTCCGAGCAATCGGGGCTGGTTCTTTCTTGTCAACGGCCGGCGCCTTGTTCATCAACGCTGCTCTCAGCGGTGTAACCACCGTAAACTCCTCGCCCTTGCTCTTCTTTCTTTCTGTTTCTTTTTTTTTTTTCGGTTACACGGAATTTCTTTCTTTCTGTTTCTGTTGCTTCCTTTTCCTGCCTTTTCTTTCTGTCTTCCATAGCTTGAAGAATAGGTAACTTGCTTTTGTCAAAATACTCAATGATTAAAGGAAAAACAATTACACGTTGCATCATATACAGTAGGTTTTGTCTGAGCATTGCTTTCATTCGCTTTGTTTGCATTGAAATGGACAACTTTCTTTTATGAACAGGGATCAGTTGAACTTGGGTTTTCAGTTTATGATCTTCTTTTTTGGTCCGGTGCAGGGAAAATCTCCGTTTCCTTACTTCGCCATTGTGGTTAAGAACATCCACTTGGCAAAACATGGGAGTGATTCTGATGTCTATGACACTGAAGGAAGGTAAATGAATAAAAAATAATCCCATTTGTTTTTTGCCACACATGGATCTTTACTGTTGTTATTTTTTTATTATTCTTGCCAAGGAATTCCAGAAATCGAGGCTTAAAATCATTTTAACATCTGTACCATCTGGCATGCTTCGGTTTAGGATTGATAAAAACAAAATTAAAACTGGAACAGATCGTTATCACATGTCTCTTAAAATAAAAATAAAAAAAACTGCATAAATCGAATTGAATAAAAAAAATGAAATGTGTTTATTGCTAAATGTCTTAGTTTTTCCTATGTTAGGGCTAAGGTTACGTCGTGAATCGCTTCTTCATTTGGTTACGAAAATGTTGATAATGTTATTAAAGCCATATTTGTGCTAGCTAGCACATTTTTTGTTGGTACTCATGAGAATTATTTGATAGGTTTGTAGCCTCAAAGTTCGAAGAAATCTTCAGCAAATTCGCCCGTACGCATGCCGATGCCTTGACATCTGATGAACTGTCGGAAATGCTCAAGGCTAACAGGGAACCAAATGATCCCAAAGGAGGGTAATTTGTTCTTAAATTTCTTTATCTAAATTAACATTAATAATCTACAAATTAAAGAAAAAAATTTCTGAAATTTTTTGGGAAAAAATCGCAGGGTCGCTGCCTGGACAGAATGGATGGCTTTATACAATCTTTTCAAGGACAAAGATGGATTACTGAGGAAGGAAACAATTAGAGGTGTTTATGATGGAAGCCTGTTTGTGGAGAAGGAGAAGGAAGTGGCAGCTGCCAAAAAGAAAGCGTAATCAGTGGCGAAGGCAAAAATTAGATTTGTAGACACTCTTTTTGTCCAGATTGAATAAAAGAAAATTCAAAGAACTTTGGACTTAATTTGAACGGAAGGATTCTACCATTTTGGTATCTTAAGCTCGTTCACATTTTCTATTTTTGAACTGTTTTCTTGTTGGGTTTTTTAATAATAAAAATCAGTTTCTTTTTTTATTGGGCCGCATGCAGCTTTTAGGGTCTGTCTTGGGGTTTTAAATCCACTAAATTCATTTGAATCTTGGGTTTAATAGGGTTTGTTAGGTTTATTGGCTTGAAAGCCCAATTTCTTACTAGTCCAGACTTTTTATTTTGTTTTTTTACAATAAATCCAGTTTGAGGTTATATTTTTTATTTTTTAAGAGGGCTAAATTGGAAAAGGAGGTCTTAAGCAGTGAAGGTGGTTCTTTTTAGGCCTTGGAATCGAAAGCTTTCGATCATCTCATAAATTGCACTTTCTATTTCAAGGTTCAAGTTTGAGCAGGTGAGATGTTCTGGGAAGTGACATTTTTCACCGCTCAGGCTCGGGCTAATCAAAATCTCCCGAGTATTAGGGATCACTGATCAGACAGCTTAACATCTGTCTTGACAAAAGCAGCTTTCCCAATGTGACATTAAACCAAGTGTTTCTAACTGGTTTAACATCGTTACATTTGCATTCACTAGTTATGGTAATGATGATTAAGCTCCTTGAAAAGTTGAAGAAAAGCTCGGTTAGCTTAATCCATCAAGTTCCAATCATCTTCTCTGGAAGCGATTAAGGTGTCATTGCTTAATTGAACTCTAGCCAGGTTTAGAATTCGAGTTTTGAGATCAGCATTCAAGAAAATTAATTTTTTTTAATGCATCAAGCCAATGTGAAGGTGGGCTCTTAAGATCATTCAAAGAGATTAATCTCGAAGTGTGTACAAATTATTCCGAAGATATTGTGATCATAAAACAAAAAAATAAATAAATAAAAAGATATCATTGCTTCACGACTGGAAAAGATTTATGGTTCTACCACAGCAGTTGGAGCAACCCACAATGGAAGTGAATGAATAGATGAGTCTTATCAATATCAATTACATTTTGTCTTCGGATTCAAATCCAAATTCCATCAAATCTATATATAGCAAGTGGTAAAGTAGTAAAGTTTACATTTCTTAACAAACCTTTTTGCATTTCTCAGATGCACATCTTGTCTGTCATCGAGTCATGAATAGGAGGGCAGTCACAACCATTTGAAGAATCAAACAGAAAGAGAAAACATGGATATACTATAACTATATTATATTCTGTGAATACTTCCCAAAATAGGTATCAGTTGCTGTTCGGGATAAAAGAAGGTTGACAATATCAGTTTCTTTGGAATGAATGGTAATCAAAAGCTCCCCCGGTGGCCACTAGGCCAATCTGTACGAGACATGTAAATCAATAGATTGATATCTCATGGAGATTTTAGGCCTTGAGGTTTAGTAATGCTACAAGTTTAATTAAAATTTTTCTTAAGAGTTATCCACGGATATTGGTTAATTTACGTGATTTTTTTCGCTTTAAATTTGAATATGTTGAAATCAGTAATTGTGAGAAGATTTTTCTTAAAAAAATTCATTAAGTTCTAGAGTAAATTTATTTAAATTGAATTGGTGATGAATAGATCTATTTATGGGTTGGGCTTGGCCAGGTTCAAGCCTGGCTTATGAAGGTATTAAGCAATTTATAGTAAGTCTTACAAAAAAAAAAGTAAGTCCAACTCAATTTCAATTGTTTTTGAGGCCTAATTTTTTTATTAAGTCAGTTTTTACATATAACAAATAAGCTCAAATCCATCTAAGTTTACCCAAATACTATTAATTGAAAAAATATTATAATAAAATATAAAAAAATATTAAAACACATAATAGCTAATAAGTATAACACAATAAATTTGAATAAATTTTTACAAAAAGACTACAAGAAACATAAAATTTTAAATTAAAGTCTAAAAAATAATACAAACCCAAATAAATAGCACAAAAAAATCAGAAGTAATTAAAAAAAGCATTAATATAAAAAATAGTAAAAAAAATCATAGTTAGAGGGTCAAGCAAGGCCGGGCGTGGGCTTGAAATGACAAACCCAAACTAGGATCATTTTCTAGTGAGTCGATTTTTAAGCTCAACCACATTTAACAGACTTAATATTTTTGATCACATCCATCTAAAAAGTAAACAAATTTTCAGATTTAAACAAATAGCACAACTTTTGAATAGATTCAATGACTAGAGATAAAGTTTCAAGGTAGGGCATACACAAGAGATAGACTCCAATCATAATCGAAATTTTATCCTCCTATATAATTCTTGAAATCTACAACTCAACTGCACCCCATAATAATTTGGTTCAAGATAGATCAATGATTGGCAACAAAAATGTTGTAATGTGAGAGGCAAGAGACAATGTAACCGTAGCACAATTGCATATATATTAAAATAAAGGGTAGTTCTTTATTTTGCCAGCTCCAAAGTCCAGACATTGCATGATCTAACCCAAAATCAAGCTACAAGGCATGGGGCTTTTGAGGTGGTGCTTGTGTTTAACCTTATCTAATGTTAGCAAAATGATAACAGTATGGTCAGAGGTTAAACCCAAAGACCTAAAAGTGCTAATGGCACATGAAAACAAAGACAAAAACCTTCATTAATTTTTTTTATAAACCACAGGTATTCTCATCCGTTTTAACAGTTTGAGACTATTTCTGCTAGGGGCTTAATCACAGTTAAGGCTCTTTACCCCTCCTCATTCATCACTTTGATATATATCAAGACATTGATTTAATTATTGATTGTGACCTTCCATTTTTCCTCTCTTCATCTCTTGATCGTTTTTTCTTTCATTATTTTTCCTTGACGTAACAGCCCGTTCTTTCTCCTCCCACAACCTAATACGACCAAAGTCTCCATCCCCTTTGAGAGATTCACAAATTAAGCATATGTATAAGAAGCTTCATGTTTACTTGTTTGAAGGTAGAGCTGGTAATTCGTGTATATAATTTATTTTCGTATCATATAAATCATGTTCGTATCGTGTAAAATACAAAAATTTCGTGTCAAAATTTATATCGACACAAAAAACTTAAAACCTTATTGTTAGCTTTTATCGCATTCATATATTATTTTTACTTAATTTTAACCCGTGTAATCTCATGTCATTTATTCATATTATTTTTGTGTCGTGTCTAAAATTATTTGACTTATTTGAAGGTTCATTTACTAACTTGAGAGTTGGGGAGAAGCTCAAATTAATTTATGTACCGTTATTGATGACTTCTCTCTCTGGGTCACTTTCTGTGCAATGGAACTTTTTTCAGTGAGATTGTATATTACGCAAAACCAATCTAAAAAAATAAATATCATCATAAAATAAAACTAAACGTTCACATATAGTAGAATTTGAATCCAGAAAAAATTCTCTTTATTGATACAAAATCTCAGTCGGAAAAACAGAGTCAATTGGTAAAGACGAGAAAAGGAACCTTCTTTGTAAGCGCAAAAGCAATAAAAGAAATAAATATATGATCATTTTCATGAACATAATTAATCTTTGCTAAAACTACGGAGGTCTACGTTGAATCGGTCAAGTGACTTCAGAGCAAGAAAGTTGAGATAACTGGCGAATTATTGGCAAAGAAATTTCCTTTTTCTTTAAAAAAGTAGTAGACCATTCACAAATGTCGGGTTCACATATTGCAGAGTTGTCTGTGGCAAAATGAATAGTTTTATCAAAGAGGGAAGGAAACTTCTGATTACAAATTTGTACTGATAAAATATTTTGTTCTAAGATTTTTTACAAATAACAATACAGTATTTTTTAATAACTAAATAATATCGAAAGATAATAATTATTTGAATTCGAACCTAACATTATTTGTCTCGCAAATCGTTCATATCGCCAAAATTACGTATTAATGAGCTGTTAGCACATTGATATTGAAATCGATTATAAAATTAAGGATGAAATCAATTTCAAAATTGAGGGTTACGAATTCTAACATACTGGTATATGGTAGTTGTTTAGTAGTTGTACTGGGTAATTCCAAACATTTTCCTTCTCAAATTTTTATTTGGAACTCATTGTGTGCCAAATTATTGATAAAAATCTTCTTGACGATAGCTAATCTGATCTTTTGTCGTATTTTCTCTCCACTCAGTCCTTTTTAATCACGTCTGTCTAATTATTACGATGTATACTTAAAAACACTTTAGAAATAATAAAGTAGCTTTCATAAAAAAAATAAAAATAAAAAATAAAGTAGCTAAGATTGATTCTTACTCTGCTGTTCATAAATACTGTTTTAGTTTGATTTTGGGAGTCAAATTTATTTAACTTTGATCTTAATTATTTCAAACATTTTATTAAATTAAATTTTCAAAAAACAAAGACATATATAGAAAATAAATGAAAAAGTAGCTGAGCCAAAACTTTTTATTAAAAAGTATATTATTATTAAAATTTTTCAACAATAATATGTGTCGTAACGGCTTCGCGCTCGACGATTTTGAAAAAAGCGTTTAAAAACAAAAATGGGAGTCGCCACCAATCTTTTTTGACTAGGTGTGATTGGCCACCTGAAAACGTTTATCTTTTCAACAAAATCTCAAAATTAATTAAGTTTCATTAAAAAGATAATATTTTGGTCTGCGAAACAAAAATTGGGTTCGGGGGTACGGTTACGCGTGGGGAAGGATTAGCACCCCCACGACGCCCGTTAAAAAACGGTACCATAATAATCATGTGTTATCCTTGGATTTTAAGAAGATAGTCTTGGATTTAATATTTTAAAAATAATTTGTATTTTATTGCAATCAATTTTATTCAAAATCATTTTTTTATTTATTTTGGTTTTATTAATGAAACTCTTGATATTGAGAAATTTGGCTAAATATCCCAATACTCTGGTAACATTTAGCTAATTCCTCTCACCTAGGGATCAGTCAAGAAATCACTACTTGTGAGTCTCATGACATCCCATCCTCGGAAGAATTCCATTTATTATTTTTTTTATTTATGCATATGATGCAAGCAGATAAAAATGATGCAAATGAATTTTTTTAATTTTGTATATAAATATTTCTTTATTTATTTTAAATAAAAATTTCTATTATTGAAAAATTACACTAAGTATCCCAATACTCTGGTAACACTTAGTGAACTTCTCTCACCTAGGGATCAGTTAAGAAATCACTACTTGTGAGTTTCATAGCATCCCATCATCGGACGAATTTAATTTAATTATTAAAGTTCATTATTTATTTTTCTTTGTTTTTTATAAAAAAAATTTATTTATTTTCATTTTTAATAAAAATTTAAATTATTGAAAAATCATGCTAAACATCCCAATACTCCGGTAACATTTAGCACGACTCTTCTTACCTAGGGATCAGTCAAGAAATCACTACTTGTGAGTCTCATGACATCCCATCATCGGACCTTTATTTATTTTAGAATTAATTTTTTTGATTTATTGTCTTGATTCCTTTGATTATTTCTTTTTATTAAAATTCCATTATTACCTATTTAATTAATTTAATTACCACTCCTTACCTTTTAGAAACTTTACTATTGTTAATTTTGTTAATTTAATTATTTTGCATTTATGTATTTCTAAAATCCCTTTCCCTCGATTGTTTTTATTGCCTCTTTTGTTTTTATTAGTTTTCACTTATTTAATATTTCTCTAAACACTTTTTATTTGTCAAAACTCTTTATCATATATATTTATTTTTGATTTCTTTCTTTTTTCTTTCTCTTTTTTTTTTTTTAAAAAAAATAAAAAAATAAGTAAGCATGAAATCGGATATTGAGAAATAATACCGAATATCCCAATACTCTGGTAACATTCGATATAATTCCCCTCACCTAAAGTTTTTTTTTTTTGAAGAATCGCTACTTGCGAGTTCAACGAAGACCTATCATCGGGATTCCATACTTATCTTATTTTAATTTTATTGAACTATTATTTTTATGTATTTTTTATTATTAAAAGATAAACAGTAAAAAAATAAGCACGGGATCGAATATTGAGAAATAATACCGAATATCCCAATACTCTGGTAACATTCGATATAATTCCCTTCACCTAAAGTTTTTCGAAGAATCGCTACTTGCGAGTTCAACGAAGACTTATCATCGGGATTCCATACCTATTTCATTTATTTCATTCTTATTCTTCATTTATTATTATTATTTTTTTCTTAACCCACATTTCATTTAAAATATGTTTTTATATATAATTTATGTGTATATATACATTTTTATATCTTTATTTATATATTCTACGTAAAATATATATTCATATGTTTTAAAGCCATATATTTCTATATTTATGTATGTATTTTACACATTTATTTTCATATATTTTAAAAATATAAATTTGTTCATTCATTCATTTTTTATTCATTATATTTATTAACATATGTATTTTTATAAAAACTTTAAAACTATGTATTTTTTATATTTATTTATCTTCTCTTTTAAAACCATGTATTCATTTTATTTTTATTCTATTTTTTTACATGTTGTATTATACTATTTATTTATTTATTTTCTGCTTTACTATATTTTCCATTTATTTTTCTCCTTTTTTTTTTTTTTGCCATAATCAACAAATGAACAAAATGAAATAAAGGAAAGAAAAAGAAAAAAATATATATACCCAACGGAGCGGGTCGCGGTCGGATCCGGAATCGGGTCGGGCTGGAGCGCGGGTCGCGTGAGGGTGGAAGGGAGCCGGGTCGCGCGGGTTTCGGTTCCGGGTCGGGTTGGCACGCGGGTCGACGCGCGGGTCAGGCCTCCAAAACGCGCCGTTTTGCTTCCTTTAAAAGGCTATATTTTTTTTCTTCCTTCATTTCAACCGGTCATCTCCAAAAAAAAAAATTCCAAACCCCAAAAAAAATCCTCTCAACCTCCTTCCCCGGGGCGATTTCCGGCCGCCGTGCTCCGCCGTGTGCCGGTCGCCGGTGATGCCCCCGATGCCCTAAAATGCTTCCGTTGCCTCCCTCTCTTCAAATCCGACCTCCCTTCCTTTCAAAAATTCCTCTAGTCTCCCGGATCTGACGAACCGAAACCGTTCTCCTATTTTATTTTTATTTTTATTTTTTTTTTTGTGCTTGTTTTCGCCTCTGGTTGGATCTTATTGTGGTTGTTGTTTGCTTGGTTTCCCTTTTTTGCAGGTAATGGGGATTTGGGTATTAGATCTAGGGTTCCTAAGGTCTCGGATTTTAGGGTTTCGGATTTGGGCTAAGGGATTTGGTTTGCGGTTGTGTTTAGGGTGTTAGTCTTGTGTTTTGGGTGGCCGTGGTGATGGTGAGGGTGTTTGAGGTGGCGTTTAGGTTTCTGTGGTGACGAGGCTAGGGCACGGAGGGTGGTGATACAGTGGTGAAGGCTCGGTGAGGGCGGTGGTGATGGTGTCTCGGCGTTTTAGGGTTTCTGTTGGAGTGTTTTCTCTATCAAAAAAAAAAAATTTCAAGCCCCTGTGTTTAAGTTCTTCGACTCCCTTTAAACAAATCCAAGAACCCTTTTTTAATCAGCTCAGTATATTAGAGTCAAAACAATTAAGCTTTTGTCTCCCGGTTAGCAGTAGGGGTGTCAGGAATGGGTAGGTTGCGGTGGATTTGGTGGATCTTCTGTGGACTTAGGGGGGGCCGGCAATGGTGGTTTTAGCCTAAACCAGTTGCCGGTCAGTGGGTTGATGGGTGTCGGTCGATTTTGAGTCTTCATTTCATTAAATGTGGTTGAAAAAGAAGGAAAGAAGAGTCGGAAGAAACAGAAAGAAGAAAAGAAAAGAGAAAAAAAAAGAAATAAAATAAATAATAAATAATAAATAATAAATAATAATAATAATAATAATAATAATAATAACTAATAAAAAGAATAAAAATAAAAATAGTAATAATAATAATAATAATAATAATAATAACTAATAATAAAAAAAATCAGCCCACTTTCCTTTTGGGCCTTTTAAGCCTATGACCTTAAAAATTGGACAAAATTTGGTGTCTACAATATGAAAGTAAAAGCAAGTCAATTTCAAATGAGTTGAACTCAAACACTAATTATCATGGGATGAAGGGAGTAATACTTTATTAAAAATATATAAGTTCCACCATCAAGTGCCAACAATCTTTTGATCAAGTGATTATAAATTTTTGGCATGATGTAAAATTTAAATTTACTTCAAACTCAAATTATCTCAAATTTTGGCCTCAATTATGAGAAAAAAAAAAGTTCCACAAAAAACAAAGGCAAGAAAAAATATATTACTTAAGGACAATATATACATTATTCTATGCATGCCATTGTGAAATTTGATATTGGTTGCATTTTTTGGCCCCAGTCTAAAAGGTATGAGCCTTATCTATATATTAACATATACATATAAATGTTGTACCATCAAAGTCTTTGTCAGAAAATAGTTAGGATGATTTTCCACGCAGTTTCATAAATATGGAGCACTAATGTACCAAACATAGGTTTCCAAGCTCCAATCCTTGACATCAAAGGAAAATGACGTAACAATTAAATTTGATTTAATAGTTTTTTTAAAAGAGATTAAATTAAAAATTCGTATTTTCCTTTACTTTATACCTTCATATGAAAAATAATAAAAAGAACCCTTCATTTCTGGCCCCAAAAAAAAAGGATCCTTTAGCAATCTCCCTAAACTTCTTCTTCTACAGCATCCACATATACAAATACATATATAGCGATAATATTTAGACTCTTGAATTTTATTTAAAAATTTTTATTACATGAAATTAAGATTATGACTTTTATTTTATTCTAATCAGAATCTAAAAGGTATAAAATATTCAATTTTTTTGTTAAAAGTTTTTAGTTAGATGATTTAATTTGTGAAGATGCTTACTTGGATTTATTTGGATGAATTGAATGATAAATATTTGAAGGAATTGTATTTTGTAAATTTTGTCAATTAGGTGTATGTCATTCATCCATTTTAAAATTTTAATGTGTATTACAAATTTACAATGAAATAAAATTATTATATTAATTTCAAGCAATAAAAGATCAATGACCTTTTTACATTTTTTAATAAAATCTATATATTTATTTGGACATTGAACCTATATATATTAAATGATATAGTAATTAATTGTTACCAATAATAAATTCTTTCTTTTCTCTGAAGAATCCTTTATTGAAATTTAAAGAATTAATATAATCTTGTATCTGTCACGTCATCTCCTCCCTTTCACTATCCCTACATTTTGCATTAGATAGTACACCCAATGATGTATAATTTGATAGTACACATCATTGGATACTGTGTAAATAAAAAAAGAAAAAAAAAGAAAGAAATAATTTGATGGTCTCTATAGCGAAAAAAAAAAGTTAAATATACATATAGCTAGTTTAAAACTTAAATCTCCTTTCTTTCAAAATTAAAAAAAAAATCCCTCAATGCATAATCCATCTATCTAATAAATTCAAATGAAAATAAAAAAAAGTTTTTAATCATGTATAGGATAAGTCTCTTGGGTCTTCAAAAGTGCAAAGGACATAAATTTAAATTATATATCCTCAAAATAAAGGCGGTAGCAAAGATCCAAGAGTCACCCCTTTGTGGTGAACAATTAATTTATATTTTCATTAAACTTAGGTCAATAAAGGTAGGTAGTGACTTAGAAATAAAAATTCATTGCTTAACAAGATTTGTTCATTAAAGATTTCGAATTTAAATCCATTGCTCTTCTGTATCATCCACTAATTTATTGATTTACAGTTGTAATCAATAATCCCTATGCTATATTTTTGCTTTTCTACTTTTTTCTATAACAAAATGGCTAGCTAAATACCAATTGAGCCCACCTAAATTGAGGATGGCCATCCAGTGTCTAGACTGTATTGATTAACATGTTCTTTAGGAAAAGAAAAATTAACGGAATTAAATTTGATTATTTATATTCTGACAATGTTTTCTAAAATTAAAGTAATTTATCTGCATAATAACAACAAGGGTTGGAGTGATAAGGCTTGCAAACATCAATAATTAGGAATATATATATGGATAATTATTACATACACTGACAGTGGAGTTTTTTTACTCCACAAGCATCGTTAAGATCATGACATGTGTCTTATAAAAATATTAAAATAAATAAAACAGGACATGTGTTACGATCTTAACGATGCTTGTGGAGTAAAAAAACTCCACTGTCAGTGTATGTAATAATTATCCTATATATATATAGTTAAAGCTATCCATTTTGTTTTAAAATGATAAAATGGCGTGTGATTTTTCAAAATTTAAATGACTTTGCATTTTGTGAGTAAATTTATCGTGTTCAGTAAATAAAATTGGATCATGCTCTCCAAGGAAATAAAATTTTACCAGCAAGAGTGCGCGCATGGTTGCCTTGAGTAGTCGTCCTAAATTCATTAGCGATAAGCGAATAAATTTCATTTTCATGTTCAAATATTTATAAAAATTATAAATATTCTTCATAAATTTGTTAATTCGATAGTTTAA
The DNA here is from genome assembly GCA_031772115.1 of Heritiera littoralis. Taxonomy (NCBI): domain Eukaryota; kingdom Viridiplantae; phylum Streptophyta; class Magnoliopsida; order Malvales; family Malvaceae; genus Heritiera; species Heritiera littoralis. Next base: position 8,408,293 of record JAPDPK010000008.1, on the reverse strand, counting down.
TCTATTTATCCAATAAATCACATAATAATAGTATTTCATAAATTTTAATCTTAATACATTATTGAAATTATTAATCCTTTTAACTATACTATAATAGTTATACAAAACGATTCTTTTATATAATACATACTTCTGTAACTTTCTACGGCAATCCTTACAATACTATTGGTCCCCCTCTAACGGTAGAAATCTCATTAAACTATGAAAATTTGACCAATTGATTTGTAATCACAAATGGAAATGATTTTGATAGATGAATTATAAAGTAGGAGCCATAGCACAGTCCCGGGCCAGCTTTGATGTAATACGGGTCAACCATTACTGGTTCCTCAACGACATCTGACTTTATGTTTGTTCACCAACGCTCTGCCAATTAGTTCATTCGTCAATAGCCATCTTCCACGATTCCCATTCCAACACTAAGTCATATTCCAACAAAATTATACATCACAAAAAAAAAAAAAAAACCTCCCAAGACATTATTTCCTACATCATAACTAATTATTAATAGTTTGAAAAAAAAATCTAATACACAGAAATTGTGATTTTTAAATTTTATCAAAATTAGCAAATTGATACATACCTTTTAAGATGTATAAAAAATTATAAAAAATTAATTATAAAAAATGAAACATATAATTTTTTTTATTTTAAATTCATAGTCTTTTTTGAATTTCTCTAATCTTAAGCTACTTAATTCATTTTAAGAAACAATTATGCGTTTAAACTCTCTTGAATTTATAAATTTTGAGTGTATATCTAATATACACAATATATGAGTTAATACTAAGTTGGCACATGATAATATCTGAAATCCATATATAAAGTTAAAAAAATTTTAATGTTAATATATAAAAAATTTACTAAAAATAAATCTTTCTTTTGCCTATGAATATATTATAAATATTAGTAGTTAATTTTTTTCTGTTACAAGAGAAATATTTAATAATCAGGACTGAGAGTAGGGTTACTTGAAATCAAACTTAAGTACTATAATTAATAACTTTTTTAGTAAATGGTTAATGATAAATTGTGATATATTATAAGTCTTGAGTTAGGATTTAAATACACTCATCTTCAATTATTTAATATTCTTCTTGTAATAAAAAAATGTAAGTACTATAATATGCTGCAGCTTATTGTTAATCATTAATTAAAAAATTATTGGCATAATTGAGTTACTAGTAAAAGCAAAAATAATTTTTAAAAAAAAAGTTCTATATGAAAAGCTATGTGAAATGTGAAGCTGGTCTCTTCCTCACGTAAATTCCCCTCAAAGCAACCGGACCTAATAACTCTATCACAAACGTGTCATCCATCTGTTTTCGTAATAGCCTCTTCTTTAAGCCATCTACCACTTACGCTCCTCTCTGTATTCTCTTACAAACCCTTCTTTTTCTCTCAATATCTCACCCATGGCTTTAGCTGGGAAAGGAACATCGCTTTTTCTTCTTCCTCTTCTAGTATTATCAATATACTTCATAACTCCATCAAATTCAGCCACTGATTCCTTCGTTTTCGGTGGGTGTTCGCAGCTGAAATTCACGTCAGGCTCAGCTTATGAGTATAACGTCAACTCGATTCTCAGTTCCCTCGTCAACTCAGCCATGTACACCACTTACAACAACTTCACCAGTCCAGCAGGCTCCACCTCTCAGGACACCGTCTACGGCCTGTTCCAGTGCCGTGGGGACCTCAACAACGGTGACTGCGGCCGCTGTGTTGCTAAAGCAGTGAGTCTTCTGGGCACTCTTTGCCTTGACTCGACAGGTGGCGCGTTGCAACTCGAAGGGTGTTTGGTTAAATATGATAATACAACTTTTCTGGGCGTGGAGGACAAGACTGTGGTGGTGAGAAAATGTGGGCCGTCGATTTCAACTTACTCGGATGCTTTGAGTCGGCGTGATGCGGTGCTGGGTTACTTGGCAGCGAGTGATGGGACCTACAAGCCGTTTCGGGTTGCCGGGTCAGGGAATTTACAGGGTGTGGCACAGTGCGTAGGGGATTTGAGTCCGAGCGAGTGCCAAGACTGCTTATCAGAGGCCATCGGAAGGCTCAAAACAGAGTGTGGGGCAGCCAAGTGGGGTGACCTGTACTTGGCCAAGTGCTACGCGCGGTACTCGGAAGGTGGAGACCACTCTCACGGCGGTAATGGTAAGCGGTTTCGCCACCTCTTGGATGGCCGTTCTTCCTTCTTATTTTTCCTTTTTTTTTTTTTTTGGTTTGGGTTTAATTTAGAGTGAGTGCACAGAAAATTTACTACTACAAAGGTAAATTTTTGAGTAATTTTTCAGGTTTTCCTTTTCATGACATGTGAAACGTAAATAGTTAGTGTGAATTGCATGGTTAGTTTGGTAAGCCCAAATTATTCAATATGTTGTATATTCTAAACTCATGTTTTACATTCCTTTGTTATGAGTTTTATTTTTTTAATTTTTTTAGCACAACAGAAGTTTTTTTATTTGGGAAAATGAAAATTTAATATAAAAACTCAAATCTAATACATAAAAAAATTTTACACCATTGGAATCAACAATTGAAGTCAATTTGTTATGTCAAATACTTTTCTTGTTTCTTTTTGTATGGTGCTTTAATTTAAAGTAACTTTACTAATATTGCTTCATTTCTTGTGGATTAATTAACTTGGTGGAGCTGTGGTAACTTTATCAATAAAGAAATGGGGTTGTTATTATAAATGCATCTAATTAGCATTATTAGACTATCCTTAACTTTGTACTTTCCTTTCACTTGATATGATCATAAGTAAATTTTGTTTGATCACAAGTAGATTTGAGATCATGGGCTGAAATTTATGATGATTTCATAAATTTGATTACTATGGTAAAAGTAGGACGTGGAAAGTCGTTGATTTTGATGAACTGTATAGATATTTAGTTTGACTAATTAGGTCTGTGAGAACGATTTGAAATGTCAAAGGTGCCTTAGCCTTTTACGAACAGGAAAGTCACCTGCAAAAGCAACTTAATGTATAGTACAATTTTTCATGTTATTGAGGCCAATATGCCCCACTTTTGAGTTAGTGTCCCGTTGGAAATCAAGAAGAATCCAATGCCCCCAACTCCCCCACCTCAGAAGAAAAAAAAATGATCTTCATGTTCTAAATATATGTTAGACATTTTCTTTATATATATATAGAGATTTTAAGATATACAATGGGCAATCCTATTTTGTCCGCCTATAATTTCAATTTATCTGTTCTAAAGATTTGAACTCAAAATTTTTAAATGAAAATTTAAATTTTGATTGTTGGGATATTTTTCGAATGAGTAATATATTAGACAAGATAATATTGATCTGTGTCTGGTGAGAATTCTCCAAAATCCACTAAGATTGATCCCAGACTGTTTGATCAAATAATAATGGTAGATAGAAAGAATGAAAAGGATTGTGTTTCAGCATGTAATTAGAGTTTTGATTTTTCTCATCAAACAAATTAAGTCTAAATTGGGAAACAACATTCAACACTTGATGCAACCCAAGCACTCAACGTTTATAGATTCAAATAACTATGATAATTCAATTATTGAGTTGATTATTGTGCAAAAAGGCCATTTCTGATGTTTTCTTCCATTTTTGTATATGTAGATACTAATAATAATGACGATGAGATTGAGAAGACACTGGCAATTCTAATTGGGCTCATTGCTGGAGTTGCTCTGATCATAGTTTTTGTATCATTCTTATCAAAATTGTGTGAGAAAGGCAAAGGTAATTAAATTGACTAAGCTTTTCACTTTTCTCTATTCTTTCCTGCTTTTCACTTTTCTCTATTCTTTTCTGCTTTTCTTTCTCCCTTTTGCTTTGTTGCTTGTACAAACTTTCAAGTTTCCCTTCCTTTTGCCTTGTCTCAATGGTTGCAGGTGGTAAATAAACAAGCAATTTCTGGATCTTATGAAAATCTCAGCATATGGTAAATTATTTTGCTCCTTGGTGACCCTTTAGCTTCTTTTTTTTTTTTTTTATGTTTCTTTGATACTTCCTTTAAAGAAGATCTCAAAGGGGTTGATAGAAAAGATGTTCATGGAAACAGATGCCTTCAAACAAGTGAAAAGAAAGGTACAGGAAGATGAAAAAGCCTAAAGTAGTCTCTAATATTGCCCACACCCACTTGAGCTTTTTAGCCATGTCTACCTTTGTTTCTGAGTGTATAATTAGTGAACACTTTTGTCATATAGTATTACATATTATTCGAGTTCCATGAGTATTATTTTCAGACCTTTTAGATTTTCTCTTTATTATGATATTGTTTCAAATAAAAAGAAAATTTTGAATTTAATTGTTTACCTAAGATATACATGCATTTATCCTTGAATCAAAATCAAAGTTGAGGACAACAGAAGTTGTTCATGACAACTGAGATTTCTAATTTGAGGGAAATCAAAAGTTCATTAACAAAACTTGTAGATGTACATGAATGATTGGATGTGTAAAATCATTTTAGAGTTGCACGCAATTTGTCAATCTCAAGCAAAACGAGTAAAGATCTAGTAATTTTAGGTATGACATGAGGTAACATAAATTAAAAATTGATAAAAATTGTACATGAATATAATAAAAATTAAAAATAAAATTTATGTTTGATGTATCAATATAGATTTTGACATAAAATTTATATGTTTTACCCAATATAAATATAATTTTACAAGATACAATTACAGATTACACATACGAAATACCAGATCAGAGGCTAATAAACTTAATTTTTCTATACCCTATCATGTCTTTCTTTCAATATCAGTATTTTGTATTCCAATTGCCAAAGTTGTGTGTCTGTCTGGTCGAATTGACACAGATTCAAACTTCATGTTTGTGCAAATTTTAAAACTATATCAAATCAAGGGTATTTCAGCCATCATATCTGCCCGATTAATATCTAACAAAACCTAGAAAAAGAACAAGTTATTGAATAAACAAGGACAACCAAACTTAGATACGTAATGATCAGGATTCAAGCAATGATTAAGACAATATTCCCTCTGCTTCAGGGCAATATTCATGAATTAGCTTAGAATCTTCTCTCTCATCCATTATCAAACTTGGGTTTGCTTTTTATCACAAGAGTTCCAATCCCTGTCCCATTCTAAAGCACTTTGGCACCATGTTGGGTTTCTTTTCTAGTGTTTAATTCTGTCCCAATTCACTCCTTGGCTCCACTGGTTTATATAATTTTTCTCTTTTCATAAACATGGCTATGGCAGCAATTAAAAAATGGATGGAAAGTGGGTGGAAAAGGATCACTCTTGGATTATAATTGGTGTCGCTAATTGTAACAAAAAAAAATTGGTGTCGCTAATGCAATTCAAGAGCCCCCTCTGCATAGATATTCGTAGACAAAGAGATGGAGGAGAATTTAGAAAATGACTAGCTTTAAGAAAGGGAACAGACAAAAACGAAAACAAAAAAAGAAAGAAAAAGAGAGGTCATCAACAAAAGGTGTGACAAATTGAAGAAGGCAAAATAGAAAAAGTTTATTCAATTAAAATATAATATTACTTAAGAATCTCTGCTGAACATCATTTTCATATCTTCTCCTTGCCTAGACATAATTTCTAAATATTTTTTTCCATTAACTTGTGGCTGAATCATTCACCACAAGAGAATGTCACTTTACACACGTCTAATTGCCGAACTTATTCCTTTTCTCAGTCCCCCACAAGCTTATCTTTTTGGAAAATTGATGCGATTAGTTTTATTTCTGTCTTTGTCTTCTGAATTTGGTCGGGAAATTAGTATTTCTTTAACAGAGTTAAGGGTAGAGTAGATATGTATATATTTTTTTTGTAATTCAAAAATCATATTCAAAACTTTCCAAATATGACATTAAGGCTTTAATTGGTATGATGAAAAGAAAGAAGTGAAAAAAAAATTAATTAATCAAATGATTAAATTACAAAGTAAAAAAATTATTATGAAACATAACTATTTGATTAACTAATTTTTTTTTCATTTTTTTTTTCATCCTACCAAGTAAAGCAAAGCTTAAATATTTTTGATTAGACAATCAATGGAATCAGAAGTATCTCTCTTCGGATTGATTCAAATATGTTTATTTATGCTAGATTTAACAAATTTATGAAAAGTTTTATCAATTTTTTAATAAATTCGAATCCAAAAAAAATCGAAAGAAAATTAAATTTTCATTTGACCCAACATCCGTAGATAAAATTATTGGTTATTTTACGAGATTGAGGAATAATTTGTTCTTAATTTTTTGCATATTTAGGTTTTTGTCTTACAATTCCAAGCATCCTAGAGTCAACATTGTTTTGTTATATTCATTCAAAGTAATAATAATGACAATGACGAAGAAGCTACCGGAATCCTTTCTTATTTATTATCTTTTGGAGTTAGTAGAGGGATATATATAACTTCTATGACTTTCCCAACATGCTCACATTGGTTAATTAAAACCGAAAAAAAAAAAGTAGTGCTCAACCTAGACTAATAGGTAGGAACTGTGTTTGTCAACATGCAAACAAGAATACTTTAATTTCTAATGTAAACGTGGCATCATTATGAACTCAGAGGAACCTTCCGGTAGATGTCAAGAAACAACAGGAGCCATGTTGAACTTGACCTTATCGACGGAAAAAAAACGAGGGAAGGACAAGCGTGACTGGCTTGTTGGGCTTTCTAAGTATCTTCCCCGAAAGTCATCTAGTCTTGGCATGTGATTGAGGTTGGTTGGGTTCAATGATTTTGACCCTCGACTACATTCCAGCCTTGTTAATAAGAAGTTCTTCTAATCTCAATGATTGATTCGTTGATAAATAAGTGTTGTATTCTAAGTTAAATTTAAGATTTAAGTTTTGAGGTCAGCATAAAAAATAATTTTTTACATATATTATGTCGATACGAGGAATGCGTCCTTAAGATTACTTGATAAGATATTAATTTAGAAGTACATGAAAATTGACTCACAAACTCATTAATAGTAAAAACTAAAAAAAAAAAAGTAAAAGTTCTTTTTAATGTTTTGTTTTACATTTTTAATAAATTTTTAATAAAAAAGTAAAAGTCCACCAATTAGAACCAAAGCTTTCATAAAAATGATTCCCCGGCAATCAGCTGATGCCCAAAGTCGAATAATCCTCTTCAGAGGCATAATTTCAGACACAATGTTCCCCGCCACCCAATGCAAACACTTGTTTGTGATAGCGCAAACACAGCAACAAGTTGACGGATTCTCCGCGCAAATCATGCCAAGGGAACATACATCTAATTCAAAGCTACACGTATATGCTGATTTGTGTCCTATTCAGCCCAATCCTTAACCTTTGGATAGAGATTGCTCTTGTCCACTGCAAGAAATTTAAGCCGAGGAAGGCCCTGAAAGGTTATCATCACTGCGCGTAAAGTCCATTGGCAATTGCACATCCAGTTTAGGTATTTGGACTTGTATCAAAGGCCCAATATCCAAAATTAGAATTTGCTGACACTAAATTGAGTCGAATCTTTGTACTTTCTTTAACGCTTTGCTTAGTATGATGAAAAAAAAAAATCAAATAATTAAATTACAAAGTAAAAAAATTGTTATGAAACATAATCATTTGATTAACTAATTTTCTTTCTTTCACCTCTTGCTTTCCATCTACCAAGCAAAACCTAAATGATAAGAAAAAAGTTTTTTTTCCGACGTTTGATTCACTTATTAATGTACGTGCTTTCGTTTTTGAGCAGAGTTTGATTTTTTTTCTCTTAAAATGAAAATTTTATATATTTTTCTTGGTAGTGAGGATTTTTTTAAAGCCGAAGGATGATGCTTTTTTTCCCTCAAAATATGACTTAATTTGCACATAAAAAAAAGGATTAATTCAAAAAATGTTTATCCAACAAAAGTTAGGATTAAAGTGTAATTAAATCGAGTAAAGATAATTCAATATCAAATTTGAATTTGATTCAATGCAAAAATTTAAAATTCAACTCAAGTTCCATGAAATTAAATTTTTGAAACTTGACTCCACAAGATCAATTTATTAATTTTCAATCATACATTATAAAATAAAATAATAAAATAATAATTAAATATTAAAAATATATAATTATATATTAAAAAATTTAATTAAATTTATGAATCATATCAAATATTAAAATATTTAAATTCAATTTAACTTGATATTTGAATAATTCCAACTTAAATTCAACTAAAACATAAGCAAATCAACAAGTGAATGGTAAAAATTAAATCTGTTATATAAATTCTGTAGGTTTTTTCTTTCGAATAAACTCAGGCTAACTCAATGATGTTGGGCTTAACTCGGCAAGCCAAAGCCCAAACCCTTCTTCAACGGCATCTGTACCCATTGTACCATGAAAACACTCCACGTGTTCGCCGATTCTTTCATCTCTTTACAGTATAATCACTCGGCTCTTCGTGTTCTCCGCGCCTCCTTCCTCACTAAGAAACGCACAGCCCAGTGCCAAAGCCCCTCCCACATCGAAATCTAATCTCGCAATTTCCCCCAAACCCAACAAAAATGGCTCTTGAATGGGTAGTGCTTGGTTACGCCGCGGGTGCAGAAGCCATCATGGTGCTCCTCCTCACAATCCCAGGCCTCGATGGACTCCGCAGAGGCTTGATCGCGGTGACACGTAACCTCCTGAAACCGTTCTTGTCGGTGGTGCCTTTCTGCCTCTTCCTTCTGATGGATATATACTGGAAATACGAGACGCGCCCTCACTGCGAAGGCGATTCATGTACTCCCTCCGAGAATCTTCGTCACCAGAAATCCATCATGAAGAGCCAACGCAATGCGCTTCTCATCGGCGCCGCTCTCATTTTCTACTGGCTTCTTTACTCTGTCACTAACCTTGTTGTCAAGATCGAGCAGTTGAATCAACGCATTGAGAGGCTTAAAAATAGCGATTGAGATAAGTGCTTGTTGTATTTGGGGTTCTCTTTTAATGATCTTTTGTTTCCACTTCCTTTCTGATGTGTTTGGACAATTTGAAAGATTTATATGATGATAATTATATGTTGTTATTGTTGCATCTTTGTTTTCCAATTTATGATTTGTAAAAAGTTAGGGTTTTTTTTCAAGTTACGGCTATGTTATAATTTTGTTTTAGTTCAATATTGAGAGCTGCTTTTGAAGTTGGAATTGAGGCTTTAGTAATTTTATTCTGCCTGCAATTATAAATTTAGAACAAGATGATTAGCATTTCGGATTTGGCAATGTAGTTTCCACTTACCCTTGATTGATTATAAAAATTTAGCTTCAAATTGGGGCTTTCCTGGATTATTCATGCACTATTTATATTACCAAGTTCATTGCCTGCCATTTTAGCTTATGAATATCATTGCCAGTTTGCATGGTTTTTGCTGAGAAATCAAGCTGAACCTCTGGCAGTTTGTAGATGGTTAGTGTTCAGTCAGTCCATCATTTCAACCTAATCTTCCTGCTTTTAATCTGTATTTAGGACCTCTGAGATCTTTTTCTAACTGAGTTATACGTCAATTATCTGAGCAAATCTGATATGCTTGGCATTTGGCAATTCCTATATTGTCATTTTGGCATATGGCTTTGCTTTCTGCTTTGTGCTTCTTAACGTATTTGTTTCAATAAAATTAATAGATGATTTTGGAAAAAATTAGAAAAAAAAAGTTAGTTTTTTTCATATTTGATTTCTGGACTGTTTCTTCAATCAATAAATTTTCAGACTATGCTTCCAAGATTGCTTTTTCATTTAAAAAGGTAAAAGAAATAGTTTATGTTTTATGTTGTAGTTCTTTACAATAGCACAATAGGTGCACTATGCAAACCGAGGTAATGAACATAGCAGCTTCAATTCTGTCCATTGCGGCTTCATTACTGTTCATTCAATCATCTTGTATCTTATAAGAGCTGTGGTGAGACTGGAATTGAAGTAATACTTTTAACTGGTTGTAACTGATGTCACAACACAGGCAGCGTTCTCGTATAAGGTAGATGCAAGTTCCTATCTTGCAATTAATTTTTGCCATGTAAGTATAACGTAGCTCTGTATATTTGTAGCGCATTATAGCTGTCGCCCAAAGAAATGGTTGAAATAAGTTTTTTTTTTTTTTGTGTTAGCACATGTTTCCTCATCCATCACACGGTTTAAGATTAATAGGTAAAACCTTCCCAAATGGCCTTCATATAGCTTTTCATTCTAAAATCTAGATGGTGGTCAGGCTTTTCTCCAGGTTAGCTGGAAGCTTTATTGTGAACTCTTTTCTCAAAACTTTTTAAGCACTGGAAAGTGTAGGTTGAATTTTTTTTTGCCTCCATTGTGAGTTCTTTAAAATATCATCTTGTATATTAGTCCATCGTTGATGACATTTGAATAGACTAACGCGGTATTTACCGAAAGGACAGCTCACAGCTGCTGTCTTAACACTTTAAGGCTGGGTGCTGAACCATTTGGTCAAAGGGATCAAGGTTAGTTCATTGGATAGTCGATTACTCAAAGCTGCAAATAACTCCTCTGAGCATTACCCATAAAAGATGAACGAAAGAAACTTGATGGTTGAAATACAAACAGTAGGGAAAAGAAACGGAAGAAAACCCTTCGAAGATTCTTCATTTTTTTTCTTTTTTTTTTTGTTCTGACATTCTTTTTTCAAGTCTTTTGTTCCTTCAAACATGTTTAGTGTGATTCAAAACTTGACTCTCGTAAAGTAAACAGGGAAAACATGGTCTTGTTTACTGCGAGTCCGAAGCCTACCTAAACCATTGTAAACGATGGATGTTTGGATGTGTATTAAAGCCGTAATACCCGAAAAGCAGGCCGAAGCCAACTCAGGAAGGTGCACTCCTACACGTGGCGGGATCGTATTGGTTTAGCGAGATTGACGTGGTTGCAAAGGGTGTATATACCGAATCTTTAACAATTCAAAGTCTCCAAAGACAGAACCGAAGAAGGTTCCATTTCCAACCGCCAATAACATCTTTCTTAATAACTATAATCTGTTATTGACAAAAACAAAGTCTTCTCCAACGTTATCGACAAAAACCAAGTCTTCTCCGAACTCTGCTGAGTTTCTCTTCTGATCTTCCGAGGTAAACTCATTCACTGCTACAATTTACCAAAGCTGCTAACAACTCTTTTTGGAGATAAATTTGCTTCCTTCATAACCTTTTATTCTTCATTCGTGATCTATATTATCGTTACTGTTAGTATTATTATTCAGTTTGGAGCTTCAAACAAGAAGAATAATCCGCAGAAAGGAATTATGGACGAGATGAAAGATAAATGGAATGGATTCATAAAGAAAGTCAACAGCCAACTTTCATCGTCGTCTTCTTCATCTGGTATATTCAAGGGCCAAGGCAGAGTCTTGGGTTCCTCTTCATCTGCACCTGTTAAACCCATCCCTACCCGTCCCACTCAAACTCAAACTCCCACTCCAAAGCCCATCCCTTCTTCTTCCTCTTCCTCTTCGAATTCTAAGCCTTCTTTGCCTTCAAAACCACTGAATTCTGCTCAAAACAAGCCCAGTTCTACCATTAATCCCAAACCAATTTGCAAAGCTGGACATGGGTTTGATCCTTACGACTCATTGATCACTTCTAGCAAGGTATCCAAAAATGGTTTCACTTTAAATGTATTTGAGTGTCCAATTTGTGGTGCTTCTTATAGGTCTGAGGAGGCGGTGTCAATGCATGTAGAAACTTGCGTTAATACTAATTCATCAGATAGAAAAGGCGGTCATGGTGATTCAGGATCGAATGAGAATGAGTTAGAAGAGTCTAGAAGTGAAGTGGAGGTTTGCGTTGCTTCATTTCTTTCAGGGAAGCCTCCACAAGGGTCAGTTGATGTGGTTCTTAGATTGTTGAGGAATATAGTTAAGGAACCTGTAAATGACAAATTTAGGAGGATTCGGATGAGTAATCCGAAGATAAGGAAGGCAGTGGGTGAGGTAGCAGGAGGAGTTGAGCTGTTGCAGTGTGTTGGATTTGAATTGAAGGAGGAAGGAGGGGAAATGTGGGCAGTCATGGAGGCTCCCAAAGTGGAGCAGATTAGTTTGATTGGCGAGGCAATAATTTTGTTGGAACCAGGAAACATTGAACAACTTAAGAAGAGTGAGAGTATTGGCCCTGCAGTTCCAGCTGAGAAACAGGAAAGTGTTGAGCCAAAGATGATAGACAGACAGGTAAATGAACTGTTTGCTGATATATATTTTATTAATGAATTTTCTCCCATATTTCACTATTTTATTAATAGTTTACCCATGTGTTTAGAATTAAATATGCTAAAGTTATATGCCTTAACTTCATGTGTATCAGGTTATATGGATTTTCCCCTATATTTCATTTACATTGAGCAATTAAATGACAATGTCACTGTACTATCTTGATATTTCACTCGTTGCCCTTGTAATTTACAAGCATTTTTTTTTTTCGTATACTAACTAGTGGTCAATCAACGTGAAATGAAAGTAAGGACCACTAGATATCTGGTAGCTTAGAATAGTAACTGTTAGCCTTCAGCACAAAGTAGAAAAGAATGACAATAAAGCACCATGATGGTAGAGTATCGTTGCACATTAAATTAATTTACTCAAAAAACTTGCTGTTCAACAATTCAACTTGAAATTCATCTAGTGTTGTCTCTGTGGTCATGTTCAAATCAATGAGATATGAGAAAGAACATGAATTTTGTCATGATAGATCCGCGTCTTCTTCTCTGCACCTGAGAGTCTAGCAGCAAAGATCAAGCTACCAGATTCTTTCTATAACCTATCAGTTGAAGAGTTGAAGAGAGAAGCAGATATGAGAAAGAAAAAGATTGCAGAATCCCAGCTTTTAATCCCTAAATCTTACAGGGAAAAGCAGGCAAAAGCAGCCAGGAGGAGGTATAGAAGAACAATTATTCGCATCCAGTTTCCTGATGGAATTTTGCTTCAAGGTGTTTTTGCACCTTGGGAGCCAACTAGTGCTCTCTATGAGGTTAGTCCTCTTGTCTAGTTGTTCATATTACCTCCTATTAGTTTCTTCAATCGAGTTAAAACACCTTTTTGATATTTACACAAATTTTGAGGCCTTATTTCATATCAGGCATTTTTGTCTACAGGTACAAGTGTTGAATGTCAGCAATGGTTGTGATCATGTCCATAAACCATCTTGTCCCACTGACATTATCTTTCCACCATGATACTTTACATTTTAGTATTAAACAGAGAAACTTAGTTGCACTTTTATTTTGCAAGATGAAAGTCGAAAGCCTTTCAAAACCTTACACTAGTCGGTTTTTGCAACTTACAATAGCATTTGTTTATGTACTGCATCTTCTCCTGAAATTGGCAGTATTCATTTGTAATATGTGCCTGTATCTCATCCATATAAGGTCTTTTTTGGTTTGCATTTAGCAAAAATTGTCTAATTTAGCACCTTTTAGGATCCTAAAATGATGACCTTCCATGTTAATGGAAGAACCATTGAATGTTATTGCACCCAACCCCTTGATGTCCTCCTGTAGAATTAACATGTTTACCATAAAGTTTACTGGCATTTATCCATGTATGAAACTATCTTGTCTGAGCATTACCTTTTCCTTCCAATGTTAATGTTTTTTATGGGTGAAAATTTTCCTGGTTTCTTTGTCTGCACGGCATCAATGCATTAGAAGTAACTATTAACTAGCAGTGCATCCTGCATCTTGCATTGGTTGCATTTTTTCAGTTTATCGTATCAATAACGCATCCTGCACCCAATCTTTTTGTTATTTTTTGTTAGTTCTTTTAGAGCTACTGGTCTCATCTCCATGCATTTAAAGGGCTGGGGTTGTTCTTAGGCTAGAAAACATTGTTTGGACTAAATTCCTTGAAATTTTCTATGGCTTAATTGTGAACAATTTCACCCAGAAAAATAAAATGAAGTGTACAAATAGTATTTTAAATAGGCCTATAATTAGGAGTTTTTGGTGTAATTGGATTCTTTTTTCCCTCACAATATTTAGTATTTGTAAAGCTTTGTGCTTAGTTGAGGGATTAAGCCTTGCAATTAACAGATACAATCTTGATGTGAATCTGTTAGAATATCAAATGATTTGTGCTCTTTTTGATCTCCAGTTTGTCAGCTTAGCACTAAAAGAACCCTGCTTGGAGTTTGAGCTGTTAGATCCTGTTCTGGTTAAACGACGAGTGATCCCTTCATTTCCTGCAGCAGGAGAGAAACCAAGAACGTTAGAGGAGGAGGATTTGGTCCCCTCAGCACTCATTAAGTTCAAGCCTCTTGAAACAGATTCCATCGTCTTCACAGGGCTTTCTAATGAACTCCTGGAAATCAGTGAACCCCTTGTAACCGATTGAGTATCTGATTTAATGGGAAAATACAGCATTACTGAAATTCTACACAATGGTGTTAAAGCTCTCAATGTTTCATGTTCTAATTCTTCACAAAAGCCTGATTTGTGTCACCCTGTACATTAGTTATGGACTTGTCAAGCATTGTTAATGTCCATGGCGGAGGCCTCAGTCCACTTGTCTTTGTGCTTTAATAATAAATTCAATTCACACAAGTTTCCTAAGCTTTGCAGTTTGGAAGCTGTCAGTAGAAAATGCAATTAATTTCAGTGAAATCCCGAAACCATTTGTAATTCCTTCAATGGTTTCTTCCCTCTAAGCCATATTGCTTTTAGTAACTAATTGAATTTCTCATCCACTAAGAACTGCCTAATAGAGATAAATTTGATTAAAAGTAAAAGAGAGCAGTGTACATTGATCGATTATGCATATCAACATGCAAAAGCATTATTTTTAGCCTAAATTACATTAATGTGGCCACTGAAAAAAGTGAAAAAGATGCAAGTGTTGAGAAAAAGATATAAGTGTTGATATTTGAATGTAAGAGTTAGATTCACTATAAACTCGGGATTCAAGTCATAGTATAAAGCTGACAAGTGCTAAGAAAAATAATGTATTTAAAATTTCACTACTTTTGTCCTGGTATAGATCATCCAAATCTCTGACAACCCTTTGTTTTCCGTACTCAATTCTCATGGCTGGATTCACTATTCAAAAGAAGAAACCAATATGCATACTGCAAAAAATCATGAACCCTTTCGAACTTTCACATTATAATTCTCACACATATTCCACAAGAATCCTGTTTGCCAAAACCTGAAACAGATTTTATGAGCTATGGAGTTTGGGGATCAGCTCTTGGAAACAAGTAGAAGCATATCACATGGGAAAAATCTTTTATATGATCTGAGGACCCCCACCATTCAAAGCCACTTCTGAAAGAAGCCAGTTTTCACATGAGCTTCAAAACCAGTCAAGAAACCAACATGTGATTGGTCCAATGAATAATTGTCCCAAACAGCATTTCTTACAAGACAAGACTCAAAATCCTAGCTAGGCTAGTATACCTAACAGAAAAACTGCATTGAACATGGTGTGCTTGCTCTGAACAAGTTGTTTGCTTGCTTCGTTGCACTACCATTGAAAACTGATGCAAGGCAAAGCAATTGATGGAACAAAAGGGAAAAAAAAAAGGGACTGACGTACGCTTGGCGAACATGTTCTTTCTCTCGTCTTGTCCTACGGTACATTATTCAATTTTTTTAAGATTTTATTATTTGAGTTTATATAAAAATCACCTTATTAATAAATAAAATTAAAAAATACATGTCTTTGAGAATAAATTAAAAAGTTTTATTAATATTTATTTTTAATACTTATGTATGTTGGATTCCAATAGCGAAACAACGTTGTTTTTCTAGGGTTTTAATTTAATGATTACTCCATCATGCTCTATCAATAAACTAACTAAAAGTTTCTTAAAAAAATTAAAAGCCCAAATGGTAGGTCACAAACTCACAATGGAAAGAAACAGTATTAAAATTGCATTATTAAAGAAACTTATTCCGAGCAATTATATAAAAAGACCAGGACAAAAGTGATATAATTAAGTGGGGGGAGAAATGAAGGTTTTGATAGAAGTTTTTGAACTCAATTAAGGATCAATATTTACTCGATTGTTCATATCATGATCAAACTTATTATTTTGTTTAATTTAAGATAAAGTGTTCTCAAAATTTTATAATTAAAAATATTTTAAAACGAACAGAGGATGTTTAATTTAATAAAAATGGCTGACATGCCATATATTTAGCAACGTGTCAACATAGACGGAATAACAAATCCCCAACAAATACATGATTAACCCACTAAAAATTTCAGAGTGTTAAGTTAATTCAAACCCTAAACCCTAAGATCATAAAAGTTCTAAATTTACGGTTACAATATGTTTACAGGATATAAGTTCATTCAAATATTAAAATTTTTTGAGATGTTTGTGGGTGTTCTTGGTTCACCCCTCCCATCCGTTCTACTTTTAAAGTTGTATTATATCACTTTTGTTAAATACGAAATGTTTTAAAGATCTATATTCAAATTAGGTACATTCATTTATTGTTAATTGATTTTAGATTTGACACTTAATATGATATCAAAATTTAGATTTTGTTATGTGATTTTTACTTGTTATCCTTTTCAAGTCATCACGATAGATTCTTATGTCTTCGCTTACATGTGATGAAGGTCAAGTGTAAAGTGATGTTATGAGCTGAAATTTGCAAAATTTGCAGCTAAAATTTATATAATTTTCATGGGATTATGTGTTGAAGTTTGCGTTGTTTAGTAGTAGGTGAATTTTGGATTGTGAGTGTTGTGATCTTATGGTTATGGCTTTGATTTATTCAACGATTATTATTGAATCAAATGTTCATGTGTCTCGTTAATTAACTTACTTTTTAGAATTTTATATTACATTGATTAACTTTCTTAATCAATTTACATATAATCCAGTATGAGGCTGGTAAACTTCGCAATCATAAGCTACCATATGCATGTACATCATCATACGAAACCCAGATGAATAGAGAATGTGTACCTTAAACCTTCACACTCTTCGAGAAAACTTTATCCTCTTGAAGGATAACAAATTAACACTCATGCCAAATATTTAGAATTTGATCAAATGTGTATCAGTAGGGAAAGACATTAATCGACTTGAGAAAAAATATTATAACAAACCATGTTATTATTTTTTACTCTTGAAAAGAATTTAATATGATATAGTATATAACAAATTCACTTTAATTTGAGCTTTATTGTTAATTAAGAAATTTATGTTCGATTTTTTGATAGTTTTCTCTATTTGAAAAAGAAAAAAAGGAAAGAAAGTTTTATAATATATCAATTCATTTCTACTTTGTTGACTTATATCTTATCCTCAATTATTTATTGGTGTACATTTAAAAATATATATACGTGCCTAGCTTCACATCAATATTCATACTAGTTGTCCAAACTCAAAAGGCAAAGTTACTATCTTGTTGAATAAAATAATATCCACAAGCACGCTATATATATGCTATGAAAAAATATTCTCACACCAAAGTAAGAAGATCATATCAGGTCAAAAACAAAAGTAAGAAGATCATATTATATAAAGCTAACTTTAAATAATAAAAAAATAAAAGCAACTCTATCATAAATTCCTATCATGCTGAATAATAAAATAAAGATGTGGAGTTAGGAGAATTGGATAAGTACTTGGTCAACAAGAAAGAAGAAAGAGAAATAAAATTAATTAAATTATTTTAAAAATAAAAGTATTTTTAAATTTCTTGGGGGCCTCAGCACATGGTATTGTCCATCTCAGTACTAATTTATGCCCATATCACATTATTATATATATAGTAAAAATGAGCACATTTTCTTAAAATAAGTGCTCTTGATGGAGCTTTCCATGTGCATATATAATTTTTTTTTAATTACAACATAGAACAAATTGAAAGAATTAATAGAAAATTCAGCATGGTGACTTGTATTATTGTTTCAAAGTTTGCTTTTGGGGTTTTGCCTCCAACTATAAGATTCAATTTTTAAATTTTTGTTGAAGATAAGTAGGTAGTGGAGCTGTTCAATGGACATGAAATTTTAATTTTTTTCTATTGATAAAAAGAAAAGAATAAATTAGTTCAAACAACCTAACAAAGCTTATTCTATTTTATTCTTATCTTAAATGCACTTCATCCCTTTTAAGGCAGAGCTTTTTGCTGACCATTTTCATATAAATACATGCATGGCTATCTATGCCCATAATATTAATGCCTCTAAAATTTGATCTAAAATAATTCCCATGAAAGAGCCCAATTTTATTTTATTCAAAAACAAAAAAGAAAGATTGATAAAAAAAAAAAGAAAGAATCAATCCAAAGATGTAGTACATAATATCCGAAAAGACCTATCAAATATGTTTAGAATATTCTAGCACTAATTAAACTGTGAATTTGAGTTTGGCTATTACTATCATTTCAATATTAACATGACAACCTTTTTTTTTTCTAATCAAATTACATGTATCAGTATCGATTATAAATAATTGGCTAAATGCTCAATTTAGGATTAAACCTTTGCGGGATTTCTCAATTAAGGATACAATCTTTAATTTTGATCAATTAAGGACTAAACATTTTCGAATTTGTTCAATTTAAGACTTTTTAACGAAACTGAAGTACACGTGCCGTTAAAAATAATAATGACGTTTAATTGGGACACGTGGCAGCAGATTAGTGGGACATGTGGCAATGAATTTATATTTATTTTCTTTTACTAGGTAAAAACACGTGAGACACGTGGCAGCATTTTAA
The DNA here is from genome assembly GCA_031772115.1 of Heritiera littoralis. Classification (NCBI taxonomy): domain Eukaryota; kingdom Viridiplantae; phylum Streptophyta; class Magnoliopsida; order Malvales; family Malvaceae; genus Heritiera; species Heritiera littoralis. The sequence continues at coordinate 8,389,645 of JAPDPK010000008.1, read as the reverse complement.
TGGGACACGTGGCAGCAATTGATACGTGGCAACATATTAGTGTGACACGTGGCAATGAATTTATATTTATTTTCTTTTAATAGGTAAAAATATGTAGGACACGTGGCAGCATTTTAGTGGGACATGTGGCAGCAATTGACACGTGGCAGTGAATTTATATATTTTTTTAATAGGTAAAAATATGTGGGAAACGTGGCAGCATTTTGGTGGGACACGTGATAACAATTTGTCCTTTCATCGTCATCCACTCTCTTTAACGGCTCGTGTAACTCACACACTTTAAAAAATCCTAAATTGAATAAATTCGAAAAAGTTTAGTCCTTAATTGATCAAAATTAAAGATTGTATCTTTAATTGAGAAATTCCGCAAAGGTTTAATCCTAAATTGAGCATTTAGCCTAAATAATTGGTAATAACTTATTGACCCAGTAATTAAAAATGAATTGTAACATATGTAAGTCTTAGATTCGAATCTAAACATCCTCATTTTCGGTAATTTAATATTGTTAGCTTTAAATTGCCATATATATTTTGAAATGACAAAAACTTAAGTAAGCTTTAATGTTTTAATTCATATTGTAAATTTGCCTTATCACACTTAATTTTCTCAATCCATTTTCAAGTGAACATATCAAACATTAAGACCATCATTTAATGATACATCCTTATTGGTCTTAATATTTTATAAATGTTTTGAATATTTTAGAAAATCACTTGATGAATTTTTGGACTATGTTTTCATTTGAGAAAGTCAAGAAAAACTCCCACAAAAGAGCCAAAATGTTTTGGGTTGGATTAGGATCAACGACCACATCATTTCTAACTCAAAAAGTACAGGAAATCACCTTCTGGAAAGAAGGGATCGATCCCCTAAGGGAAGGGATCGATCCCCTAGTGGCAGTAAGCTTTTTGGTGGAAGAAAAGGTCCCTCAGCCCAGAAAAATCAGTTCTGGAAAGAAGGGATCGATCCCCTAAGGTAAGGGATCGATCCCCTAATAGCAGAATGGCTCCAAACGACTAGAAAAGGTCCCTCAGCCCAGAAGAATCAAATCTTGAATGAACGGATCGATCCCCTATGGGAAGGGATCGATCCCTTTGCCCGAAAATAGCCTGTAACGGCTAGTTTTTGTGAGACAACGGTCATATTCAAGTTTTGGCTCCACCCAACGGCTAGAATACATCCAAGGGACTATAAATAGAGGCTTAGAAGCTAAAGAAATGGAGAGGAACTGCTCAGAAATTCTATTCATCATCTTCTTCATTTTCCTCAAGCCTCATCAACAAATCAAGAGCTACAAAGTCTTCATCTTCCATCATTCTCATATTCTTTGTATAGAGTAGCACAAATCTTGTATAGGCTTTTTCCTTGTGCTTAAACATTGTAATCACTTGCCTACTTAGAGGCCTTCTTTGATTACACTTTTTGTAAACTCACTCATTCCTTGTAAAAGGAGAGGTTTCTCTTAAACCTTAGAAAAAGAGGGAGGTTTCTCTTGAGCTTAGAAAAAGAGAGAGAAGAGGTTTCTCTTGAGCCTAGAAAAAGAGGGAGGTTACTCTTGAGCCTAAGAAAAAGAGGGATTGTAATCACAAATTCAAGATAGTGGATTTGGAGAAAATCCTTGGGAGCGTCTCAAGGTAGAGGACGTAGGCAAGGTTGCCGAACCTCTATAAATCGCTTGCGTACATTTCCCTATCCTTACTCTCTTTAGTTATTTGCAATTATATTTGTGTTTATTGTATTAAATTTATATTGTATAATTGCCTAGCTTAGAGAACTTAGAAAACACTCAAATAGGCTAGAGAATTTAGAAGAATCGAAAAACGGGCATAAGGTTAGCTAAGAACCGATTCACCCCCCTCTCGGTATAGCCTATAGAGCCAACAATTGGTATCAGAGCTTGGGCTCAAGATTGATTTAGACTAACCTCTATCGAGCAAAACGATCTTAAATGGCTCATTTGAATGTAGGCACATCCTTTGGAGAAAAGGGACAATCATTAGTTAGACCTCCACTCTTCAATGGTGAGAATTATTCATATTGGAAAACTAGAATGATGTTATTTATACAATCAAATGATTATGAAGTGTAGAGAATTATAGTAAATGGTCCTAGAATTCCCATGAAGAAAGTAGATGGAAAAGATGTCTCTAAGAGTGAAGATGAGTGGGACACAAATGATATGAGATTGACACAAATGAATGCCAAGCGATGCACACCTTCTTTTGTACTTTAGGTCCAAATGAGTATAATAAAGTCTCCTTATGTGAGAATGCTAAAGAAATATGGGATAAACTAGTCATCACACATGAAGGGACAAATCAAGTTAGAGAGACCAAAGTAGGAATGCTCACACATGATTATGAGCTATTTAGGATGAAAGAAAATGAGTCCATTAGCGAAATGTTCACTAGGTTTAATGATATAATTAATGGACTTAAGGCTCTAGACAAGGCTTATTCCAATGTTGAAATGGTAAAGAAAATTTTGAATAACTTGCCTAAGTCATGGGAGGCAAAAGTAACCGCAATAGAAGAGTCTAAGGATCCAAATACCTTGTCTTTAGATGAGCTTATGGGCTCCCTACTTACATATGAAATGAAAATGAAAAGAAATGAAGTGCCTTCAAAGAAAGTAGGGGTAGCACTTAAGTCTTCTACTCATGAGGTCCTTGAAGATGATAGTGATGAGAGTGGAAATGAGGAAGAGAAGGAAATGGCAATGTTTGCCAAAAGATTTAATAGGTTCATGAGAATGAAAGAAAAAGAAAATAATAGGAGACATCAAAGAGGGGAGTCAAGTAGAAAAGAAAATGACCCTTTAGTGTGTTATGAGTGTAATGAATCGGGTCATACTAAGTTAGATTGCCCCTTACTTAGGAAAGAAAAGGATAGGAAACCTAGGAAGAAAGCATTTGTGGCTGCATGGAGTGACAGTGATAGCTCCGATGAGGAAAACGTAGATAATGAGGTAGCCTAAACATGCTTTATGGCCATTAGTGATGATGAGGCTAGTTGTAGTTGTAGTGAAAATAATGATTATACCTTTAGTGAACTCCAAAATGCCTTTGATGATTTAGCAAATGAATTTTAATGCATGAACTCCAAATATAAGAAAATCATTGCTAAATTAAAAATAGAAAATGAAGCCTTGACTAACACTAAGCTAGAATTTGAAAAGAAATTAGAAGAGGCTAACTTAGAGATAAATGAGTTGAATGAAAAAAATACAAATTTGCATAACTCATTTACTAGGTTTTATATGGGTCAACAAAAGCTAGATCATATGTTAGAGACCCAAAGAGCTTTCTTTGACAAATATGGGTTAGGCTATAATGCTAAACAAAAAGAAACTCATCTAAAGAATTTTCTTGTGAGCAAAAATAATATGCACGATTTATCTCTTACATGCTCACTATGCAATAGAATAGGACACTCTTCACAAGCATGCACATATAGAAAAACCACATTTAGAGGAAGAGTAGTTAGAAAAATGTGGGTGCCAAAGCATGCTGTAAATAAGGATGAATTGTGCTTGAAATGGATCCCAAAAGGGTAAAAAATTATTTGCACTAACTCTCATGGACCCAAGAAAATTTGGGTACCAAAGCATGCATAAACTTGTTTGTTGTAGGAGTGTTAGAGCATGGGAATACAATGAAACAATGGGGTTTGAATGCTTTACACACCTTTATGGAGATTGCTTGGGCCAATGAGAAAAAGGAAAAGCTTGAGGATCCATCACAACAATTCTTCAAAGGATGGCTCAAGGTGGACTCAACAATTCAAGGCAAAGCATACTCAAGCAAAGGAGTTTTTGTAAGCTTAATTCTTTACTCCTTAAAACTTTTATTTGATTATTTGTGCTTTGATGAGAAATGTGGTTGATAATCTTTGTGAGTTGAATGATTGAACAAAAATGCATGACAAAGATAATTGATTGTTCGATGAATAGTACTTGAATGATTGAATGAAAAGCATGTTTGATGATTTTGAAATGACTTTGTATGATTGGAGCAAGTATGAGATGTGTTGATAATATATTGATATGCTCCAAAAATTGTTAAATATGTCATTTATGCAAAATGCTATGTCATGAGCATCAATGAGAAATTTGTATGTTGGAAATCATGGCATGTTGTTCACAAGATGTATGATTTGATGATATATGTGCTTAAAACCTATGTGAACATGTTTGTTTTGACATATTTGTGGTTTCCAATGCTTTAGTTTTGTCAAAATATGCTTAACTCTCAAAATGACATCCTTTGAGGCCAAAAATGCATTTTATTGTGTAAATTCTTCCAAAATTGTAAAATATTTTGTAAAATGGTTTTTCATTCATGTTTTTCATTCATACAAGTCCAAAATCATGTTTTACAAATGTTTAAACCCTTACTTGGACTTAAAATACTCAAAAACGAAGTTTTGGTACCTCAAAGGTTGGATTTTCTGTCAAAAACTGCAGAAACAGGATGAGGGATCGATCCCTCAGCAAGCAGGATCGATCCCCCTTGAGTAGAATGCAGAAAACTACATTCTGGAACTATGAGTAGAATGCAGAAAAACTGCATTCTGGAACTAAGGGATCGATCCCCCTCCTATAGGGATCGATCCCCCCAAGCCAAAATGGCCTTTCTGCACTTTTTCAACCGAATTTGAGAAGGATTTTTCATTTTTTTTGATATCTTCTTTCTTCTCAACTTAAAATCCAGTATTTTAACTTCTTTTTGATGATCTTTAAACTATGAAAATTCATTTTTCATTGATATCATGCCTCAACTCCATCAACTTGTGTTATTTCCAACAAATGGTATCACTTTCAACAATTAATATCATTTTTCTTGAGCTCACAAGTGCAAAATCATTTTTCTTGTTGAAAACTTGCATAAATCTTGAAATAGTCTTGAAATATACTTTCAATGAATGCTTAAACATAATTTTGAAAAATATTTCAAGAATTTATGGATATATTTGAGAATTTGATGAACTTGTGCATAATGAATATTCTCCATTCTTTTTTGTTCATCTTAGTCAAGCATGCTTATAGGATTATGTCTCTTAGCTTGACTTATCAATTCCACACTAGGTTTCATGATAATTATACATCTAGTGGATCGATTTCAAATGTAAACTCAACAATTGGTAATGGTCATTGGCCTATAATTTGTGATGATAAATGGATCCTACTAAATGTTAAATGCATGAAACTTTATCATCCATGTACTTAAATTTTTCTTATAGCCAAATTATTAAAGAACTTGGGCTTTAATGACAACACCAACATTCAAAGATAAATGCAAACTTAAACAAATGTACCTTGATTAATATCCATGCATTTATTATTTGAATCTTTTCTTGCTCATAATTGGTTAAAGACTTGAATTGAAAAATGAGCATAGGATGTTTGTGCTTAAAACCATGGAAGAAAATGTGTTTGCTTGAATACTTTGATTTTATGAATCTTCCATGTGGTATAACTTTGTGAATATGAATATGGATTAATACTTTATGATAGTATGCTTATGTTTAATTAATCCATATGCATATTTGATGATGTGTGATTGTGTTCTTGCATATTTAGAATGATTATTTTCTTGACATGAACACACTACACATAGATATTGGATTCATGCAAAATGCCTAAGTCAACCATTAGTAACAATTGGTATTTAGATTGAAATAACAATTAGTATCATTTGCAACCATATTTTCAATAATTGGTAAGCCAAATCTAAATTGCCAATTGGTATGAGCTTTAAATTGACAATTCTTCTCATGCTCTTTAGTTTGAAATGACAAATAGAGAAGAATTCTCTTAGGATATTTTTGCATGAAACTCTTGTGTGCTAGAATTTGTAATTAATTGCTATATGTCTTAATTCTATGCACAGTCTTGCTTGAAAATGATTTATGAGCTCATGTATATGATATGTCATCTAATTTCAGCTCATAATCATGATGTATTACCATGCACCTTAGTTGGACCTTAGAGAACAATTGATATACTTAGGTGCTTGCTTAATTTCTTACCAATTGGAAACTTCTTGCGAAATTATTTATAAACAATTGGTATAGGATCATAAGTCATATTCTTTGCATAAATATTTCATACTCTTTGTGGATATTGACTTATTTATTTGTGCTATGAGTCCCATGTTCTAACACGTTTCTTGTTGGATGGAGCATATTCTTTTATCTCTTCTCACAAAGCCATGATTTTAGGGGGAGCATATTTTTTATTATTTTTCCTTCTTTTTGCTATGACAAAAAGGGGGAGAGATAGATATTAAAAGGGAGAGATATTAAGGAAGGGAGAGATATTAAGGGGGAGAGATAATGGGGGAGAAATAGTTTGAAAATTCATTTTCAAAACCCATGCTATATTAAGGGAGAGCTTTGTAAAATCCTGCTTTATTTGAGGGGGAGCATTTTATCAAAGAATTTTCAAAGCAAATTTACATTAAGTTTTGTCATATCAAAAAGGGGGAGATTGTTAGCTTTAAATTGCCATATATATTTTGAAATGACAAAAACTTAAGTAAGCTTTAATGTTTTAATTCATATTGTAAATTTGCCTTATCACACTTGATTTTCTCAATCCATTTTCAAGTGAACATATCAAACATTAAGACCATCATTTAATGATACATCCTTATTGGTCTTAATATTTTATAAATGTTTTGAATATTTTAGAAAATCACTTGATGAATTTTTGGACTATGTTTTCATTTGAGAAAGTCAAGAAAAACTCTCACGAAAGAGCCAAAATGTTTTGGGTTGGATTAGGATCAAAGACCACATCATTTCTAACTCAAAAGTGCAGGAAATCACCTTCTGGAAAGAAGGGATCGATCCCCTATCACCTTTTGGAAAGAAGGGATCGATCCCCTAAGGGAAGGGATCGATCCCCTAGTGGCAGTAAGCTTTTTGGTGGAAGAAAAGGTCCCTCAACCCAGAAAAATCAGTTCTGGAAAGAAGGGATCGATCCCCTAATAGCATAATGGCTCCCAACAACTAGAAAAAGTCCCTCAGCCCAGAAGAATCAAATCTGGAATGAACGGATCGATCCCCTATGGGAAGGGATCGATCCCTTTGCCTGAAAATAGCCTGTAACGGCTAGTTTTTGTGAGACAACGGTCATATTCAAGTTTTGGCTCCACCCAACGGCTAGAATACATCCAAGGGACTATAAATAGAGGCTTAGAAGCTAAAGAAAGGGAAAGGAACTGCTCAGAAATTCTATTCATCATCTTCTTCATTTTCCTCAAGCCTCATCAACAAATCAAGAGCTACAAAGTCTTCATCTTCCATCATTCTCATATTCTTTGTATAGAGTAGCACAAATCTTGTATAGGCTTTTTCCTTGTGCTTAAACATTGTAATCACTTGCCTACTTAGAGGCCTTCTTTGATTACACTTCTTGTAAACTCACTCATTCCTTGTAAAAGGAGAGGTTTCTCTTAAACCTTAGAAAAAGATGGAGGTTTCTCTTGAGCCTAGAAAAAGAGGGAGAAGAGGTTTCTCTTGAGCCTAAAAAAAGAGGGAGGTTACTCTTGAGCCTAGGAAAAAGAGGGATTGTAATTACAAATTCAAGATAGTGGATTTGGAGAAAATCCTTGGGAGCGTCTCAAGGTAGAAGACGTAGGCAAGATTGTCGAACCTTTATAAATCGCTTGCGTACATTTCCCTATCCTTACTCTCTTTAGTTATTTGCAATTATATTTGTGTTTATTGTATTGAATTTATATTGTATAATTGCCTAGCTTAGAGAACTTAGAAAACACTCAAATAGGCTAGAGAATTTAGAAGAATCAAAAAACGGGCATAAGGTTAGCTAAGAACCGATTCACCCCCCTCTCGGTATAGCCTATAGAGCCAACAAATATTTTCCTTGTAATAAAAAATAAATAATAAAGTAGATTTTAACATACATAAGGTAGAATAATTAAATAAATATATAAGTCAAATAAATAAATCAACATAAAATTGGAAGAAGTTTGTACGCTATGAGATTTAAATCTAAAATCTAAGGGATTAAAGTCTGTGTTTACCATCGAGTTGAAATCTCATTGCTTTATGCCAAAAAAAAAGAAAGAAATCTCATTGCTTGGTGTGCTAATATATTAACCCATTTTATACAAAATTGAATCAACTAATTAATTAAAAAATTTTTACGTAATGCCTCTCTGTCTCATACAATATATATCAATATATGTATCTTAATTATTTTGAGTTCCCTAATCAAAAGTTTTCAAATTTAAACCGCCACTTATTTTCAAATTATTTTTGAATAAAAATTTTAAAATATTATTACTTAAAAACTTTAATTAATGAAATAGTTTTAACTATATATTTTTTAAGGTTTAATTTATTAAAATATTTAAAACAATCAAGTTTATAGTCGAAAAACGTTGGCAGAAAAAAATTTTCAAACGAACTAAAATAAAACTTTTATGCGACGAGGAATATTCATCACTTTTTAATTTGTTTTGCATTGCGCGAGTAACACTTCAAATCATAGATTATAATATATGAAAGGCATATCTTTAATAATGGAGGCGATACAATATTGTTATAATCACACATAACCACTAAAAATCAATTTTCAATTCAAGCACCTTTTTCCAAGTGTAAACAATTTAAAAAAGAAGGAATATTCAAAGCTTGATGATATTTAAAGTTTATTTATTTCTGTTTTCTTTGATAATTATGTCTATTTTTCTTTCTATTCTTTTTTTTTTTGGAACTCCTGAAATTAATTCCTACTTTTGACATGTTGGTAATGATTTTGATCCCATATCTGTCAAGTAGACTTACTTGAGCATTTAAAATATTTGATGGGACACTGATTAATTGCAGTCAAATATGGACCAACAAAATGTTGATATATATCCATTTATCCCTTAGCAATGTTTTTGAAGGAAAATAATGCTTTTGTGTCTCTTTTTTTTTAGTCAATAAATTTTAGTTTATGTTCATATGTTAGCCATGCCAAATTAAGCTAAGAAAGGCAAAAAGAGAACAATCAAGAAATTAGCTTAGAGATATTTAAATATTGATACATCATATTAAAAAAAATTTCTTAACTTGTGTTCTGAGGACACAAAATTAATTCATTCAATTTAATAATAGAGAAGATAAAAATTAATTGAATGAAGAGAAGTATACCTTAAGGTTATTTGATTGAAAAAAAAATCTTACATTTTTTACAGTTACTGTGGAACAACTTTCTCTGTGCATGTTAAAATTAATTTATGGGTTGGTTTATGTAATCCATTTAAAAAATAATTTTTAATAAATTTAAGATTCAAACTTGAATACTTATATTTTTGTTCTATGCTCAAACTACATCATCCTTCTTATAAGAAAAATATTATTAACAGTGTCAATTGTAAAAATAAAAGGAAAAAAAAACACTGGGTTAAATATTATTTTTAAAAATTGAGTGTACAAATTTATTCCATCTCAAGACTCAAATCATTAATTGTTTTTTTTTTAATTTTATAATATTTTCATAATTGTTTGGTGAGGTTGCTATTGCTTCTAAGAATTAATAAATGTTCATTTTTAAATAATAAAAATATGATATGTCGTCACAGCAAAATGAAGGTCAATGTGATAATTAAGATGCATGCAGATGTTCCAATATACGCATGCAAAATGATTAGAAATATGATTGCCATTTACAACGATCTCCTTTTATAAAATAATATATAAAAAAAGAAATTAGATCTTTTTATTTTCATTTGATTAAAAAATGATAATTGTAATGCAAACAATTAGTCTGTCAAAGTTTAATTAATTAAAAATAATAAAAATACAAAATCTCTATATATAATTAAGTTCCAGGAGAATTCGATGTAAGTCAACCATAATAGACAACGGATAACGATGATGGTTTGTTGAAATTTGAATTTGTGGTGGTCGAGAATAGAAAAATGAAAAATGAAGGGAAAGAAAAAGAAAACTTTTAAATTTGTTAGTTGCCCAAAAATTTATTTTGACATTATCAAAGCAATATTAATGTTACCTAAATAAATCAACTTGCACAGCAACGAAATAAAGATAAAAAATTAATTCTATTATCTATCGGATTGAATTAAAAGATGTGTGTAATTATTTTATTTGTAGAGTCAAAAAACTAATGTATAAATATTAATCATAATCATATATAAATATATTATATTTCAAAAAACATGCACACATGTAAAACACGCTTATGTGGACACTAACATGTACATTCTCTTCGAATAACATGTAAGCAAGTAGAATTATATATGTAACTGCTATCAACTAATGTTTCTTTTTTTAAGTAATCATGTTCCCTCTATCTCCTTATTTTCTCATAGATCTCCTCAAGGCACATCTTTTTTTGTGTAAATTACAGGTATTTTCGTCCATTTTAACGGCCTGAGACTAATTTTACTCGAGGTTTTATCATCGTTAAGGCTCATCACCCCTCTTCAAAATACATCTTTAACCCCAATTTTATTCTCTCTTTGTTTTTTCAAATATCTTTTTTTTCTTTTACTCTAGATGTCTCTTCGTTTGTTTTACTTTTTTTCAAAATTTGTTTTTTTATGAATGCCATGTATTATTATTTATGAGATTAGTTTTTTTGTGCATTTTTTTAGGCCCTGGTTATTGTGTTGTATTGTATTATGTTCAAGTGTTGTGATCAAGCCCAAAGCGATGAAAGCCTAGTCTCTCAACAACCAGGTATGTTTTTTTCTTCCATTTGTTAATATTTTTCTTTTTCGTAAAAAAAATATATTAATTTGTTATAAGACAACGATTATTTTTTTGTTACATCTTTTCTTTTTTTTTTTTCATTTTCTGTCATGTAATGTTGTTTATGAGATTGATTTTCTGTACATTCTTTTTCAAGCCCCACTTCACGATCAATTTGAAAGCTATGGACGCCAAGTCTCCACAACCAGCTATGTTTTTTCTTTTCTTTAGTTCGCAAATATTTCCCTTTTTATTCTAAAAAAACTATTAATTTGTTTGAGTTGTAATTTATGAGATGGTTTTTTTTTTACATTCTTTTTCAAGCTCCAATTATTATGTTGTGTTGTATTATATTCAAGTATCATGATCAACTCAAAAGCCATGGATGCCAAGTCTCAACAACAAAATACATTTTTTTTTCAATTTAGAGAAAGGTATCTAGCGAAAATGGGAGTTGTGTTTCAATAACCTTGAATTGTTCAAATTTTAGATGATTTTTTCAAAGTAGAAAATGGATAAAATTTTAGATAATTTTTTTAAAGTAGAAAATGGCTAATTTTTTTAAAGTAAAAATTAAATAATTTATATTATCTTTTATTTTAGCCATTGGTAGTTAATATATATCAATCATTTTAAAATTGGAAAGAAATTTCAAATTCATCCATTTATTTAAAATATTAATAATATATATGATTAGTTTACATCTAAATTCTAATTATTTCAAATAAAATAATTACAATATTTTTAATTTAAAATTAATTGAAATGTTAGATGGTATCTAATTCATTTAAAATAAAATTATCTAATACATTTAAAATAATTAAAATAATTTAACATATTTTTTAAAAAATTAAAATTTATATAAATATATATATTCAAATAAAATTAACCGTGCCTCGCACGCATTAACAAACTAATTAATTTATAAAAATACGGTTGCGTTTAGTATTGTGAAATTAATCACTTTACGCTGTAATTTAACTAGATACAAAATGATTGCAGCGTTTGATACCTCACTTTGCACTGCAAAATGAGGTTCCCACAGCAATCACTTTGCAGCCATTAGTTGCAGAGTGATTGCAACCAATATAGACTGCAAAGTACTTTGCAGCAAACTCTGCAAAGTACCATAGCTGAAAATACCCCCATCTTTTATCCTTCTTCGAATATTCCTCTCCATCAGCCCAGGTTCTGAATTTTCCTCGCCTCTGTTTCACTTTCCCTCTCGCTGGTTTCGCTGGTCTTGCCTCGATCGCATCATCTCTCATCTTGTCGCACAGGTGAGATTATTTTTCTTTAAATCCTAGCTTTCATATATTCTTACAATTTCCCACGAGCTACATTGCTCTGTATTCATGATAACAGTCTTGTTTTTTTCTTTTCTGATTTGGGTTTTATTTTATCTTTTTTACCAGTAAAGATTGAAAGGAGTTTCAGACAAACTTGGTTCTGATGATGCGTTATTGGTGAAGAAAGTTGGTTTATTTGGCTTCTTTTTGAGTTTTGCTATAATGGGGAATTCCTGGTTTAGGTGGGAGCCTTCCATTTACAGAGTTTCATCGAATGCCAAATCAGGTTGGTTTGATTTTCTTTTTCATTAATTTAATTTATGTTTTCTTAAAAGAAGAAAATATTTTGTTACTCCAGTAATTGAAATGTGTAATATCGGAGTAGAAATTGAATTCAAGTGGTAGATATTCCGTTTTCCTCTGTTAATTGGATTTCTATTTTACCATCTTATTTATATGTTATTTTCTAATAACATGAATTTTAAATTTTTGAAACGATCCTTTCTATGTTGTTTCTTTGTCAGTAAGTTCTTATATTCATTGAATCAATTTTGTTGGATTTATATATCCTTTTTATAGATTGTTATTACAAATTAATTATACAAATTAATAATAATATATATAGATTTATTATTACAAATGATAATCAATGTTAATAATTACAACTTTATATTTTTTACATTTTAATATGATAATTACATTTGTAATTAATTTCAATGTACAATTTTTTTTTATATTTAAAGATATTTTTAAAATTTACAATTACATTACCAACAAAATAATTGTATATTAAATGCTACAATATTACTTTTTTTACAATTTAAATAAAATTTTATACTGCATATCAAATATTATAATATTACTTTTTCAATAATTACTTTCTTAGTAATCATTTAACGCTACAATGACTTTACTGGAATGTATCAAAGCAATCTAAAATGAATTAGGTGGCTGAGGCAAAGAGAGGGTGAAACGACACACGTGGCATCATTATTGCCAGCCAGCAGAAAGGGCGGGAGGTAGCACGTGAATATTTACTGTTTCTGTTTCTCTTACTTTTTTGTTGAGTACTGTTTCTGTTAAGTACAATACGTTTCTGCCAGGTGGCGCTCAGTCATACAACCACTACACGTGGGAGCTGTTATGATGTGGTTTTCAGATCTTCATCACTCTTACTGTGCTGCATTCTTCCCACTCCTCTATACCGCACGTGTTCTAAAGTGGTTGAAAGAGCCTTCAATTTAGAGATTATATATGATATTACGTAATTTTTTATACATTATTAATCAATTACAAAATAATAAGGATTACTGAAGTAAATCATCGTAGTGAAAGATATAATTTCATAAGAATCAGGCTAAAGCTCAATGTTTATGCCAAATAAACGCTTAAGTTTTGAGCACCGACTAAAATACCTTAGTTTTATGACTGATTTACAGATTGCTTATGTAAACGTCCTTGTTAGGCAATTGGTCCTCCCCGAAATGATATCAGAGCGCAGCAATCGTCATGTAAAACGAAAGAACTGTGCATTACTAGTGCGGTGAGCGAAGATAACCGATTTAAATTTTTAATTTTCAAATTAAATTGAAACTAAATAATTCAAATAGATCGAGTTCAATAATTAATAATTAAAAATTCGATTAAATTCAACATAACTTTTATTTTTTCAATTGAATTTAATCAAAAAGCAGTTCAATTTATTTTTAAGATACTACGTTTCAAAACCTTTGTGGTTTTGCTAAAAAAGTAAAGTCCGGTGTCCCTAATTCACCCTTGCGCGGATGCACACTTCAGAATAAAAATATATATTTTTTATTTAAAAAAAAGCAGCAAGTAGTCGAGTACTATATATGGATTTAATTGAATCAAGTTAAGATAATTCAGTATTAAGCTCAAGTTTAATTGAATTCAAAAATTCGAGTGTTAAAGTTAAGCTTGAACTTGATTGAGTTTAAGTTTTGAAATTCGAACTCGATTCGATAAAATATTCGAATTATTTGAGTTTGTCTTGATAGATTCAATTTTTTAATTTTTAATTATATATTACGAGCATAAAATTGTAAATTAATAATAAAATATTAAAAAATAAAAATAATCAATTAAATTAATGAATCGTTTAGTAAAATATTAAAATACTCGAACTCAAGTTAATTTGTTATTCGCGTAACTCAAGTTCGAATTCAATTAAAAAAACAAGTTAAACCCTAATAATCTTTCAATCAAACTCAAATAATTTATATATAATTTGATTTATTTATATCTTGTACTATGCAATTATTTACCTATTAATCGGCTACCAAAAATTTTTTTTGTTTTTTAAAAAAAAGCAAGTGCAATTAAGTCACGAGTGATAGACAAATCTGCATCACGTGTCAGTACACGTGTCAATCCCTCAGACCAAAGACAGTACACATGTGCAGGTACTCTGGTGCAGGCTGTGCAGCCACCACAGACAAGTGGTGCCCGAAATTAAAGCCTCAAAGCACGTGTTGAGTTACTTGCTTATACGGTTTCCTTACCGGTTATTTCCGGTAATTCCCACACTTGCTTAAAAAAAAAAAAGAAACTTATTTTAATCTTAAAGAAGAAAAGAGAATTAACGGTCAAGATCTTTACACTACTATAAAACAATTCTCTTTCTGTGCCAGCCTTTATTATTTCCTAGTTGGAAAGCTTTGGTCTTTGGCTTGGGTTTTTTTCACGTTTGGTGAAGGAAAAAGAGAACTGGGGTTTGAGAAACTGAAATATTTTAGTTTATGTGGATTGTTGGTTGGATTTTTTAGTTGGGTTTTGCTTGATTTTTGGATTGAAAAACAATGGAGAGAGATTTTCTGGGTTTGAACTCGAAAGAATCATTGGTTGTGGTTAAGGAAGAGGTTAACACTGATGGGTACAAAGAAATTGGTGTGTATCTTCTTCTCTTTTAGGTTCCTGAAGTTTTTTTTTTTTCTGAAGTTCTTTCTTTTTTCTTTGGGTTGTTTGTGATTTTTTTTTGTTTCTTCTACAATTTGGCTTAGTGTTGAATTTGGAGTTTTCTTTCCTTTATATTGCATGGACGGTGGAATTAAGATATTTGAGTGAACAAATAGAAGGGATTAAATCAATGGGTATTTGCTATGAGAAGTGTTTATTTAATTCAATTTCTTTCTTTCCTTGGATAATTTGATTAAAAAAAATTCTATTTTAGCATTGTGCTTTGAAACCAATGTTTTATTTTTTTTTTCTTGTTATGAATCTATTACAGGATTGGATTTGTGTAAGCAGTTATATAATTGACACATAATAAAGGATGGATAAGTTTCCTTTTGGTCACTGGTGATTGGTCATGGATAACTTGGTTTTGTTTGGACATTTCATGTAATTAATTATGCCCAAATTGTGCTTTTTTATGTTTAGTTTTACCTATAGCTTTGCATGTATCTAATTTTGGTGTTGTTTTTCATTTTTATTTGGGATTTTAGGTTTTTCTAAAAGCTCAGGGATACAATGGCCCTTTTCAAACAAGGTTTCTGCTGTTCCACAGCAGATGACTTATAATTTTGCTCAAGGAGATAAAACTAAAAAGATTGGATCTGATTCACTAGTACCCCTTCCCGGTTTCATGCCTATCTCAACAGCGGATGCTGCTGAAGTTCAGGTTTGACATCATCTCTTGTCTTTGCTATTGTGGATTAGCTGCTTGATGAGCGCTTTTCTTTATCTTCTTTCTTTTTCTAAAATGAAAAATCTATTTCTTGGCTTTATGAAATTATGAGAGAATGAAACTTTCTTAGGCATTACCCCTCTATGCAGATAGCGCTGCAGCTTAATTTACGGTTTTTTTTTTTGTGATAAGTTTCTTAATTTATTGGTTTGGCAATGGATCCAACTCTATGGGAATTGTCAAATGATATTGTTTTCACTTTTCCCCTTTGGCTTGTACCATCCAGAAAACATTCAATCACAATAAGCAAGGTGGGAGTCATTTTTCATTGACAACTTGTTCTGTTCAACATGATGTTCATCCTGTTCAACGTCCTTATGATGTGAGGATGTTTCCGGTCTCAAATCATGCAATTTCTCTTTCTGTGAGCAATACGTTCATGAAGAATCATTTTGCTACAGCTTGTCAAAATTTGCCCGTTACTACCATGAAGTCACAGTTACTTGGAGGAATTCCAGTGACAACTCCACATACAATTCTTCCCACCCTTGGTTCTGTTGCTGGAAGTATTGAACCATGGTAAAGATTTTATGCTTGAATTCGGTTATTTTAGCAAAATGAAAATAGTTGACAATATGATATTGAAACTTGGTTGGAATTTTATTTTTATAATTAGGAACAGTGCCAAGGTATCAGGATCACCCACTCAATTGACTATCTTTTATGCGGGTAGAGTGAATGTCTATGATGATATCAGCCCTGAGAAGGTTCTCCTCTTTCAGAAAAAAATCTTTTGTTAGTTGCAATCTGTTGATCAGCAGAAAGCTTAGAAATTTTCTTCTTTTGAATCTTATCCAGGCTCAGGCTATCATGTTCCTGGCTGGGAATGGGTCTTCCATGGCTTCTAATGTGGCACATCCAAAAGTCCAAGTCCAGACACCTATTTTGAAGCCAGTTCAAGTTGATAGTGTTCCTGCAAACCAGCTCATAAATACACAAGGGAGCTCTGGTATCTCAAGCCCTTTATCCATTTCATCTCATACTGGTGCCCACTCCAGGAGTGGGTCCACTAGCACTGATGAATTGATGGTATGCAAGACCACAGGAACTCCAACGACACCTATTAGCAAAGTTGAGCCTCCAAAATTGGTGAATACCATGGGATCTGTAGTTGCAAGCGGCATGATGCCTTCTGGTATGCACTTATGTTCTTAAAGATTTCTATTCTTTGTGTTGTCTTCAAGGAAACAGTTTCCGGTCTTGAAGAAACTGAACTATCTCTGACCCCTTCGTTAACCATGCATATGCGAGAAACTAAAAAAATACATAAGGGGGCATTGTTATTGGCTGCAATTTTTTTAGCTAAATTTACTGTTTGGAAACTTATCAATGTGTGAATTGTTTGCCTGCAGTTCCACAGGCTCGCAAAGCTTCCTTGGCTCGATTTTTGGAGAAGCGCAAGGAAAGGTTAGTTGCTGTACAAGATTATTTTTGTAGTTTCGTCCTAAATATGGTTCTTGAAACTCTTTCAAACTACTAGTCGACTATGTTTTGATCATATCCTAGCAGAAGACAAAGTAGCTCGATATATCGGATGCAATACATTAATCCTTTACTTGATGTTTAAATGTCATTTCATGGTTGAATATGGCGAGGCATGAATACAGATTATGTTGGGTAATTGGCTTGAGGTTTAAGGCCTGTTGATAGGCTTCTTTACTATGTTATTCAGTTATTGGGTAGATGTGCCTGTCTTTACTGGGCATTTTATGCTTTCTCAAGGGAACTGATGTTAAAGAATCTAGCTTGGAATTTGTTCTATGCCTGGAAGAAAATTATTGCTATATTAATGGGACATGTAATTGTGGTTGTTGTAATTGTATCCTCAAAATCGTCTGCCTTCAGTTATTTTTATACAAGTTCAATGTTGGCAATAAAAGCTGGAATTCTGATCTCGTGCTCGAAATAAAGCCCATTATTTGCTGTTGTAGGGTTATGAGTGCCGCGCCATACAATCTTAGCAACAAGTCTAAAGATCATGCTACCTTGGAATCCAGTGCATGAACTTCGATGCAATCTCTGCAGCCGGATTGTTCTCTCTTGGCAAGCGAGGAGGGTAACAATCATATATGATTTGGCATTAGAAGGAAATTAATGCAAGTTTATGTAGTGTGTCGTAAATGTAAGCAACTACATTTTGTTTCTCTAATTAAAAGCACTGTAATCCTGACTCTGCTTAATTTCCATCAACTAAGTTTATTGTGTAGTTGGTGTAGGGTTATACCCTTTTTGTTTTGTTTACATTAATGTGGACGATTGCTACTTTGTAACCCATTCAATTGTTGTTACATGGTAGAAATAATAGAATAGTAAGATTCTGAATCATCTAAAGCTTTGTTCTTCTTGCCTTAATTAGGGTATTCTTTGCATTTTTATAACTAAACAATGCAATGCTAGGCTGGCTAACCTTGGCAAAAATATTCCATTCAATGTTTCCAACACGTTTAGATTTCAAAGAGGTGTGCCATGTCAGGGTTGGTTTGGATTTTGTTGGAGTTAAGCTTTGAAACAAAATCATGCCAATGTTTTGAGTTGTCAAACTTGCACCAAAAACAAATTCAGGGTTGGTTGGCTGGTCTTAGTCTGTCCAACCCCTAGTGTTGAAGGTTACTTTTCAGATTTGGGCAGGCTAAGGTTTTGGTAACCAGTTTCATACTTGTTCAATTGAAGCAAGAAGTGTAGCCTAGAAAGAGAATTGGTTTGGTAACATGTTAGAAATCATGAGCCTTTTCAATGTCTGGTTGGTTTCACGGTCAGCCATGTGGCTCTTCAAGCCATTGAAAAGCTAAATTCACTTTTAGTAGGAAGCAGCAATTATCACCTCCAGTATCCTTCCGGGATAAGATTTTTCTATGTATGATTATGACATTAACGTATTTCATATCGTGGGCAATTTTTTTTTTAAATGATAAGATGTTTTGATATCACATTTAATTCAAAATTAATTTTCCTTCGTACTTCATGACTGACATTGATCCAAATGAATTTGAATTTATGAAAATTTGAACATAAAATTTTTCGCTATTTAACGTTTTCATTCAAAATTTTATTGAAAATTTAAATCATTGAGTCTAACTCATAATCCAGCTGACCTTTGGATTATGTTGTGTGCAATTTTTGAACATTAAAGACTTAAAACCAAAATGATGTGATGGTAATAGAATGGGTTTTTTTTTTTTTTTGATACACGTATGTTATGAGAGAGTTCAAGGGGAATTAACATTTTGAATTGACAAGTGAAATACAAAATTTAAATTCAACTTCTAAAGAATAAGTATTGCTAAGTCAAATTTAAATTATTAATTCGTAAGATATTACATTTTTTTTAATTGAGATCAAATTTTCTATAATTAAATATTTTTTTCGGAAAATTTATTTTATTTGCTTTTTCCATAAATGATCAAATTTGACAATTACAATCAAACAATGAAACCTAATTCTTATTGCTCTATGAACGAAACTTTTTAAAAAAATTACTAATAAAACTTCAAATATGTCACTAATAAAAAGTTGGGTTAATAGATAAATTTAAAATTCTATCAATTTTTGTTAACATTAATCTTTTTTTTTGTGTAGACCACATGTATCCTCATAAGTTTTAACAGTCTGAGATTAATCTTATTCGGGATTTAGTCACAATTAAGACTTTTTACCCTTTTCCAAAAATGTGTTTAGTGAGAGTGGAACCCGAGAGCTCTTTCCACAAACTCAACCTACGTTGCCAACTGAACCACAACCATTAAATAACATTAATCATTTTATTACACTCATGATATCTTTAAGTTTTGTTTAATTTTAATTTAATTTGAATGATTATAACGATGCATTTTTTCATATCTATGTGATGCATTCAAGATTCACGTGGTCTGAAAACAATGGAGTAAGTGTGATATTCATAGGACAAAAGTAGTTGAGATGAGAAGAGTGGCTATGAATTCTTCAAGTTCTTGCCCTGTTGTTCTGTCCCCTTCATAAATCTCAATTTCTATGTTCTTTTGCTTTCCAAACTCACCGAAATTCATTTATTAATTTAACAGTACAAACTTTTTTTTCTTTTTTCCTTTTGCTTTTAAAATTTTATTTGATGATTAGACGGAGAATTTTATTTTGGGTGGCTTAGAAACCCCAAACAAAAGTAAAAAATAAATATATAAATAAAGATAAGCTCAAAAATAAATATTCCAGCTGGCTGGTTGTTAACCGCAGTCACGTTTTTAATAATTTTCTCCTTTCTTTTCTTTATTTTATGTTATTTGGTAGTAAGGCCCAAGGGCCCATAGGGGTCCACACCAAGTTGTGTGAATATAACAATACGTACAGTTTCATCAAGCCTCTCAACCAATGAAAGAAGATATTACTTATTTATTTATTTTATATTGTGACATGAATTTATATTTTCTTCTCCAGCTGTTGAATCTTTTTCTTGTAAAGTATTTACCCAAAATAAATAAATGTTTTCCGTGGTATTTTTAGCTTCCTCTAATTACAAATATTGTATTTGTAAAATAGTCAATTTGTAATAAATAAATTAAGTTTTTCAGGATGCAAGTAAAATAAAATATTAAAAGAAGTCATAAACGAATAATGAAATTATTCAAATTTTATGATAGAAAATAAAATATTCAATTTCACAAAGATTAAAAAAATATTAATAAACAAAGGTAGTTAGTGCCTTCAGTCATACTCATTACCTAAAGATAACATTTTTTTTTTGGTTACAAATACCTGAAGATAATTGATAGCTTGTCACTCCCAATCCATTTTTCTTTAACACTACATATATCCACGCACACAAACTAAGCATCACTCCATGCTTTACACCAACAATTGAAAAGCAACACACTTTTCTCAATTCTACAAATATCACATCATACTCTTTACCTTATCTCTTATTTATCATACAAATGTCCTATTAGTATCTTAACATGGAGTAATTTGGAAATGTTTTGAAGTGAAAAAACACGCATCCAAAGACACCAAATGGAAAATATGACTTTGAATATTAATTTAAATGATTATATTTTTATTTTAAGGAATGACAGATATGTAAATTTAAAAATCAAATCTTAAGTTCTGCATTTTAGAACTTTTATTGTGTGAAAAAAAAAAAAAAAAGAGTGAAATATCCTCAACAACTATTGTTTTGGAGTCATGTCGTTGGTTGGGGGTTCAATTTTATTACCCTGTGTTTGAGGTCCCAATTGGTGCTGAAAAGGACTCCACTTTGCTCAAGTGATGGTGAGTGGAGTGGAGTGGGTGTAGGGTTGGCTGCAATTGCAACTTGGCAATTGCCAAGCAGTCCTTTATCTTGCTTGCCTAATCTCGAGAAATTGTTGAATGATTTTCATGGCCCTTTGTTGGTAACTTCTTTTAAACCGACTACTAATCCATTCTGCGTAACAAGAATAAAAAGAAGATGGGGGAAATTGTAAGCAAAAAAAATCCATATAATATATTTTTTTATCCCCTATGATTTATCCTAATGACCATATATTGTCTCTCTATTTTTTCAAAGAAAAAAAAAGAAAATAAATTATGAATTTAACATTCATCATGTTTGTAAATAAATTCTGGTAAAGAAGATATCAATTTTTTTTGACATACCTTGTACTGAAATTAAATCCAATAAAACTAGATTTTCTCTAATCAGCTTAAATGAGAATGAAATTTTTTCTTTTTTGGTAAAATAACAATGAACAATCTTAAAGTTACCAACAAATATAAAAAACCTAATCTAACATCTTATAAAGGGACCATTTTACCTATAATTATCCAATTGCGATGAAAAATCATGTCAAAGTTCACCATACAAAATTTTAAATTGTGATTAAATAATTGTAATATAATAATTATAAATAATTTATTCTCTTAACAAAAATCTATTCAAACTGAGTTCTGCCGACTTATTTAATTTAACACATCTATTTTGCTTTTTATTTTTTATAATTTTTATGTGTTTTTTCTTTATTGTTCTTGAGGGGATTTTTCCTCCAAGGACTAATGTATTAACATGTCAATTATTTTTTCTTGCTTTGGAAATTTCTGTTTTTCAACCTGGCTAATTAATTTCTGGCCAAAACAAGAAGCAGCAAATTAATGGGGGTTATTTCTTGGTCTTTCAGGTATTCTCCCTTCTCTTTCTCTAAATATATATTTTTAAAACATCTGTAATTGGGATGATTAGTATATTCTCCCTTCCCTTTCTCTAAATAGTTAAAATAACTCATTTATTTAAAATCAGAAAGAATATTGTCCATTTGAAGTAAAAAATTTACACCCACACCGGGACCATTTCTAGTTAAAGATTTATATTAATCACCACAAATAAATAAAAAACTAGTTGACTTTTCATGCATTTTTCTGGCCCAAAACCAAACCCAGTCTTTACATGCTTTCCACGATGTTCTACGCTGCAGCTGTCTCATGGGGCAACCATGCCAATAGTTGTGTTGTGTCCACTACTACTATTCACAAATCTCCGCATACTCATAGATGTAAAAAATTCTCCATCTAATGAGAGGTGATTTGACAATTCATGTGATAACATAAAACAGGTAAATTCCCGTATTATCATTTGTGTCGATATATCAAACATCAAATTAATTTTTCATTTTTTATTCATATATCATTTTTATTAAAAATTTTAATCTATATTTTTCGTACATCATGTTTACAATTGTCATGTCTATCCTATAGAGAGGCTACAACATTTATACATGATAATCTACATACATTCTGTGTAAATTTCATAAAACAATAGTTCTTGACTAAGAAAATGGTTTTACAAAAGAAAAAGAGAATGAAGACAGGGACCTAACTCTAACATTTGGCCTCCTACTTCAACAGAATAGAAAAAGATTAAATATCATTCTTTTTTTTCTCCAATGAAGCACCACAGCGGATAAACATAGATATCAATTTACTCTACACATTAAACATTACACATTAGCAGTTTTATCAGCAATCCCAATTCATCATGTTATGACTTTCATATACACACAATCTTAGATGGTATTATATCTAAAACCCTGCCACTAATATATTACAATATGCAGTTCAATATATACTTGGTTTTCTATATTAGAACAATCAGATCAAAATGCCTTTGATGGCCAATACTAGGAAGCTTGATCATAAAGCGCCTAGACCTAGGCTTTTGGCTGAAGCCCTTAGGAATTATATTGGTCTTGTCTTGTTAACAATGTTGGTTGTTTTCCATAATGGCATAAATACAAAAGGGCAACCCCAACTATAATCCTCGATAATCGAAATAGTAACCTTACCTCTGTGATCAAGATGTAAAGCACTTCGATTCCATGTTGACACCAGATGGCAGTACAGCAAAGTTGGGGGGACGGAAACCGCAGTGAAGTACAAACTTTCTTTGGTGATAAGGTATGGCTAGCACACGATCAACTTATAAAAGTTGCCGGGCAACCAGTTGTCATGAGGAATTCTGAACTAACTTTGGATGGGTAGCAGCATAGATTGAAGAGTTAATATCAGGTTTCAAGTGGGATAGAAGATGCTGTACATCAGGACGTAGACTTTCAGCAGCTCTCCCACAAAGAACCAAGACCTCTGGCCTGGGCTTGCTGGAAGCCAGCACAGGCCCTCCCTGTCCTTCATAGTGGATGACATGATGACTGAAAAGAAGATGCACAAATCTAATTAACCAAAGATCAAACCTTCTACCAAGGCAAAAAAAGAAACCTAATACTTACAGGAAGTCAATGAGATCTGTTATTTCGGATGCATCCACAGGAACTCGTGGCTGAGAGTTTTTCCCAAATACATCCACCAGTGTATTTAAAAGTAATGACAGAACCTGAAAGACAATTAATGAAAATTAAGCATAAGAAACGAATTCATGTGTTGTTACATATTAACCTGGAAAAACATTGGACTTGCTATGCTTGATGTGGTAGAGGAATTGAAAATGTGTAAATGGGTCCACAATAAAATCACAAGGAAGACAGTCAATCATTTCCATCAAATTAATTAAATTTAGGCATAATTACAAACAGTGGAAACTTGCACCTTTCTGTCATTGTTATTAAGGGAATACTCCCATATTGTTTGATGGTAAATCTTGTCTGTGAAATGAATTTAGCAATGAATTGGTGACTTTACCACAATATCAGCCAAGGGTTTCCCCTTTCCTTTCTTTTTCTACTAAAGATTCTATACAAACTCAAATACCATATGCCAAGCATGTCCACATCCTATTGCTGTTTTCTTTGGAACATAATCCTTTTGCAAAATCATCTTGCCATATGATTTGCTATAACACCAAAAAGAACATCTTGTTGGTCAATGTTCAACTCCAAACATTGCAATATTTTGAAGATTTAGGGTTCTAAGACCTTGAGTTTTCAAGATTAATAATTTGCACTTGGCCTGTGTGTGCTTCTTTCTCCAATACTCCCATTTCACATTCTATATACTTTTGTTTTCAGGTTAATAATATCGTATCTAACAAAACATTCCATAACTCCCAACTGCCATTCAATAAGACGAAACAATTATCGTTTATAAAATAACACCTAATGATGCACCAAAGAAAAAGACAGCTAGACATGAAAAGGGTAGATGTGATTACAAGCTACAAGTTGATAAATTATCGTCTAAAGAGCAAGTTTGCTAACTTAGAATCTCCAAAGTGGACATCACACTCTATATGACGAAGTGATGGTACTTCCATATTCAAGATAAATCTTCCACAACCAAAAGTTTGTTAAATCTTAGGTGAGAATCCAGAAGAGAAATTAATAAAACAAAAAGAAGCCTCCAATAAAACAGAAAACAAACTCATCCAGAGAAAAACATTCAAGAAGATGGGAAAAGTTGACTGCTATACCTTGTTGAAAAGATTATGAGCATTGGCAAGTCTTGGAAGCAAGGGGCCCATTATTCGGAATGCTATTCTCAACATAGCAACTGACGTTACAGGCCTGAGATTTTTAATAATGATATGCGTTCCCTCTAGCCATTCTTGTGGGAGGTTACCGAAGAATGAATGAAGCAATGCAACTATATTACCTGATACAACAATGGAATAATAATATCAGAGTGCAAGTCAGGATAGAATGATACATGATTGTGTTGCACTGGCACTTTTAATATAATGTCTAAGAGGAGATCAGAGAGAAATTGTCTCCTTCCCTTTAAGAAGGTATGGATGGCTAGCTTCATGATCAATCCACTTGACTAAAATGAATATAATAGCCAAATGCAGACATGTGGCAAGTAAGATATACTTGCATACGTGCGTGCATGTGCGCAAGTGCATGTGTGTGTGTGTGTGTGGTGAGAGAGAGAGATTGTTTCTCAACCATCAGCATACTACCAGTAAATCAAAGAGAAGATTTTTGATTTGTTTCTCAACGATCAGCATACAAATAGTAAATCAAAGAGAATATATCTGATGCAGTATGAGGGAGGGAGAATAAAGATCAGAAAGAAAAGCAGGGAAAGGAGGGGGAAACAAAAAACTGGGGAAAGAAGAGACAGAACCAAGGGGGGAAATATCAGTACTTAATACTCAGATCTCACTTTTCAGCAGTTCATTCCTCGAAGCAACTAGAAACTAAAATGACTTACATACTTATAGGTTACACCTTAACCCTAATATAAACACAAAATACAACCCTAAGAACCTCAACAATTCTTTAACTACTAAAACAATAATTGAAAACATAAAAATACATAAAGAACTAATAAAACAGATCTCTAATATTTTAACCCTTCAATAAGCATGATCCAATCTCGCATCAATATCAATATAAAGGCCGCTGTTTCCCTTGCAGGATTGTTGAGGAGCTGCATTGACCTTACGAGCATAAGCTAACTTAGTTATGCAAGGAATCAGTATAATTTTTCCTTGCCTCAATTAGTCACTAATGAGAAATTCATGTCAGTTGTCCTCTCTAACCCTGAAAACAATTAAATGCTAAATCTTTATCCATATCCTCAGAGGTACAGTTGTAAATTCTGTAATTTTTAAAAACAGTTTCAGACTTAAATTATAGCAATTTCAGCAAATCTCGGAATGCTTTAACTGAACAAGGGGATATAACAAACATGATATTGAGTTAATACTAATAATCAAACCCAAAAAACCATGGCAAGGTCAATAAAAATCAGTGCCACAAATGATACAATACCTATGGCTGTAGAGGTGTTATCTTGGGAAGCCCATGTTGGATCCAACAAAGCATAGCTAACAGCAGAGTTTAGTTCACCCAGTGATCTCTTCCCATCAGTTAGCCACCAACTTTCTTTTATTATCCGTGATGCCTCCATGTAAAGCTGTAAGTGAAACTCAGGAGGGAGCTGAGCCAACAACAGACCGCATGCTTGGATAAATAAGCATGATAGCTGTTGGCAGGTATAACCACTTCGTGAAACAAAACTAGAGGTGTTGATCCCTGAAACTGAAGGAGTTGATCTGCCAGCACTCAAGGAATCTGTGCTGCCTCCAGAAGGGGATGTTGGTAAAACTGAACCTTGACCCACACCATTAGAAGCTCCATGCAGACCATTGCTAGATTGAATCAGTGTTGGTTGAATGTTAACAACAATCTGAACCAGAGATGACACAATCTGAGAAGCAGGTATGGGAAGAGAGAGTATTTCTATGACAGCAGTTTCAAGAACCAGCTGAGTATACGTCCCAGGGTCCTGAATTTGATAGAATGCTTTTTGACCCTCAGAAGCATTTGCTGGCCCGGACTGAGGTGTTGCTGGAGTTTTGTTATGAGGACCACGCACTGCAGTATTAGAAGCATCTCCCATTGATCCACTTTTGGAGTTGCTGTTTAATGGGGGTATTACATTATTCACAAGAGCCAATAAAAGGGTTGCAAAATATTCTAGAGGTGGGCACATTGCAGGATTTGATGAACCAATGTGCTGCGGGAATGATTCGGAGAAAGGAATCTGAAACAAATTTGAAGCCAATAAGTTTCGGAAAGAGAATAGTTTGAGAAAACCAGTAGGTATACAAGGTAAACTGGAAGGAGCAGGGAGCAGGGAGCAGGGAGTGTAATTACCTTGCTCAGATCTAGTACATTCAATATTCGCACAATGAGCTTCCCAGGTAGATGACCATAGAAATATGCAAGAATGTCACGAACAAATGTAAATCTTAAAGGATGGTAAGTTAAAAATACAGAATACATCGCCAGAATCCTGTCAGCTGATTCCGCAGCATCATTTTCAATAAGTCTGTAAACAATTAACGGAATAACTGGAAGCAAACGTGCTGCAATATCATCGAAGAATGTAGGATACCTGTAAGGCTTAGAAAGAGCATTGTCATTAATAATGTTAAACTTGCCAACAGCAGCCAAGTGGTACTGTTGGTAAAGTGCTAGACTCCTAGGATGTACTTGGTAGAGTGGAAAAGTGGGAGGAAGGATAGGAGTGGAAAAGGGGAAATAAAGTGATTTTTACAAGCATTTGGTAAGAGAGAAAAGTGAGCAAAGAAAATAGAAAAAATTGTTATTTTCATCCTTATTTATAAAAACAAATCATTTCAGATTGGAAAGCTTAGTGGAGAGAAAATGAGAGAGATGTTTGTCTAAAATTTATATTTACGAAACTATGCTTCATTTTTTAAAATTTCACTTAGTTAACTTATTAATGGTTTAATGATAAAACAAAAGTTAACTTATTAATGGCATAATGACAAAACAAATAATTTTCATTTTCTTTCTTTTCATTTTTCAAATCTGGCAAGCATAGAATGCAATGAAAATTATATTTTCTTTCAACTTTTCCATTTTCCCACGAAGCACGTCAATGGAAACAAACAATATGTTTTCCATTTTTTCACTTTTCATCCCCTCCAATTTTCTATCTTTCCTTTTATCTATCCACTCTACCAAGCAAAGCATTAGTTCCAATGATTTGGATTCAGGCAACCTCAAGTACCAAAAAAATTAATAATGCTGAACATAAATAATAAACATAAAATACACAGAAACATACTCTACTAAGTATCTATCCCAACAGGGCACATAGTTTATTCCACTCCTAACCACATATCAGTTTAACTATAAAAACTCTTCTAAACACCAGATAAATATTTTACACTCTAACTTGGGGTGTCAAGTTAAAAAAAAAAATTCACCTGTCCTTCCATGAGAGATGATTGCCAAGGGCCTTTTGCAAGTCAGTGCGCTTAAAGATTCCAGTGTAAAGCCAATGCTCAGGAGGGCCACGACTCGAACAATATAATTTCACCCTTTGTTGAAGCTCTTGCCTGTCAAGCAAGCTTATCTGCAATTTATAATTACATTATCAAAACATCAATGCAGTCACGGTCACAAGTCAACAGTTTACCTTAACTAGTAGTAAGAATGTTCTGCATTAAACTTAGCAAATTTCTAGATAAACTCAAGCAGGATAAAAATTAATTATTTCAAAAATCTCCAAGATGGCACCAAATGATAAGTCAGCAAGGCATAAAGGAGAATCAAGAGTCGAGACATAAGGATAAAAGAAAACTATAGGAAGTAAACAAGCTGCTACTAGAACCTCATCTGTTCACAATAATCTGACTCAATGACACTTAAGTAAGATGCTACTCAATATTAAAGTAAAGGCCTCACAAAAGACCAAAATTGCAGTAAGAAAAATTACAAATTCCTCATAGACAGTACTCAACAAAAGAAGTAGCCTCCAGATTAAAGATCCAAAGAGAAGCATAAAAGGCCAGTTAAATACATGTACAATGCAAGGCTTTAAAATAACCATTGCTACTGCCCATTGGAGCAAACATTCAGATGA
Source organism: Heritiera littoralis (assembly GCA_031772115.1). NCBI lineage: Eukaryota > Viridiplantae > Streptophyta > Magnoliopsida > Malvales > Malvaceae > Heritiera > Heritiera littoralis. The sequence goes on along the minus strand of JAPDPK010000008.1, from coordinate 8,361,124 downwards.
CCAAGTTAGTCATGACTCCTGAAAATTGAGACCAAAAACAAAACTACAACAAAGACAGGAACTTGCATGAGGCAATTGTTATGTACACGATCAATCTAGAGAACTGCAAATATGAAAAAAAGTTTCATGAGAATAGTAAAATATTTCAGAAGAGCATACCACAATACGCAGGGCATGGGGATCATCATCACGGTCAATGAGTGCCAGAAGCAATATATCCAAAGGAATCAGCTCATGGGTCCAAACAAAAAAGGCAAGGTTTGCACAAGTTTTCAATAAAAGGTCCTGAAAAAGCAGAACAGAAGAAATGCTTGACAAAGGCAACGATTTAGTTAATGAAACTACAAAGAAAACGGCTATAAAACCTGCAAGGTATGTCCATGCTGAAGCTCCATATGAATGTTATGAAGTAATACATCGACCATCGTATATATATTTGATGTCACTTCATCAGGTGAAAATTCTCTCAAAACCCGTGCCTGACTCAAAATTTTCAAAGATTATGCTCTTTAATACAATGAAAATTTTAGGAGAAAAAAGAATTGCATGGTAGCTATCAGGAAAGTGACAACATGATTCTGTTCAAGTGATCTTTCCGGGGTGAGTGAGAAAAGACAAACATACCAGGTTTCCACTGTTAATGTTTTCAGGGTGTCCCTGCATCAGTATCCATGCACCAGCACATAGATATTGCCGGTGTTGAGGGAAACTGTGACTGATATAAGTCATAACATAATTTGGATCAGCAGATGATGAAAGAAGTTGGGTGCATTGGTTAATCACTGTAGTTTCTGACTGTAAAATAGGTACATGTTCCAATATTAGCTGCTGAATGAAATCTAGGCAAACAAGAAACAATGGCAATAACATGATGACAACAACTATAAAAAACAGTAAAAACAGTTAAACAGGCATTGAAACAACACAAAATATTTCAACAGATTGATCAACGACTGCTTGGAACAAGAAAATTTTCAAGAATTTATAAACTTGTGAAAAACACATATATCAGTGTCCCTGTGTCTGATATAATCTGTTCACTCCACAAAGTATGACTGGATATAAGCACTCAACTATATAATTAAAAAGCTATAGCTTTTGAGAGTATCAGATATATCCCTTTTTATCTAACAAGCCCTTTCATGGAAATTCTATAGATATCAGAGGCTTGAGGCATTAACTATTTCTTCCTTCTCTTCTTACACCCCTCACGAAAATTTGCAAAGCAAGTGGCTTGTATTTCCATAGGGATCACTTTATCTCACAAAAGATATCAAATAAAATTAAAAAACAACTAGTGTTTTGATTTCTTTTTTTTAACAAAATAAAACATCAGTTGAACCTGTTGCCATGCTTGAATTGCCAATCCCCTTTTGTCTGTCCGTCCCATTAAGAAATCACGAAGAAGTGAGGGAAAATAACGTAGTGTTTTTTCTGACCATGTATGCTGGCTAGTTGCCAATATCTGTTCCAACATAGTTTGAAGATAAAGTAGGTGATCAGCATCAGCAATTCCACGTGTTTTAATGGTGATGGCAAGAGTGATTATAGTTATCCGATTTAAAGTTTCTGTGAATTCAGTGGGACCCTGCAAAAATCAATTTCAAAATTTTAGCTAAATTAAGCCAGGGAAGAGAGAGAACAACAAAAGTTTTCGGTTTGAGATTATAGCAATTACCTTTCCTTCCCTTTTCACTGAGAAAAAGTCTCTCAATGACAAAATCAGATTTATGCACAAGTTTTCAGCCAACCTAAACACACGATGATCTCCCCGTTTTCCTTTTAATGCTGAAATTATTTTTGTAACATCATACATCAGAGTTTTGCATTTTCCTTGGTACCTACAAAAAGAGATTGCAAACCTCACATATGATATCATCAAATTGCACATAAGAAAGATCAAATCCCATGGCTTAGCATTAGAAGTTGCCAAAGTCCTAAGAGTAAAAGATTAATCTTGAGCGTTTATAACATCTTATTGGGCAGTGACAGAAGAGATAAGACAAAAGTGAACAAGGGGAAAAAGACACAGCAACCCTCGGGAATCAGAAAGCTCAATTATGAATTGGACCAGAGGGGTGCCTGTAGAGTTGAAAACAGTTCTCCTTCTAAAAACTATCACACACTATCCCCAGCTGAGGGCAGTGTATCTTTGCTGAATGAACCAGGCAGAAAATCACCTGTAGAGTGGAAGCAGGCGATAGTTCACAATTTCAAGCACCAAAAGTGTCACCCCAGGCTTGCTCAATAAAGAAGGATTCCTCTGTGCCAGAATCTGCAAAGATAGCATTTTTGACATCTTAATATTGTATTAAAAAGCAACAATTTCATAAACCCAAAATAGCGAGAATAATGAAAATAGACTCAAACTTTGGTCTAAATTGGAAAAATTCAACAGTCAACAACTAAGCCTTTTCCCACTGCATGGAGTTAGTTATTGATTATAACTTACCATGGTTCCTTATTTATAGTTCCATGGGTTTCTAAGGAAAATTCTAAAAATTAGAGCAATAACATAATTTTTTTCTAAAGAATAGGTTTAGTAAAGGGTAAATTGTTTCATCTAGTCAGTTTTTTGGTTCGCATGAAAACTTGCCAATGATCTTGAACAGATATATTCAGCTGTCATGACAGAACACAACATGTCAGGGTATCTGAAAAACACATATCTCGATGGACGAAGTCATTGCAAGTCAATTTTGTTTTTCCAAATTAGTAGGATGAGCAGTTTACTCTCAGCCAGCAGCCAGTTTGTGGTTAAAGGAAAATATATTAAAGTAACAATGACCTCTTAAGGCATCTACTAGAAATGATAAGATAATAACATTTCAGAAAAGCAACAAATTTATACCAGAAAATCTAAAAGAAAACTGCATGACAATATTCCTCTACCAAAAAGAAATCTTCTGAAAAGATAAGAAATAGTAACTTCAGATGGAAAGTAAATTACACTAAAGTGTGAACGAAATAATGAATGAGGTGCAATGAGCTGCAGTCTGGTGTATGTTTCAACCATAGCAATACTAGGAACAACCTGCATCAAAGTATCAATATCAAGCATTAAAAAAGTTTGAAAACCAGTGGCAATCCAATGGTACAAGACCTAATAGAAATCGTTAAGCCTCTAACAAACAGAGGTCAACTATATGAATAGATTACACTATTCTATTTAAGATCAAATCTTCACTTGGACCAGCTAAGCAAGGTCCTTTTTAATAGTTTCTGCCCACGTTTCTTTTTAATAGTTTCTGACATCTGCATCTTGAGTTATAAAGACCATTCAGCCTAAAAAACAAAGTCATTCTTGCACGAGGAAACAAAAGCAAGAAAGCATTTAACTGTTAATGTATCTGCCTCACACCCATTCAATTAGTTATGCATTGTGGTAACTTTTAGGCTTTTGCTTAGAGCTGGTGGAAATTTCACAGCCAGACAACTAAGATGAAAATCATCGAGCACTAACACACAACTGAACTTAATACAAGAGAAGGCAGGATGCAAGAAAGTAGGTTCAGTAAAAAAAATATCCTAAACCAGTTTGTCATCCCATTGAAGAGATAATCCACTTGAAACCAACTTTCGATTGGCACTATAGAAATCCCTTTCCCCTCTCACTAACTTAGATAATCACACATAAAGATGTAAAACTTTTATTCCAGGCACAAGCTTTTATATAATCCACTTGAAACCGACTTTCGATTGGCACCATAGAAATCCCTTTCCCCTCTCACTAACTTAGATAATCACACATAAAGATGTAAAACTTCTATTCCAGGCACAAGCTTTTATATAGGCCAGAAATATCAAATCATACCTGCTGCCCGGCAAATATAGATTCTTCCATTTGAATTACCAACTTCAAACAAAGATTCATTGAAAAGCCAGATAAAAGTGATATAGGCAATGGACTAACTTCCCGCATCACCATTAATCTCTCATTGGGCTGCACATTTGCTCCTGGTAACAACTCTGTAACTCCACTAGAAGATAACCAATTCATGACAGTTTCACAAGCTGGCTGTGCCATAGTGTAGGAGACGACCCAAAACATCCCAGTTGATCTATCATCCATATTCATATAATCCATCATGCGTTCCCCTAAAAATAAAACCAGAACATGTTAAAACTGTAAAAAGATGGGCTATATTTTAGGGTTTAATCAAACAGTGTGAAGCAGGTCTTGATGAATTTTACAGGCACACTCAGAAGTTTTGACATGTCAATTCAATGTGACCAAGTTATGATAAGTGCATTGTAACAGTGAACATGGAATACAAAGCAATAAACAGCATATGCAGGAGCACAGCTGTATGTAGCTTCACTAACTATACTAGCTGCATATTAAGTTCATTCAACTCTTCAATAGCATGCTCATGATACCTTTGCTCACTTGTCTCCACCATTCATCTATTTGCTTCCCTTTCTGCAACTGTTCATTATTCAAATATTCTCTTGTTGATGTATTTAATGACCAAATGCGTAAGTTTTGACAACTGCTAATAAAATCAAGCAGAATGCTTTGGGGATTGTTAGGATCGGAGCTCCTATCTTCTCTATGAAATGATAGAATCCTTCTTGTCGTCTCCACCTACCAGCAGAATTGAAAGGCCCAAGTTTAAGCAAATTGATTCATATAATTTACTCAATCACTAACAAGTAATCAATGCAGAGAATCATAAACCTTAACATAAAAGTTACACATTGTCAAGAATATTATTTGAAAGTCAACTGCTGTTTTAATTAATTTGTTATTTTAGGAAATCAGTAAATATGTGTATCCCTAGCATTAAGGTTAGAGAATCACTCAATTATAGATTCTATTAATTAGAATAATATCTAGGATTATGAGTGATATACTTTCCTATTTAGTTAGAAGTTCTTTGTATATAAATAGGGTACCTATGTACAGTTTTATCTTAAGTCTTTCAATACAATACTTTGATTTCCTACATGGTATCAAGAGCTTTAGGTTAGAAACCTAGGGATTTTTTTCTATCGGCCTTCATTGCCGAATTTCTCAACTAAGGCCTTCATTGCCAATTGAACCCATTAGCAGCCTCATAGCTATTCTCTATTATCTATTTTTTCCAACACCTAATATGTCTACCGCCACAATCGAAGTCAATTCCCACAGCACAGAGGAAACGCTGGCTGTTCAAGGGGTTTTGCCACCAGGAGAGCTACAACAAATCAATGCTGCCTACCGATTGAATGGGAAAAATTATCTTAAATGGTCTCAATTGGTCAGGACCATTCTAAAAGGGAAAGGACAGATTAGCCACATCTTGGGGACCGGACCAAAGGAGGGGGACCCGAACTATACAACATGGGACGAGCAAGATTCCATGATAATGGCATGGCTTTGGAATTCTATGGCACCTGAAATCAGTGATACTTGTATGTTCTTACTGACAGCAAGAGATGTTTGGGAATCTATTCGCCAAACCTACTCAAAAGTTAAAGATGCGGCTCAAATATACAAGTTGAAGATTAAAATGACTTCGACCAAACAAGGGAATAAGACAGTAACGGAGTACGTCAATCTTCTGAAAGGATTGTGGCAGGAGATGGATCACTACCAGGTTATAGAGATGAAAAATAGTGATGATGCAGCCACATTGGAGGCTTTTATAGAGAAAGATCGGACCTACGACTTCTTAGCAGGTCTCAATGTGGAGTATGATCAGGTGAGAATCCAAATCTTAGGCAAAGATGATTTACCACTGCTTAATGAGGTTGTTTCAATTATATTAGCTGAAGAGAGTAGGCGAGGTGTGATGCTTGAGCCCAAATTGGTTGAAGCTTCAGCAATGTTGGCTAATGGAGGAGGCAGTGGATCAAAAAAGGAGCAGTCAGCCGGAAATAATGGTAAAACAGTCTCCAAACCTACTATTGGTGATAGTCGTGATAATATGTGGTGCACTTACTGCAAGAAACCGAGACATACTAGGGAGATGTGCTGGAGGTTGAAGGGAAAACCATCAAGCAAGGAATGGGGAAGCAAAAGCGGACAGCAGCAAAAAGATCAGGGGCAAGCCAATTTTGCAGCACCCCAAGGAGAGGAGAAAACTAAAGAATCAAAGGAGTTCAACAAAGAAGAGATTGAAAAGCTGAGATATCTCCTAAGTACCCTCGAAAAACCTTCAGGTACCTGTTCATTGATACATTCAGGTAAACTTCCAATCTCTCATGCTTTAAATGCCTCGGATAGAACCTTTAAACATTCATGGATTATTGATTCAGGAACCACAGATCATATGACTCATTCCTCTCAGAACTTCAGTTTTATTATTCTCCTTGTTCTAGCAGTAGGAAAATTGCGACTGTCGATGGCTCCTTGGCCACAGTAGCTAGGGTAGGAGAAATAAAAATCAGTCTTAACCTTACTTTGAAAAATGTCCTACATGTTCCCAAATTGTCCACCAATCTTTTATCAATATCCAAGCTTTCTCATGACATGAATTGCAAAGTAACTTTTTTTCCATCTTATTGTCTATTTCTGGACCAGGGCTCGGGAATGATGATTGGACATGCTAAGGAGAAGGATGGATTGTACTATCTTGAGGAATTTGAGAAATCGAAGGTTGGTAAGTGGAACCAGCCCCTAACATACCTTTCTGGACAATATCTCACCAATAAAGACACAATTTGGCTTCATCATTTTAGGCTGGGACATCCTTCTTTTTCAACCCTTGAAATTATGATCCCTTCTTTGTTCAAAGGACTAGTCAATAAGCAATTTCATTGTGATGCATGTGAACTTGCAAAGCACAGACGTGCTACCTTTCCCATCAATAATAAAAGAAATCCTTTTCCTTTTGAGTTAATTCATAGTAACATATGGGGTCCATCTACAATTCCAAATATTTCTGGGGCACGTTGGTTTGTTTCATTTATTAATGATTGTACAAGGGTTACCTGGATATTTCTGCTTAAAACAAAATCTGATGTGAGTGATATCCTCCTAAACTTCTTTTCCATGATAAAAAACTAATTTGGGGTCCAAATCAAAAGGTTTAGGTCAGATAACGCAAAAGATTATTTCAACCAAACACTTTCCCCATATTTTCAACAAGAAGGTATTATTCATAAGTCATCCTGCATCTCAACTCCACAACAAAATGGATTTGCAGAAAGGAAAAATGGCCATCTCCTAAACACTACTCGAGCATTATTATTTCAAAAAAATATGCCAAAATACTTTTGGGGGCAAGCAGTTCTTACAGCCACGCGTCATAAATAAGTTACCATCCCAAGTGTTAAACTTCAAGAGTCCTATGGAGGTATTGTCTCACTTTTATCCAAGTCTCAGTACAACAAACCATCTTGTTCCCAAAGTATTTGGGTGTGTCTCATATGTTCATGTCCACAACCAAAATAGAGGAAAGTTAGACCCTAGAACTATCAAGTGTGTCTTTGTGGGATACTCTTCAACACAGAAAGGGTAAAGTGCTATCACCCACCTACTAAAAAACTCCTAATCTCCGCAGATGTTACCTTCGTTGAAACAAAACCATATTTCACTCAACCTTATCTTCAGAGGGAGACAACATTTGTGGAAGATAAGGATCAAGACTTCTTTCTCCTTGACTTGCCGTCATCATCTTCTAAATTCGAACCCGAGATTGAAACCTCTCCTAAAGCTACAATTGAGCAACATGAGCCTCCTCCTTCACAAACGCAAAATGAATCCCGCTTACAACCTAGTTCACAAGCAGATGGGGGAAAGGCCACTACTGACAATCGGTTCTCACAAGTTTACTCAAGAAGGAAAAGTCTAGCTCCTGAACCAAGGCCGAACCAATCATCAAAGTCAATTCCTGGAAATGAGGTAATATTTTCTAGCTCTACTCCTCAAAGTGATTCCTTATCTGACATTGATTTGCCCATAGCCCTTAGGAAAGGAACTAGAGAGTGCACAAAACATCCATTATACCCAATATCCCAATTTGCGTCCTTTGAGAAATGCTCTCCATCTCACAGAAGTTTCCTCACAAACATAAACACAGTATCCATTCCCAAAACATTATCAAAGGCTTTAAACTGTGAAAATTGGAAGAATGCTACGAATATTGAAATGCAGGCCCTGGAGAAGAACAATACTTGGGAGATTGTGGAGCCACCAAGAGGAAAGAAACCGGTGGGATGTAAGTGGGTCGTTACAGTTAAGTATAAAGCAGATGGAACACTTGAGAGGTACAAAGCTAGGCTAGTGGCTAAAGGATACACACAGACATATGGAATAGATTACCAAGAAACCTTTGCTCAAGTTGCCAAGATGAACACGGTGAGAATTCTTCTGCCTCTAGCAATTAACTTTGACTGGCCTTTACAATAGTTTGATGTAAAAAATGCATTCTTGCACGGAGATCTTGAGGAGGAAATCTACATGGAAATACCCCCTGGATTCAATAGAAACATGGCTGCAAATAAGATTTGCAAGCTCAAGAAGGCACTATATGGCCTAAAACAGTCACCAAGAGCCTGGTTTGGGAGATTTGCCAAGGTAATGCATTCCATGGGGTACAAGCAAAGCCAAGGGGATCACACCTTATTCATAAAACACTCGGGTTCAGAGGGAGTTACTGCTCTCATAGTCTATGTTGACAATATCATAGTGACGGGAAATAGTGAAAAGGAAAGGCAAAACTTGGGAAGATGTTTGGCAAAGGAGTTCGAGATTAAGGAATTAGGAAACTTAAAATATTTCCTAGGCATTGAAGTGGCACGGTCGAAACAAGGGATCTTTATATCCCAACAAAAGTATATCCTCGATCTCTTGAGAGATACGGGAAAATTGGCGTGCAAACCATCCAACACACTAATTGATCCTAATCATAAGCTTGGAGAAGTAGAGGGAGACAGTGCTATAGACAAAGAATCATATCAGAGACTGGTTGGTAGACTAATCTACCTATCCCACACACGGCCTGATATTGCCTATGCAGTTAGTGTGGTGAGCCAATTTATGCACAACCCTAAGGAACTCCATTTGCATCCAGTTCATAAAATATTGCACTATCTCAAAGGAACTCTAGGAAAGGGAATTTTGTTCAAAAAAGGTGATAAGCTCACTTTGGAGGCCTACACCGACACTGACTACGCAAGCTTAGTGGTTGATAGAAGATCCACCACGGGTTACTACACCTTTTTGGGAGGAAACTTAGTTACTTGGAGGAGCAAAAAGTAGAATGTTGTGGCAAAATCAAGTGCAGAATCAGAATTTCGGGCAATGGCGCAAGGTGTATGTTAGCTACTATGGTTGAAGATCATTTTGGAAGATCTAAGACTCAAGTGGGATGGCCCTATGAAGCTCTACTGTGACAACAAATCTGCAATTAGCATTGCACACAATCCTGTGCAGCATGACCGAACAAAACATATTGAAGTTGACAGACACTTCATTAAGGAGAAGCTTGACAGTGGTCTCATTTGCACACCCTATGCACCAAGCGAATCACAGCTAGCAAATGTTCTAACCACGGGACTTAACAATCCACTCTTCCACAAGATTGTAACCAAGCTGGGAATGGACAACGTTTATTCACCAGCTTGAGAGGGAGTGTCAAGAATATTATTTGAAAGTCAATTGCTGTTTTAATTAATTTGTTATTTTAGGAAATCAGTAAATATATGTATCCCTAGCATTAAGGTTAGAGAATCACTCAATTATAGATTCTATTAATTAGAATAATATCTAGGATTATGAGTGATATACTTTCCTATTTAGTTAGAAGTTCTTTGTATATAAATAGGGTACCTATGTACAGTTTTATCTTAAGTCTTTCAATACAATACTTTGATTTCCTACACACATATTTCACAAGACTATGACTAAGTGTCCCCCAATACAAACGCTCCTCATGGTACATTTGAACAAGGCCTAAAAAGTTCACCAAGTTGGATAAAACTGAATAGAAGAAAGGCAATGAGCTTTTCCATTTAGAAACAACCTTTCTAGAATCACTATTCAAAGCAGCAATGACATGCTCAACCCGAATCATTTGTGCAAGAAGCCAGGTAACATGATTTGTATTAAGTATGTGTTGATCACTCTCTGTAAGGCATGAGCTCAGCTTGTCGACAAAATCAACAAAATCAATACATCCACTTTTCATAAGAAAGAAGAATATGTCTGAGAAGACAAGCCACTCCTGCCAGCAATTTATCTCTGCAATTAAAAAGAACGTTAAAAACCAGAAAGTGTGAGAAATTCAGGGACATCTAAAAATTCAATTCCTTCATATTCCCACTGATATTTTGGGAACTGGCACCGCTAAAAGGATAAATTTTGAAACACACCTAGCATCAAACAGATGCATTAACTCATAAAAGAGTTCTAAAACAGAATCAATCGCATAGGAATTATTATTGGCAAGATAATGATTATTGACTTTTTTAAATTGAGAAAATCAAAAGAACAAAAAATAAAACATATATATAAGTAGGGAAGAATTTATTGCCTGAATTTGTCAACTTCAAAAGCTCAACAATTCTATCAATTGTTGCCTCACATATCATATCAGAGGTAAAAACAGCACCAGGAGTAGGCACTTGGGTAGAACCACGATAGCAAGGCGCCACAACAAGCACACGTTTCCACCAATCAGGAGAAGGAGTAGAGCGAATAGCATGTCTTATACAACGTAAAGCTCTCTCCCAGTCCAAACTACCCCTCTGGATAGATGCTGCTAGATCCTACACAAATGAAAGAACTATTAATACATACCAAATGGCAACACGATATTGCTCTTACAACCCCCCTCCCCTTTTTTTCCATATTAAAAGAAACCAATCTGACCACACTTGGTCCCTCTACCCAATATATGTGTGTGTGCATGTGCAGATTTCTTTTTCCATCTGCCCCTCCCTAATACACATAGAACACATTTACAAGTCATTAAAAGAAAGCAGAAAAAAACTTATATACACATTTGCAGTTGCACATACACATAACTTAACTGCATTAACATATAAATATATTTTCTTGAATTGCCACAAAACTATGATAAGTTACTTGCAAACAAAAATGCTTCTCAACTGGAAAGCTCAATTTATCAAATAGAAGCAAACTAAAAGTTCTGGAAAATTTGACAGCCTCTTCCCATTTTGTGGGAAAGATTTAGCATGAATCAAACTTAGAGACTGAAATGACACATTTTAAAATTTAGTCTTCAGCTAGATAAAGAAACAAACTAGTTTATATCTATGAATGATGCATAAAAGAGAAGGATAAAGCATCTATAAGCATTAGGCGAGCACACACCAAGAGAAACCAATAACAAGGCTTCAAATCAATTAATTTCAAGAAGGATTACCAAAAAATAACATCAAAACAAAACTTATGAGCTCCAATGGATCAACTGCACTTAATCAGAAATCATAATTAATCCTTTCAAAATGCCAATATTTAGAAATAAGAATCCTAAGTTATTCCTTAAAAAAGGGTTCATAATACACCAGATGTCAGGACTCCCTGAGATATACGCTGAAAGATCTGAAATGGCATTTCTTAAAGCAACATAAAGGAATTCTAAACTTTGATAACCAAATATGACGAGGAACAAATGTTTTCCTAGGTGTCTTATTCTCTCCTCCCCTTGCCACAAAATATATTCTCTGCTAGGATAATATATCAGAAATGTTGGCTCTAGGCCATAGGCTGCCTAGCAGAACTGCAGAAGTAGGGTTATCTGGAATCTCTCTTTTATGCTGATCCTGCTGCCCATTGACTAAGTAGAGAGCCCCCCCCCCCCCCCCCCCCCCCCCCCCCCCCCCCCCCCCCCCCCCCCTCTTCCTTTCTGTTGTTGCTAACAATTTCCTGGGCTAAGTCAGAATTTACTAAAGGCAGGAAACTGTTCAGTTTAATGAAATATACTATATTTTAGATATTACAATGAACATTTATAACAGTCATCACCTCTCCGTGCAGTGGTTCTCCAAGCACACTTGGATATGTAATTGGTGAATACCGCAAATTTGCAGCAGATTCAATGGAAACGTTAGGAGTTGTCTGTGACAGAATCCGGTGAGTTCCAAATGTAGGGCAATGAAGGTGTTGATCTAACATTTGCATATGCATTGCCATCATATCTCTCCTCCTATGTATTTCCAGGATAAGTGTAAACAATGCTTCGTCATCTGGGATGTTCTCTATAAACTGCAATCCACTTCGAAGTAATTCATAAAAGGGCACTCTGCATTTATCTTCATCAACCAACAGCCAAATTACATCCAAACAACTGTGCAGCCATTCAATTAGAGCTTTGTCTGGTTTCCAGGACTTTCCATCACATTCCTCATTCCCCTGTTGTCTCTGATCCCAATTAACCAGCCAATTCAGCATATGGTAGAAAATTTCAGCTTGGGTCACTGGTTTCAAATTACATTCCAGCCCAGTTAAAATGATCTTGCAACATAGCTGACGCAAATTGCTTATAGCATTATCTCTTATAGATGAATTAATCCTAGTTGTAGAAGTTTGACCATTGCAGGAAATACCAGACGATTTTACAGGGGATAAAGTTAAACCAGAAGATGGTTCAATTGTCGCTTGTGCTGGAGACCCAATAACCTGAACTGAAGTTAATGTAGATACAGGATTTGTGGACTGAAAATTAGAAGTATTAGCAATTGCATTAGTAGATGGCATCATCCCAGACTGTGATAAACCTGTCGATGAAACAGAAGGCACTCCCTGACTCCCTTGACCCGCTGGCACTTCTGCAGAGGAAACTGAAGACAGAAGGAGTGGCAAAAGGGTATCCCAATTAATGTAGCCTATACTGCACAAGCTACGTAAAGCAAAAAGCAGAAACTCTGCCCGTGGTGCATGACTACAACACTGAATAACCAATGATATTAGAACAGATTCTGTCACAGAACGCAACTGATCTTGATCCTGACATGAACAGCACAGCATCAATAAACAAAAGTATAGTTGAGAACTAACATTTAAAAGTTCATTATCACAGATTAATTGAGGTGCCATTTGATTGTTACTATTACTACTTGCTTTTTGCTTCTACATCTGGAAAGAAATGCAAACAGTACCCTTAAAAAAGGTAAAAATTAAAAAATTTTAACTTCTTTTATATAAACAAAAAAAAAACATGATTTTACTTCATATAAATTAATTAGATTAAGGTTCTGATGATGATGATGATAAATTCAGTTATAATTGGCATCACATTTTTCTCTTTTATTAAAATTTTTGCTTTTGTCATCTGCATTTGCTCTACAGCAAGTAGAAAAAATGACAATCGGGCAGCGCTTAAACCAATAATAATAATAACAGTAGCAAATATCAAAAAACAAAAGGTAAAGTGTAATTTGATGCTTAAAAAAAAAAAGGAAAAAAACTTACACCAAACTGAGTCTGAAGCTGCTCAAAATCTAAGAGGAACTGCTCGTTTCGAGGAGGAAGCTCTCTATTAAGAGCAAGCACACGCTTTTGGGTTTTGTTCCTGAAAATTTTTTTAAAGTTATAACAAAGCAATCGATTAAACCTCCATCAAAATTTTTTTAAAAAAAAAAAGGGCGACTTACGGGGGTTCTCGAACAGCATCATCAGCTTTTTGGCGGCTACTTCTCTGCAAACAAAATTGAAAAAAAAAGAATTACTATGTTTTAATCGAGAATTAAAAAGAAAAGAGAGAAGAAATAAATCAATTATTACTCCTAAGTAAACATTGAAGAGATCCGTAATGGCGGCTCGGGCAGGGTGGAACTGATAGGTTCGGGAATTTGCAGCTGCTGCCACTGATCTCTGCGTTTGATCCATGTTTTCTTTTTCTTTTCTTTTTTTTTCTAATTTCGGTTCATCTTAGGAAGCTAGGTTTTTCGAAACTCTGTTGGTATCGATTTATTGTCTGTGGAGACCAACTGACTCGCTCGTGGAAGACGAGCTAGGAAAGTAGAGAGGGAGATTCTCGTCAAACGTCCAATAGAGTCGGGTAAATGAGCCGGGTCGGATACGGTTTTATCAGCTCGGGTTTTTTTCCAAGCAAAGGACTTTTTATGAATATATTTATTTCATAATAATTTTAGAAGGATAAGATTAAGATTAGAGATGTTCATCGATAGTTTTAGTAGGATATTAAGATTAGAGATGCGTATCGATAATTATAAACTTTAAAATTTTAGACACAACGCAAGAAAGAAATATAAAAGCGATACGATATAAAATTTAATAAAAATGTTATATAAATTTGATAAAAGTTAAAAATAATGTTATATATTTAGTGTGACAACACGAATTTGACGTGATAAAAAATATAATAAAAAATGATGACACATACTCTTTAGATTCCATAAGCAAAGTTAATATGGTGAATAATACAAATATTCCATAAGTAAAATATGGTGACACATACTCTTTAGATTCCATAAATAAAATTTTTAGATTCCATAAGCAAAGTTAATAAATAAATGATGAACATACTCTTTAGATTCCATAAGCAAAGTTAATATAGTGTACATACTCTTTAAATAAAAGATATAAAAAAATAAAAAATAGTTAAAGCAGATATTTGTCATCATTTTATATCAATTGTGAAATCTAAAAACTCAACTAATAGTGCATTGGATAATAATTTTTAATATTTTTAACAAATCAACCATTAATTTTATAATTATTATGGAATACACTTTTAGTAGAGTTTTTTTACTCCACAAGTGGTGTCAAAATGATAACACCTTTATTTATTTTTTGTTTTTTAATATTTCAAGTGGGATATGTGTCATTATATTAATCGTACTTGTAAAATAAAAAAACCCCTAACAATGATAATCTTTAAGGTTAACTGTCTATTTGTAAGGATGTAAAAGGGTACTTAGGATTACCCGCTTCGATTAAGTCTAGTTTGGGTACTTTATAATCGGGTTTTAATCAAGTCAAGATAGTGATTCTACTCTTTGTGTCGAGTTCGAGTAAAATTTGGTAGTGCCTTTAAGGTACCCTAAACCCAAACTCAATTAGTTTTTTTATTAAATATGTTTGTGTTGTTTTTTATTAAATGATATTTGTTTATAGTTTTGTAAACATATTTCTACGAGTTTCAAGTGTTTAACTACTAAAGTTTGTTGAATTATTATGGAACTTGTATGTTATTGTTTAATTTTATGTTTTTAATTAATAGGAAATTAAATATTAGAATAATTAATTTTTTTACAAGAGTTCATGTTCGGGTTTGGGTTTAGGTCAATTAACTAATTTGTCAAATTTTTGGTTTAATAATCAGATAATTAAACGAGTTCGGGTAATAAATGGATAGTATAAAATTTATTAGGGTAGGGTTCGGGTTGTGCATGTAAAAAATAATTGGGTAATTATAGGATTTGGGTTATTTAAGCTCCGTTTGGTTCGCATAAAATGACATTTAGAAAATAATTTCTGTAAAATGATTTCTAAAAATTTGATTTTCTGAAAAAATTGATATTTTTTGTTGTTTGGTTGATATGCTGAAAACTATTTTTTGTTGTTTATTGTTTTAACCCAATATAAATTAGGTTGAGTTTCAATGGAGACTTTTTTCTTAAGAGTAGCATAGGTTTGGAAATTGTTTTCCCTTTTTCAAAAGGGGAAGACAATTTTCCAAAATCTTTAAAAATTTTCCATTGACTGAATTTCATTTTCCATTGACCGAAAATGTTTTACGTGTACCAAACACTCGAAAATATGAAAAATATTCTCAGAAAAATGAAATGCGTGAACCAAACAAACCCCTAGTTAGTAATCAGGTTCAAGGTTGGCTACTTCAAAATTAACGAGTACCCACCCCGTTTACATTGCTATCTATTTGTATCTATCATGCACTTAAAGATTCGAATTAATCCAATTTCCCTATCAATAGAAAATAGCCTTATGTTAATGATTAATATCTAATGTACCATCTGTGAAGTTTTTTTATTCTATAAACGAAGTTAGGATGATAACGCATGTTTTTTAAAAATATTAAGAAAATAAAAAAAATAAAATAGGACATGTGTTATCATCATAACCCCACTTATGGAGTCAAAAACTCTACTAATGGTGTATTAGATAATTATCATTATTTTAATGGTTGAATTTTATGTAAAAAAATAATTAAAATTTTATTATTATTGAATAAATAATTAGATATTTTTTATTAAATTGAAATTTGACATTGATAATCTAAATAAATAAAACATAAAATTTAATGGTCGAATTAAAAAAATATAAATCATATAAAAAATTATAAAATTAATTTAATTTTATACTAATATAACCGAATCGCTATTTTTTAACTATATATTAGATTTTAACCCATGCTTCGCTGCGGTGTTAGTATTATCAAATAAAAAAAGTTATTTTATTATTATTGAATTAAAATTATCATTGTAAAATTATTGTGTGCTATATTTAGATTTTTTTTAATAACAATATTGGATCTAGTATAAATTAAAAAATGTAAAATAAAAATAGATTAGATGGTTATTGAAAAAAGCTAAAGAGTTAAAAATAAGTTAGAGGGCATAACCGCATAATTCAAAATCACTTTGAAATAAATAATCATTAATTTAAACCGTTGTTTTTTTTTTATTTTCTTGTTTTATTTTTACAATGTTCAATTTTTCTATTTTTAATTAATTTAATTATTATTTTTTCTATTTGTGAATTTTTTTAAGTTTAAATGAACGTACTATGTTCAAATTTCTTCTTATGCAATAATATCTTATTGGATATAGATAAAAAAATTAAAAATAAATAGATATCAGAGTGTTACTTTTTTGTAATTTAAAAATTACCCTCATAAAAATGGTTGTCACGTTAAAAAATTTTTCAACAATAATATTTGAAAGAATATAATTTAAAAAATAAAAACATATTAAAGAGTTTTACCCAAAAAAGATTATAAAACTAAAAATAGGTTAGAAGACTGAATTAAAAAAAAAGTTAAAAAACAATGTAAGAAATATGTTGAGGACTTAACCAAAAAAAAAATTGTTGAAAAAAAAAATGACATGTGACAAGCATAGGTATGATGGAGACAAAAAATATAGTAGGTACGACCTTACTTGAATAGGAAAAATATATAATAGGTATAGATGAATAGATAGATAAATATGTTGAGATGATTTTACAAACGAAAATGTCAAACTAACTTATATCATCAAACAACATTAAATAGTTATTATCTTTGTTAAACTATAGTAATCGGGAGTTACAATTTATGAAGATTGAAATTGCTAAAAACTAAAGAAATTACCTATTACTTAAGTTGAGAATATTGAAAAATGTTAAAAAAATGTAGATTTAATATTCAAATATGTCATCCATGTTTTATCACAAGATGAAATTAAACCTTAAACGTTTAATTACATGTAAATTAGTTTTAAATGTTTCAAAATAATAGAATTAATGACAATTCCGTTAACTCCCTTTAACGTCGTTAAGTTTTATTACTATGCAATGGTAATGGAAATTAAAGAATTTAACGGAAATGTACTTAATTTTGTTATTTTGAAACGTTTATGACTGATTTTCATGCAATTAAACGTTGATGATTTAATTTCATTTTGTGACAAAACGTGAATGACATATTTAGGTATTAAACAAAAAAAAAAACGTAAAGGAAGATGGTTGGAGTCTTGTATATGCATTTTCAATGTAGTAAAAACTAGTCAATTAAATTTATTGATATGATAAAGGTATAAAATTCATTAAGCAATTAATTATCATAGATTACTGTTTGAAACTCAGAAGTCCATGAAGGAACTCAAAGACTTCCAATTAATGTAGCGGCAATGATAACTAATTATGTGGTCGAGTATAACAAGGCTCTAACCAAAGAAGTTGAACCAAGGGTGGTTAGGAGGAAAAAATGGACGGCGCCTGTCATAACGTGTCAAGTCCGTGAACCTAACCCGCTAGACTTAAATTCTTAGAGTCGCCACCAACCATTCAAACCTAAGGTGTGATTGGTCACCTATTCTTGTCTAAAGATAATGCATGGTCTACATTCAAAGATTCTTAGACTCGGGAGTACGGTTACGTGTGGGGAAGGATTAGCACCCCCACGACGCCCATCCTAGAATGGTACCACTTAGTCTTAGGTTATCTTTTAAATTTGCTTAGGTTAATCTTTAATTTCGATATCCTTAATATTGAAAAATATTTCTAAGCATCTTCCATTAAGCTGGTGGGATAACTTAAAAAATCCTTCTCACCTCAAGAGTATTCAAGTAGTTCTATGCGACTTGCTTGAAGAAGCTCCGTCGTCGGATGAATTTTAGTATTTTATGGAAATTTCCTAACTTTGACTCCTCTACCCAAATTATCTTATTTTATTTTTTATTATTTATTATCTTCTATTATGTTCTTGACTAATATTTTTTATCTATTATTTATTGTCATATTTATTTGTGAATATAAATTATTTTTGTTTTTAGAAAATGAATATAAAAAATTCCTTTAAAATCCTCCATTAAGCTGGTAGAATTTAAAAGAAATTCTCTTACCTAAAGATTTCCAAAGTATTACTTAAGCGTAACCCTCTTCGGAATCTTATCATCGGAATAATCGATACTCATTTTCACGAATTATTATTATCTGACTCTTATTATTATTATATTTTTATTTATCATATTCTTTTATTATTATTTATTATATTTTTAAAAAAATGTACATGAATTATTTTTTATTGAAAATTCCCTTTAGCTCCTTCCATTAAGCTGGTCAAACCAAGGAAATCCTCTTACCTAGAGATTCCAAAGTATTACTTAAGCGTAACCCTCCTTGAGATCTCATCATCAGAATAAATCATGTTCACCTTTAATATTTTTCATTTACTAAATCTTATCATTATTTTATTATTTTAACTTTGTGTTTTGTATTTATATTTATATATCTTTTAATTACAATTTCCTAAGACCTTACCCAATAAATCGAGCATACAACATTAATTACATCCTAATTACTCATGCAAATCATACAAGTTAATCATAGCAGTCATTAACATGCAAAATTAGTATTTTATAAACAATTTATTTGCTCAAGTTATCATACAGAGTCATATTAATTAAATTTTATTATTAAATCAAATTATTAAGTCATTAAATTAGTTAAAACGAAACCAAATGATTTAACACAAAATTATATTAAACATACACTTACCTGATATATACAAACCTTCCACGTGCTTTTCCTTTTTCTAATCTTTCTTTCTTTGTTTTCCTTGGGATGTAGGTGAGACAAGCGAAGGAGATGCTCAAAGATGCTCGGCAATCGACCACAAGAGAGAAGTCTGCTGTCGTATTCGGTTCTATAGGCTTGTAACAGCAACCAATGGCTTGCAACAATGACACAAAATCGGATGGAATGGGCGATGACGGTGCCGAAACAAGGAGAGAAGTGCAGCAAACTGTCCAAGGCGACAACAATAATTTTGGTTGCAGAGGCGATGGTGCAGTGTGCAATCGGGAAAGAATCAGCAATTGATGGTTTGTGGTGCGGCTCGGCAAGGTAGCTTGCTGTTTTGGTGCTCACGGCGCAAAGAATAGTGGCAGTGCAGCGAGGTTAATGATGATGATGGTTAACGATAATGATGATTCATGATAGAGGCAGTGCAGCAAAGTTAATGATGACGATGGTGCAAAGATTGGAATCAAGAATGGAGTCATAAAATTGTGGCCTGTATGGTAGAAGGTAGTGTATGGACAATGTGAAGGTTTGGGAAGTGATGGAGCAGCAAAGGTGGTCTCGGTTTTGCAATGAAGATAACCCTCCCCTTCAGTCAAGAGTGCTCCTCTTTTTATAATAAAAAATTTATTTGAGTCCTAATATAACTCTACCTATTTTATTAATTATCTCCTATTTTTTAACATTTTATCTATTTCTTATATTAATCCTAATCTAACTCTATCAAATTTAATATTAATCCATATAATTATCCTAAAAAATCTAATAATCCTAATTATCTAATCCTAAAATTAATTTTATTTTTATTTCTTTTTATCTTTTCTCTCTCTTTTTTTTTAATTCCTAAATCCTATTTTAATTTTAATTTCCTAATTAATATTAATTCTAAATCTAAAAATTATAATTTAATTCTAGCATAATTCTAAATTGTTAAACTAAAATACAAATGTCACTCAACCCAATTAATTATTTATACAAATTAAGACCCCGGACAAAATAGGGTATCTACAGCGCCAGAACAGGGAAGATTTAAGTTAATTACGATGGAGCATTTTATGACAAGGAAATGACAGGTGGTATTGGGGTAGTAGTCCGAGATGCCTCTGGAGCATAAATAGGCGCACTCTCGACGAGAGTATTGCTAGTGTCCGAACCTGCTATGATAGATCTCTTGCTGCAGTGAGGGCCCTCGAATTTGCTAGAGACTTGGGAATACTTGAAGTGGAAGTGGAAGGAGATGCCTTGTCAGTGATAAGAAAGCTACAGAGCTCGGAACCAGACATGTCTTCCATGGGAATTTTCACAGAGGATGCTCGCCAAATTAGCAAAGCTTTTCGGAGATGTTCTTTTATGCACACGTACAGGGAGGGAAACCAAGCTGCACACTTGTTAGCTAAATATGATTTAAATTGCAATAGTGACTTTTATTGGGTTGAGGAATGCCCTGATGTAATTCAGAATACAATTGCTCAGGATGTACTCCGTTTGCATGAATGAATGATAGAATGAATGACATTTGCTCAAAAAAAATTATCATAGATTGTAAATTTTAAATGTTGAGATAAAGTTTTTAACTATATTGTTTTGATTAGAGTAATATGACATTAAATTCAAAGTTTTGATTAATAGAAAATAATTTCTTTTAACCAAAGTAAGTAATATTTGTCTTTGATTAGTTATAAGGTGTTTATTAATGATAGACAAAAGTTTAGGTGATGGGAGGTTTTCTAATCTAATGTCAGGATATACCACAGGTCTCATTGAAGACTTACATAAATTGGATTTACAAATCGCTCACCAATGAAAACAGCTAGTAATGAGAGTTGAACTTAAGTTTTACAAGCGAAGTGGATAATCCTTACCAACTCCAATCAACTTTCGTTGGCGAGGAGTTTGTTGATTATCATTAGATTTGATAAATTATGCACTTGTATCATGTTTGTTTTTTGTTAAACTTGTGTAAAACACAAAAAGTATACTTATTACATAATCTCATGTGATTAGAAATAAGGATTGAGTCATCTTTTTATTATATTAAAATGATGAGTAATTTTCTTTGTATTTTTGTTCTCCTTTTATAATTACATAAAAAATTTTGTATCAAACATGCTCATAATCTTAATTCTTAAGAAACTTTAGTCTAAAAATTTTACATAAAAAATTGATCATTTGATTTGTTAACTATGAGTGCATATATTAATATATATATATATATATTTGTTCAATAAATTAAATTCAAAATCTTTTTCCTTCGAGTAAAAAAGAATTTTACAAGACCTACTAACCGAGAGGGATTCTCATTGGACTTTGGAGGAGCCTCGGTTCCCTAAAGTTTTTAAGAAGCGGCAATTCGTACATATTAAAATAAATAAAGTTAAGTCGGTTTTTTTTTTTAAATTATTTATTTTACTTAGTTTTTTGTGATTTTACAATTTATGCATTATTATAACTTAAGAAGGTTTAAATTTATATTATTGTTTATTTATTTATTGTACTCATAGAGATCATTATTTGCAATTTCTTAAAATCAAGATACTAATAATAAGTTTTAAATTAAAATCATGTGAACTTAACAAAATTTAAATTAATTTTTTAAACAATACTTCATATTTTTAATAAATATCAAAGGTATATATATGTTATAGTTTATTACAATTTTTTCTTTTCAAATAATTTTTTTAATTTTAATTTTACAATTCCTTCTGACTTATAAAATTTTTCAATAAACAAAAAAAAAGATCGGAACCACTATATAAAAAGCTATGTAAAAATTATAAATTCTAATCTCAAAGTCAATTTCATTCTTATAAGATTATATATCTATATATATTTGTTTTGATAAAAATATATAGTATAATAATTAATTTATTTATACTCTTCTATTCTAGTTTAAATTGAAAAGGAAAAAAAATCAAGAAAATTCTTATAATTCTTTGAAAAATTTGGGATTATCAATTCTATTGTTAGTTTGAAAGTATTATTATATGATTATATCGAAAAGTTCAGAGTTGCTAAATACAACAACCTTTTTATTTTTTTTCATTTTGCATACTTTTTTACTCCTTACAGTCATATTAAAGAAGAAGAAATATATTGTTGTAGAAGTAAAATGATTGTGAGAAGAAAAAAACTGGTTCCATTAAAATTTCTCTTAGAAGTTTAATGCTTCTGTAATAATATTTTTATTTTACAATTTCATAAATTTATTTGCTCTTTATTAGTATTTTATTTATGTGTTTATTTACACAAGTAATAATAGTATAAGTCTTAAAAAAATTTAATATTAATTGCCCTTCAAGATTAAATGCTAAGTTACAAATAAATGTAATTATGCCAACCCTTGAAAAAATTTATTATCCTTTTAGTATTCTTGACAAAATGAGAAGAAAGTATGCTGTCTGACTTTTAGATGAGAAACCCATCAGTATCCCACGTAAAAATCACTACCATTAAAAAATTTGGACCGGCAATGGCACACTGCAGGGGCACGAATTTTATTATATTGATGTTCTTTCATTTGTTTTTCTTAATATTATTTGTGTCCTGTAAAATATTAGTGTAATATGATTGAATTGGATTTGTTTAAATATTAAAATGTTGGTTTAAGTTTTATAAACAAATTTATTTAAATTAAATTAAGTAATTTATAAATAATAAACAAATGTATTCATGAATATGTAAATAAATATATTTACAAATTCATGATGATAAAACATCAAAAGAATGTGTTCATTGACACTTAATAAAAAAAAAAAAGCTTGAACATACAAATTGCTTTAACCTTAGTGTGTGTGTGTATATATATATATATATATATATATATAAAATACCAAATTAAAAATATCTTGCATAAATATTAATTTTAATAATTAAATATTAAAATTATTTTGAACTAAATATGTAATTTTAATAATTTATTATTATTCAACAATAAACAAATATTAATTGATTCATTAAGCAAATAAATTTTAAAAAATAATAAATGAATTCATTTCTAAATATAAATAAATAAAAATACTGTTATTTATATATTTTTGATCGAAATTATCTGGTATCTTTACACTATTTTGATATAAAATTAATCCGAATTCGAGTCAGACAGGACTCGAAAAGTGATAAAACTCTTCTTCAAGAATTTTAATACAACTGTATACCCAAAACTCGAACTCAAGATCTCTGATTAAGGTTATTTATGTTTGATTTATTTAATAACCGAATACATGATATTTCTAATTATTTGTTACAAAACCGACGGTGAACATTATGTTCTATAGCAGCATTTTCTTTAGAATTCCAACAGGCGTGCAATGGGGACAAACCATTTTCCAGTTACAGAAAGCGAACAAATAAAAAACAGAGAATTATTAAAGGAGAAAAATAAAAGAAATATGCAACAAAAAAAAAAAATAAAAGAAATGAATGAAAGATCTGTGGGAATATGACCGTTGAATTCAATCTGCCATGCCTGTAACCAAAAAAAAATCTGCCATGCCACATCAGCAACTAGACAGTACTTTCCTCGTAGACTGTGACTCCACTCTGCATTTACACAAACCCGAAAAAACACTGCACAAGCAGAACGAGCCCATGGTCTTTAAAAAATTGGAAAAATAATAATAATTTAAAAGAAATGGAAGGCCTAATATGTGTACTCTCCTGTGCTAGGCTTTTGATACTAAAAAGTGAACAGAAGTTGAATCTGGGCCGTTGGATTTCTGACACAACTATCTAATCAATCTATGTAGGCTGGTAACTGTACCAAGTAATAAAATCCTTTCTTTTCTTGCACTAAACTAAACCCCCCCTCCTTTCAGTTCCAGTTCAGCGCTTGTTTCTATTTCGACTTCCAAAACCTCAAAAGGAGATACCTTTTCTCTTTCTCTCTCTTTTTCTCTCTGGGTTTTTTTATTGGAGGGTTCTTTTTGTGTTTGAACTGAATAGCTCTGTATAGTTTTGAAAGATTGAAGCTTTACACTCAAATGGCCATATTCCTGATGCTTTTGCTTTTGTTTGTGTCAGCTGTTTCCGGTGATGGAGGTAAGTTTCTTTCAAGCTATTGTTACTGCTTACCATACCCTTAGGCTTTAGCTGTGTTCATGAGTTTGTTTCTGGGGTACTTCTGCTTTTCTCTGTTAAAAACTACTCTGTTTTATCTTTGTAGTTTCTCTCTTTTCATTTGTGCTTCCTGTGATGGATTGTGCCTATTTTTCTGGGGATGGGAGTTCTATTTTCTTGGTGTTTGGATTAGCCTTCTCTATGCCTCTTGCTTCTGTACTTTCTTATCTCTTCATTTCATGTTTCCTTGTATGCATTGATGCATTTCTGTATAATTTTGTCTCTGCATGTGGTGAGTACTAATGCTAGAAATTTTTTCACATCTTTTGCTATTTCGATTTTCTTGTTTGGTTTTGTGGGCCATTAATCTGTTTTCCTTGTTTGAAATCACAATCTTATACTTCTTTTTTGTTATAAACTTTTCTATGGAGACTGCAAATTACGATGGTTCTAGAGAGAGAGAAAGAGAGAACAGTCATTCCCATTGGGTATTCACTCTGTTACCGTCAAAGCAGAAACTCTGGAGAAAAGTGTTTCCCTTTGTTGGAAACTCTTCTGATCTTTCCTCTCCCCATCTTTAATGGGAATCTCGACTATAATGCGTCCCAGCTCATGCGGCGTCCTTTACCCGTCTAAAACTACATTTCCATAGAATATTTTGTAGGACCAAAATGACCTTTTGGAAGGGTTCCAGATGATGAACGTATTGGCATCTTAGAAAACGTACAGTGGAGGGCAGTAATGTCATCTTAATCGTAGAAATATAACATCCCTACGTAGTTTGTCTCGTATATTATATGTAGAAGCCCATCAGTTATCACCTCCCTGAACCGTTGAAGTAATCTTAAAATATTCCACCCAACAGAATTTTTTAAATTGTTGGGTAGTCTAGTAGTCAAGTGAGTTATGATTCATGTGCTTTACTATAATTTATTGTGGATGATGTTGCCATGTCTTGTCTGATCACTTCTTCTTGTATGTTTCCTTTAATAGTTAGGAGAAATATAATAAAAAATAATAATTTAACTTCTGATAGCACACAATCTAACTGATGCTAGGTTTATATTGGAGCCTCTAGAAATGATAGGATTGTGTTGCTTATATGGTGTGATATTTTACCCACCTTCCAGCTGCTCTTGTTTAAATTATACTATTTTGTTCCAAATACAACAGTTTTGCTTCTGTTTTTCTGCTGCTAATATGAAAGCTGTGACATGAAAATGACATTGGAACCTTTGAGTCAGAACTTCTTGCTAAATGGAAATACAGGGGATTGAATTAAGAGATTGTATTGGTTCTAAGGTTAAATGAATTGATGAAATTGACCTATATCTATTCGAAATGTGGAATTGATCTTAAGCTTTATGTAGAAGCCTTTTATGCTGCTTTAAATTGATGAAACTATTCTCCTTCTAGAGGTTAAATGATTAGATGAAAGAAATTAAAGATTCTCGGTTTTAAAATTCTCTATCGTTATAAATGGAAGGATTGGAACTGTAATGCTGCAACATTTTTATGCCATTATCATGTTTATAGGATTTAAATTTTTTTGGTTTTATCAATCATTTTTCTCTTCAGTTATTGCCAGCCACATATTCCTATTGTAGTTCTTTCTACTTTTGTTGCATTGTCTTGTGTGTCTTAGACAGTAGAGAAATAAGGAGAAAACCAGATCTAGCCAAGAAGCCATCTGAATTATTATCCTATGTTGGATCTTTGCAGGAGAAGATAGATTTTCTTAGTTCTAAGTGCTATGTTTAACCCGAAGCTATTTGTCAAACTTATGCTGATAAGCAGCTACATGTCATTATCAAACTAACCATTTGGAGCCGTAGAAATAATTGGAATCCATACTCTGGTGTTCCCTATGAAATTTAACATCCGTCGATGAAGATAATCACATAAATGGTTATTGATGATCAATAATATTTCATTTGGGATTGAACTCTATTTTTCTGTAGTTAATTGAGTTCATGAAAGTTTTTTTCTGTATCTTTTTATATGCAACACATTCCTTTTCTTCATGTGTTTTAATTCTTTAAATTGCATTTGGTTAGCCTAATTTTTGCATGCATGGCAATCTTCTCTGTAATTGTTGTGGTCCCTGACATTGTTTGCCTCAAGATGGAAGACCTTTCATTTCTATGGATCACATACTTAACTTTTGCCTCTGGTTCTTTTTATGCAGATGCCTTTATTGGTGCGAACATTGGTACAGACCTCTCTGACATGCCCAGCCCCACTCAAGTGGTAGCCCTTCTCAAAGCTCAGAATATCAGATATGTCAGGCTTTACGATGCTGACCGAGCCATGCTCCTTGCACTTGCTAACACCGGCATCCAAGTGATTGTCTCTGTCCCCAATGACCAACTCCTTGGTATTGGTCAGTCGAATGCCACTGCTGCCAACTGGGTGGCTCGCAATGTTATAGCCCACGTCCCTGCCACCAACATCACGGCAATAACTGTTGGATCTGAAGTTCTAACTGCACTCCCAAACGCTGCTCCAGTCTTAGTTTCGGCCTTAAAGTTCATCCACTCCGCCCTGGTTGCTTCTAATCTTGATGGTCAAATCAAAGTCTCCACTCCGCATTCTTCTTCGATTATTCTTGACTCTTTTCCACCTTCTCAAGCCTTCTTTAATCGTTCATGGGATCCAGTCATGGTTCCGTTGCTAAAATTTTTGCAGTCTACAGGATCATACCTCATGCTCAATGTATATCCATATTATGATTACATGCAGTCAAATGGCGTGATCCCATTGGACTATGCACTTTTCCGGCCTCTCCCTCCTAACAAAGAAGCAGTGGATGCTAATACTCTCCTGCATTACACTAATGTCTTTGATGCCGTTGTTGATGCAGCATATTTTGCAATGTCCTATTTAAACATCACCAACATTCCGATTGTAGTAACCGAGTCTGGTTGGCCTTCTAAGGGCGATTCATCTGAACCTGATGCTACAGTTGAAAATGCTAATACATACAACAGTAACTTGATCAAGCATGTGCTTAACAACACTGGGACTCCTAAACACCCTGGGATTGCAGTTAGTACATACATCTATGAGCTTTACAATGAGGATTCGAGACCTGGGTCAGTCTCAGAAAAAAACTGGGGGCTATTTGATGCTGATGGAATACCGGTTTATATTTTACACTTAACAGGTGCTGGTACTGTTTTGGCAAATGATACTACAAACCAAACTTTTTGTGTCGCAAAGGCAGGTGCTGATTCAAAGATGTTACAAGCAGCTCTTGATTGGGCATGTGGACCAGGGAAAGTTGATTGCTCACCATTGTTGCAGGGGCATCCATGTTATGAGCCTGATAATGTGGTTTCCCATTCAACGTATGCTTTTAATGCATATTTCCAGCGGATGGCCAAGTCTCCTGGGACATGTGATTTCAAAGGGGTGGCTACCATCACTACAACAGATCCAAGTATGTGTGTGATATTAATTCTTATAATATAAGACCCAGGATATCATAATTTTTCATTTTATTATTTTACTTTGAGAATTGATGGAGCTGACAACATTAGTGGTTAATGCTACCAAACTTTGGTACATTCACTGGAATTTATTTGTACAACCATTGTTACTTTTGCATTTGTGTCACTATTCATTTATTAGCTGAGAACATGAATGCAAGATTGTGTTCTTTCGTTTCTCACATCAGAAAAGAAAGGCATGTAAAGGAAGTTAGTTCACCTTTTTTATTGATTAGCACCTACATTAACTTACTAATTGTGCATTGTTGCAGGTCATGGTTCATGTGTATTTCCTGGAAGGTATGCACTAATGCTGCTAAATATTACTACTTTTCTTCAAGCCAGATAATGATGCATACATGATGACCTTAAAGAAATCTGATAATATGACTTTATTTTTGTTTGTAGTGTTGGAAAAAATGGCACCATAACTAATGACACTTCACTGGCTCCCTCGTCAAACTCCACAAGCTCAGGCTGCCTATCACAAGATTTCTATAGGACTGGTTCTTTCACAACCTCTGTGATAATAGGTGTTTTACTTATGAGTGCTGTTTTCTTGTAGAAACTGTTTGTATTTGCCCTTCGGTTTTAACAGGATTCAAATTTTTCGGGAAATTCGATACCATCTCTGTTGGAATATTTGCAGCATACACAATTTTGTTTCTCCTAGAGGGAGTTGAGTTGCAGGGTGGCAAATTTGACTGAGCATTGGATTATGTACAAACAAGCTAAAGGATTATTCAAGATTGTTGCTGTGTAACTCTCTTATTGTAGGTACATCGGGTTGTATTCTTTGGACTGGATTTTCAGTGTCTGTTTAGATCGATTTGTTGTTCAAGATATTTTTCATCAAGATATCTTGTGAGGTACATTTGATTGTAACTTGGCCTGGATTTGCAGAATATCCATTTAGAATTTCACATTCTGTAGTGGCTTTTGATGGATACTCTGAATTTATTTGAGGTTGGGAGAGAAAGGTTGTTCATAGTTGCTAAGGTGGACCAATTTTCTAATCACAATTCCATTAATTTGTCAATCCTAAGCCTCAAAAAGGCAAGTGTTACGAAGAGAATTGTTATTAGCTAACCTAACTATTTCCTTTTTGTTTATGTTGGAACAATAGCAATTTCCTAATGATACTTTTTTATGTTGGAACAATAGCAATTTCCTAATGATACTAAAAAAAAAAAATTTAGTCTATCCCAATCTCTTGGAATAAAGGCTTTGACGGTGATCATGATATTAAAAATTGTGTAAAACAACTTCTAGAAGGCCAAACTAAGGTTCAACTAGTAACCTTCAATGGTTGTGGGATGCCTCAGCGATTCATTCTGTAAGTAACTCCCTTTGCTAATCATCAGCCCTTTGACCTGCTTACTTTGAGCTCCTCACAGATAGGGAATATCAAACGTCGGCAATTTTATTTGGTGTGAAGAAACAACAATTTCATTCAAATGTAATAAGTTGGCATGAAATTGTCAAAATCAACGTTATCCATTCTTCTTTCTTGTCTAGGAGCAGTGGTAACAATGATGTTTAATAACAATTCGCAGTCTTAATACGCGTCTTACATGGTGAGTGACATCTGGCAGAGGCCATTAGACAAGATGAGAATATACAATGATGCATTAGCATTTCCCACAGTTTGATAAAGATACAATTATTCCTGATGTCAAAGTTCCAGCGTGCACTCAATTGTGCAATAAGCACACGCCATGGTCTATGGTAGCTGATTCAAAGAATTCCTTAGCTTCATCGAGCTTTCCTGCATGGCTCAGCATAACAACCATGCAAGCATAGTGCTCTGCTCTTGGAACAATTCCAAATTTATCATACATCATGTTGAAATAAGCCTAACCTCTCCACCAATCCCATGTGCCTACCAGGTACAAGCTGAAAGAATGTTGACAAATGTCCATTGTCTGGCTATCTGCCTTAGAGCAGCATCTATTTGAAATGTTCAAGAGCTTCGTAACCATGCCCATTCTGAGCAAGTACCTATATCATTGAAATCAATGACACTATGTTTCTCCAAGGCAGTGTTGGACATTTTCAACAATAATATCTGCAGAACCAATCCCACAGGAGAGAAAGTAAGGACTGGAAGTCCTCAGTGGCCGAGTGCAGGATTTGAACGGGCTTAGAATTTCTAAGTTTTGGTTGATCTTGAATTAATCAAATAATAATTTTTTATTTTTATTTTTAAGTTTTTTTTTTGAATGGGAACATTGAATTTTTTTTCTCTTTTTTCTAGACGGTAGTTCTAACAGGCACATCCTCCCAAACACAAGGTTTCGAACTTCCTGATTCCCACACTCTGCATGCACGGTTGCAACAGCACTTCCAATCAGAATCTCTGGACCAAAGCCCTGCTTAATAATACAGACATGGTTTGCTTTCCGTGCTCCAAAGCAGCAAAGACACGAACAAGCTTTCAGAAACGGTGGATAAACTAATTGCAACTCCATAGATATTCTAGTCAAGAATCTGTTTAACAGAACAAAGATGTCAGATAGATGCAAGGATGACACAACTCTCATCTCCAACTTCAGATAGTCATTATTCTTGTAAATCTGCTCCATTTGTATTTTGCCACACCAATCAAAATTTTCGGGAAATTCAATTCCATTTCTACTGAAACACTAGCACCGTATTTCAAACAGTTGCACCATATGGCCAGCAAGTAGTTCTTATAAGAGTTGTCATTAGATTCTGTAACAAATAAGCCAAAGGATTATTCAAGATTGTTGTTGTATTGCTATGTGTAGTTCAATGTATTGATAAAAGAAACAGAGAACATTCACTAACATTATTCAAGTTGGTTCTTAAGCCTACAACTACAGGTTAAGGAGCAGGAGCTAATACAACATAAATATTGAAGAACCAATGATACACATGTTTATCAGTTTTTCGGTCTGTAGTTGTACATGTAACTTTAATGCTGAAATCTGTAGGTTTGTTACCAACACAAGAGTCGAACATGTAGAACACGAATCTGTTGAAACCATCAATGCTCTAAAGGCTCAACAGCAGTCTTGAAGAGAAGGATGTAAACCTTGTCAACTGAAAAGTACAAGAAACCTCCTAGTGAATGTGTCACATAGGAGCCAAAGCTAGTTCCCACGATGCAATGCCAAGCAGGGCCATACGTTGAGTCGAATTCCTGAAAAGTAAATGGGTCTGCATCATGGGCTATCCATATATCAAAGTAAAAAATAATAAAAACAGATCATCAAAACCTTAAATGATTTTAGGCTACATGGCATTAGCAAACATTTAACTAGAATACTGGATCACTAACTGCTAAGAATCAAAGATCAAACACGTTCAATCTTACACACACACACAATCATATTAGTTAGAGTGCTTTCACTATCTTCTCTGTATCTTATCTATTATTGCTTTTCTTTTTTCAACTAACAAAATCAAGAACTCTCTCTCTTAACATTTTCTGCAAAAGAACCTATGTAAACTAAAATTCTTAGAAGTTCCAATTTAGTAGCTCACAAGCTAGAACCAAAACTATGAACAAGCAGTTTGATTATAATCTCCACAGCAAAAGACTGGATGAAAGTACAGAATAGCCTATCTCTTTAAATTGAGACACAAGTGGTCACTCTGATTATAATAGAGGCTACTCTCAAAGCAAGTATATCATAATATTGTCAAATTGCCTCAAACAGCAGGTGGTTAAATGCTAACCATATTAAGCTTGAGTCCCAAAAGTTTTGTGTAATATGTATATTAAATTTACATGGCTTAGGTGTGCTAGTTTAGATTCAGAGAATGGAGATGATATCAACATCACTGACAGAATCATGAGTAAACAAGCTTGATACTACTATTGTGCCTGACAGAGCATTTTCAAATTTTACAAACCAATGCAATTGCAAGGATGGGATCTGTTGAATCGCATCCCTGGCAATAGAGTGCACATACGCATCTTGCACTATTGGATGTCTAATCCATTTCTACAAATTCAGGTCAGGCCAAATTTGAGCCTAGTGATTATTGATAAATCATATCAAATTCATACTGAAAACTCTCTTGAGCTTCTGCCTGTTTTTCATAATAGCAAACGATAATATGTCTGATATTTGAAAAAAGAAAAAAAAAACTACAATAATCTGTGACGTACTCCAAGTTTCCAACTCCAGATACTGCAGGCAATAAACTGTTAAAACTGAACAGAGTTGGGTTTGACAAAGGTGCAAATAGAATACAATTCTCTTCTCATAGGGACCAGCAGCGCCCCGGACATCAGTGAATCAAAGCTAATAAGCTACATCTTTTTAGTTGGAATGAGTGGCTAAGTAATGGGGTTTAATGCAACATGTAGCTCTGAAATTGATATCAGCAATTACAATCAGGATAACAAGTTCAATGCAGTACAAAAAAGACAAAGAGGATGGCCAAAAAAAAAGAAAAGAAAAGAATAAGAAAAAAGGATGAATTTATTCACTTAAAACTGAATTATGACAAAATTTAGCATACACAACTAGAAATAGAAACGTTTCCAGCCAATTCTAACTAAGGCCAGTAATAACTCTTCATACCTCGAACACCCAATAAATCCAACTATAACATAAACCCGTATTCACCCAATACTACTTATCACCAGCAAACCATACACCAAAAAAATTTAGTTTATCCAACAGTATGCAAAAAAAAAAAGCATTACTTTATATATGTTAATTACTACCCACAAGCAAAAGTTTAAACTGCGTCGACCAACATAATCAAATGAAAAATCTAAACAAAACCATTATTCCTTTACATCAAAAACAGGAATCCAAACAAAGAATCACTGGTAATGACAAAATGACAGAAAGATTGAATTTTTAACCTTTTTAAGAGCAAGGGCTATGCGTGTACTGTCAAGCTTTCCAGGCATAGAGTCAAGTTGGTCTCTGGCACATTTAACAGCCTTGTTTTGAAGAGGTAATGGCATATCAGAAGCTCTGACTTTAACATTGAGAAGTTCATTTTGCTTCTGTTGTTCTACAGCTTTCTTCTTTTGAATCAAACTGTTCAAAAACTTGCTTCTCCTCTCTAACTCCAACTCTGCTCTGTCCATTTCCTCTCTTTCTTCAATTTCTCATCAACATAAGAAACACCCAGAAGAAGTTAAAGATCAAAGAAGATAAAGAGCAGAAAAAGTTTCTTGATTTCTAAGTTGACAATGCAATGCGTGCCACTCGTTTGACAAAAAGTTAAAAAAAAAAAAAGAGAAAAAAGAGAGGTAAAGTAAATGTATTAAAAGAACAAACCTCTGGTGTTTCAAAATACAACTAGTAAAATATTTGGTTTTTTATTTGTTGAGCTTGGGGTTCGGGGGACAAAATGAATTAAAATACAGTTATCCTTTATAAATTTATATAATTAGTATATTACTAATTAATTGCTGGGAAAGTGGGAAATGATATTATGAAAAATTAATCCTACTCTGCTTAAACATTCTTAGATTGGTTGATGATTAGATGAGAGTCTTGATGCTAATTTCATTACTGTTATATTATGTACACGTGAAGGTTTGGAAGAAGATAGTAAGAGCATTGATTTGTGATCATTTTGGATAAATGCTTGGCTTACAAACTTGCTCAAAATGTTAGATAACTTGATTACATTAGATTTATTATAAGTGGTAATGCATGTCGCATTCTCATTTAATGAAATTAGGTTTTCTGATTCTTGAAGATGAAGGAAGTAAAACAGGAGGTGAAATACATGGTAAAGAAAGATTTGTCTGACTTGTCAAAAGTTGACATGATAATACAAAAAGAAAATGACAGGAAAAAATATAAATTAAAATTTGATAAAAAAAAATAGTCTAAAAGTGAAAGTCATTCCAGTCAAGTGAAAGAAAATGACAAATGCATACTTATTACGCGCATAATACAAATGTTTTATAGGGCCTTGGAGAAGATAGTTTCAACAATAATGGCCATTAAAATAGTTTAAATCTCTCTAACAAAAAAGCTTAAGGGTTGTTAACAAAATAAAAAAAAAAACTTAAGGGC
This sequence comes from Heritiera littoralis, assembly GCA_031772115.1. NCBI lineage: Eukaryota > Viridiplantae > Streptophyta > Magnoliopsida > Malvales > Malvaceae > Heritiera > Heritiera littoralis. Next base: position 8,327,393 of record JAPDPK010000008.1, on the reverse strand, counting down.
TGAATTCAATTTTGTTGATATTTCAGTTGACAGGTTGATTTGATAGAAAATTTATTTTCCAAATTTGTTCCCCCCCCCCCCCCCCCCCCAGAAGATGTTGTACTTTGCCTTCTTTTGCAAGCCAAACAGGGCAAGTGTACCACTCCTTTGATTTGACAGCTTCAGAGGAGCTATTTTATCATTTCTCCTTTCCATGACTCTAAGGGTATGCTTGGTAGAGTGAAAAAAGGAAAGGAAAGGAAAGGAAAGGGTGGAGGGAAAAATGGAAAGAAAATAGATTTTGACATTGCTTGGTATGACAAAAAATGAAAAGAAAAGAAAAAGGAGAGAAATGTGTTTTCTCTCCTTCAAACAAAAATAATCCGTCCAAATTGGACAGAAGAGTAGAGAGAAAAGGTGAGCATGAGAACAAATTAACTAAAATACAAAAATACCCCTACAAAATTTAAAATTATCAATTTTGCATTTCCTTTTTGCTCCCAAAACCTCGCACTCCCACGCTCACCGTACTTTCTCGATCTCTCATTCTCTGTCGTCAATGTTCTCTTTCCCACCGCCATTTGAGCCGCCGATTAGGTTGCGATTTGCAATGGGCTGTAGATTAGAGCTTGCGCCTGGACTCTGGATCTCCTTCGTTTTGCCAATTCTTTTCATTGCATTCTAATTAATCAGGTATTTTTTGATCCCTGATTTCTACTAGCAAAAGCTACTTGTATCAAAATTCAACTCAACTACTATTTGCTTTCATTTTATACTCCTAATTAGTTGGAGAGTTCTCTATTAATTAGACCTGTGAATGATTTTTTTTGTGGTAAGAATGAAATAATTGAGCTGCTATTTGTGTTTTGGTTTGGGGAAAAATTGAGTTTGTGTTTATTCAAATTATTTAAAAGTTGGACTGAATCCAATTTAGCTTTCAACTAAGTACTCAACTTTAACTACCACTAAACTATTTTTGATGTAATTTGCTAATTGGAAAATGATTTCCAAAGATTTTATATTATATGCAGTTCGGCTCTATGGATGTAATTATTTTTGCACGATAGTAGTGTTAAATATTATTAATATAGGTTATAGTCATCACTTCAATATCCATTTAGAATCTTTTCCACATCTAAACAACAATCATGGTCAAATTCATTCACCTAATTGGACTAATTAAAGAAATGGGTTTGCATTTTTATGTCCTTTAATAATCTCATATATGTAGGTAGCAGTTAAAAAGCTTCTGCAATTGGTTGTTCATAGCCCAAACTGAAAACAAACAAAATATCAACACCAAGCTATTATTTGCATAACTGAATTGATCTTAGTATTCACAAACTAAATTAACAATTTCATGGTAAAAGAAGTGAAGAAGTGAACTGAAATACTTGACTACAAGGTTGCATGGACAGCTGTTAATTAACTTTGCAATGTCACTTGAGTAGGCATATAGATTAGGCTATGATAAATTTTTATTGAAAGAAGAAAAAGAACAGATCCTCACTAATAATTCTCTTGGCATGCATGAACATGATAGTATTGTAGTAAGTTAATGTTCTCTGCCTACTTGAATGCCTTATCTAATTCTATTTTTTTTGTTATTGAGTTGTTTGTTTTAAATTGAGAATGGCTCAGTCTTGGGAAGAGAAAGGATTCTTTCAAACAAGTTTGGTGGTGGAGTGGATGAATTGGCCCACAAACAATGATTTAGTAGCTTCTTTGATTTTTTTTTAGTATATTCTCAGCCATGTTCACCTAGCTAAGTATAGGAGAAATGCCAAAGGGTTTTCTTATTGCATGATGAAGTGAAGCTTTTACTTTAGTTTACTAATCTCTTGTAATTTGTTTGTCTATGTTTGCACTTCAAAGACTAGACGACTAATTATAGTTTCTATTTAAAGCAATTTTGATGTTACAATGTTTTAGCAAACAATGTACACAGGAAATGCAAGTATGATGAAAGAAATGGAAATTGTTTGCACAAGAGGAGTTCAAACTCTTTAGTCAGATTGCATCTCAAGAAATGCCCCTGTTTTAGCTGGAAATGCAAACTTCTGAGCTGTTGGATACGAATATGGGTGTCTGTGTTAGGATTTTTCAAGCAAAATCATATTCCACAAACGAATGAGACCAACGCGGAATTAAATCAAATACACAAGAGACAAGATTTAACGTGGTTCGGCCCAAGTGCCTACATCCACAGATAAGAGAGAAAAATCTACTATAAAACATAGAGATTACAAAGAGTACAAAACACCTTAAAACAAACACTAAGCCCAAGCCCCGAAACAAACCTAGTTTCTGCTCCATAGTGTTTAACCCATGAAATTCTCATGCAACACGGTGTTTTCTCCAACTCTTTTCCAAATCCCTACAAACCCATCTCTCACACAGAGATTACATAGTGGTTACATCTCTCTCTCAATCCCCTTCTAAAGGTTAAGACCCACTCTATATTTATAGAGCCAAGTTACTTGATTACTAAGAACTCCTATTCACTAAGGAATCTAATCTATTAAGAATATTTATCTCTAAATAAACTTAACCACCAAGTAATTCTCTAACCAATAGAATTTTATTAGAATCCAAATTGATTCCAATAGAATTTGAGTCAACATCTAACAATCTCCACCTTGACACAAATTCTATCAAAATATTGGTCTTCAAGAAATCTCAGGTACACATAATCGAACCAATCCTGATTGTTCTTGATTTACACACGACCAATACCCATGCGTAGCCAAATCAACTCCACCTAGTTGACTTCAGAGAGGAACCTCGATATAATCTCTCTCAGCAGGAATTGTCTCTCACTATCATCTTCATCCAGAGATTGTAAAGCCATCACCATCTAGAATTTTTTTTTCTTCTCTACCAATCTCCCACAGACGAAATAACCACACTTTTCTACACACATTGCCATGTGTGATTTCTTTGGCAAACTAATATTATACACACTCCACATATTTTTAGGACATGTCACACCACCCAAAAATTGTGTACGTACTATTCACCTTACGCAAGAGTATAATATCACAAGAAAAGTGTCAATACCTCTTAGAGTAGTGAGACAACCTCTAAGGTATTCAATGTGCTCCATTCCTACTAGCCAAGATCTGCACCTGCTGATTTCAGACCTTCAACAATCCTAATTCTCACATAGATCTAGAAATTCATCGGAGCACCACTGGATCAAACTGAGAATTACTCCACTTGCAACTGACACCTTGCTGCAGCAATCTTCTCTTGCGTGTTCCCGATCTCACGAACACAATTTGCAACAACAAATCCCTGAATCGAATCATCATCTCTGCATCACGCTTCATGATAATTCTTGAACCATAGCTCTGATACCACTTGTTAGGATTTTTCAAGCAAAATCATATTCCACAAATGAATGAGACCAACGCGGAATTAAATCAAACACACAAGAGACAAGATTTAACGTGGTTCGGCCCAAGTGCCTACATCCACAGATAAGAGAGAAAAATCTACTATAAAACATAGATATTACAAAGAGTACAAAACACCTTAAAACAAACACTAAGCCCAAGCCCCGAAACAAACCTAGTTTCTGCTCCATAGTGTTTAACCCATGAAATTCTCATGCAACACGGTGTTTTCTCCAACTCTTTCCCAAATCCCTACAAACCATCTCTCACACAGAGATTACATAGTGGTTACATCTCTCTCTCAATCCCCTTCTAAAGGTTAAGACCCACTCTATATTTATAGAGCCAAGTTACTTGATCACTAAGAACTCCTATTCACTAAGGAATCTAATCTATTAAGAATATTTATCTCTAAATAAACTTAACCACCAAGTAATTCTCTAACCAATAGAATTTTATTAGAATCCAAATTGATTCCCAATAGAATTTGAGTCAACATCTAACAGTCTGTAGGTAACAAGAATGTTCTATCCTAGCCAGGCAGATTTTTTATATCTTTATCGTGTGTAACAACCATATTTGATTGTCATTTGAAAACACTATAGGAATTCCCATTTAGAAATTGTATGATTTTTTTTATCTTCTTGTCTGGTATCTTGCTCTATTATATCAAGTTCATGATTTTCCCATCTTTTTTTCTTTTAATTTTTACTACGGGTGGGGTGTTGTCATGGTTTTGGGTAGGCATTTCACCATTTTGATTTCAAGAGTGGGCTTTAGACTTGGGCATTGCATGTGATGTTAGACCTAGCAAATCACTACTATGAGATTTCATAAATTGTTTAGCCAATGTACCTTAGTCTTTTTTGCTCATTTTTTGAAGGTTTATACAAAGTGTGTAAGACGTGTATTACCAACCATGATGATGGATCTACAGCAGCCTTCATAGATTGTGATGAGAGTTGGAAATTGTTTTTGGTCACAAGGAAAGGATCTTTGCATCTGTGGGATCTCTTCAATAAGAACTAGGAGTAATGTACAACTTGTTAATGTTCAGCTCGTCGACTTGATGATGTTTGTGTGTATGATTTTTTAGGAAAAATCTTCAATTGTAAAATGGTAATATACCGATATTCATATTTATGGAGTGTTATACGACCTATTTTCAAAAAAATAGAGCTAATGGTAATGGAGCTTGCTGTGTAAAACCAATGTTTTTATGGAGTGTTATACGACCTATTTTCAAAAAAAATGTTCTTACATGCACGAGTATTGTGATATTGCTTGTATGTTTGCTAGGCTTTCATATTTGTATAAGAGGTAGGATGTAAAATTATTATTAATTATAGATAAATAATTAAATAATTAAAATTAATTAATTGATCATTAATCATAAATTAATATTAATTATTTATTACTATAATAATTATTTATTTATTTAAAATTTAATTATGTATGATTAATTATTAATTAAATAATGATTGATAATTAAATATTAATCATTAACTAATAGTTAAATAATAATTAATCAATAATGAATAGATTAATTAATTAACAAAAATTAATTATTAATTAATTATTTTAACAAATTTTTGTTTAAAAATATCTCACTGAAAATGAAAACAAAACTCAATAAATGCAAAGGAAAAAAATTAAACTTAACAAATATTTGTATAAGGGGCAAAATGGTAAAATAATTTTATTTTTAATTTTTTTTCCTCTCATTTTTCCACATTACCAAGCAATAGAAAGAAAAAAAAAATTTTCCATTCCTTTTTCTATCTTTCCTACCAAGCACACCTAAAAAAAATAATTAATGTTTTTCATCTTTTCATTTTTCTCTCCTTCCAATTTTCCATCCCTCCACTTTTCTTTCTACCATACCAAGCAAAGCCTAAGTTACTCTAACCAATTATGCAAATCATGGTTTATCCTAAATTCTTGTGCCCTTACAATTGAAAACCATTTGTCAATTAGCAAAATTTTGAGTTCTTGGCTAAGCAAGTTTGCTGTTAATTACTTAATTGGCGTGAAACTTAGGTAACGTCAGAATTGATAGCGTTGAAGTTTGGTGAGCAGAGAAACTCTACGAGCCCAGGTTCAGTCTGATTCGCCCATGACCCAACGCAGGTGGCTTTCAGCAAAATTAGAGTTCAACACGTGCTGTCCCTTCCCAATCTCCAATCTTTACCCAATCCCCAGTATGTATAAAAAGAAACTCTGCTGTGGAGCTTGATGCTTAAGCTATGCCGTTTCTTATTCTTTTCAGCAAACAAGCGGCAATCACGCGTAAAAAGAAGATGTGATGGCACCCCCAAGCAACACTCGAGACTCGGGAGTCGACATTAGAGTCTATAGACTAAAGTAGGTCATTTTGCATCATGTCAAGGTAAGGGAGCATTTTTAAAATCGTTCGAGAAAAATATTAATTTTAAAGTGAGTACAAATTGATTTGAAAATATTTTGATACTAAGAGCGTCGTGTAGCAATGTTTTGTTGCCACATGAGTTGTAAAAAAAAGAAAAAAAAAGAGAAAAAATGAAACAAAAAAAAAGAAAAAAGAAAAATTGATTGTGACATCATGCACTCAGGATATTCGAATCATTCCAAAGAACAAAAAAAAAGGGAAGAGAGAAGAAGATACCAAAATATGAAAATATCAACGAAAGTCAATCCAGAAAAAAAATGAAAGACAAAATGTTTGACCCTTTTGACTCATGAAAATTTTCGACAATTTAAGTGACCATGTTTGAAATGACAAATGGCCATCTTTCATCATCCTTTTCACAAATCTAAAATTTATCCATTTGCTACCCTTTTTGAGCATTGTAAATTCTTTCTAAATAAACCTTAATCAAGGATCATCATCCACATTGGGGGCATATATAGAAAAAGACCTTTTCCAAGAGTATGAATGACCAGCCCCAATTGTAGACCGAAAAGGTTTATCGTGTTCAGAGGCAAACGTGAGATTAATTAGCTTTACAAAATTTTGATCTCACTCCATTTTAAAGTGAAAAAATGCAAAAAACAAATGAAGAAAAAAAGAAATTGCAAGAAAGAAAAAAAAAGAGAAGATAAAATAAAAGAGTGGCGAAATAAGAAATAAGAGGACAAATGAATTGAATAAGTCTTCATATCATATTAAATGATCCTTGGTTGATCACCCTTAAACACATCTTTGTGCCTTCTTATCCCTTCTTTCAGAACCCCAAATTCAGGCCTACATTACGTACCTTGGTTGATCACCTTTAAACACATCTTTGGGACTTCTTATCCCTTCTTTCAGAAACCTAAACCCAGGCCTACATTACGTACCTTGAAAAGTCCATTTCGATCAAACGTGGATACTTAAACTGAAGAGATTTTTACTTGATAAATCATTATAACCAATGAGGCACTTAGCTCATTTCTCAACCAAGATTTTCCCTCAAGAATCTTCACAACCAATTTTGGATGATTTTTGAATACTTAAGTGTATGATGGAACAATTACACAAAAAAAAGAAGCAAAAAAAATAAAGAAGAGAATGAGGCTTTAGGGTGAAAACCCCAAAAATGGGCAGTCTAGAGCCAGAACGAAAATATTTGTGAGGTCATTCATGGTGTTGGCAAGGTTACACAAGAAGTAGAATTAAGGAAATCATTTTGAAGCAACCCATAAGCATCCAAGACTCTTAAGAGAATCAAGAATGGCCATTTTGATGATCCATTAAAGGGATTGATATAGAACTTTAAACCTTCTCTCCATTCCCAAATAACTCAACAAAAGCCTGAGCCCCTTATAGCTGGTCTTGACAACTATCGAAATACATAATTTGAAAATTAAAAGAGTGTCAAATTTTGTCTGCATTTCAAGATAAACCATTTTGCAAAACCATGATTTGCAAGGAATCCATTTTATTTTTTGAAAAACTTGTGTTTTATTTGTGAGCCTAGATGAAGGAACATTCATCTCCTTTTCTACCAAGTTGTAAGCCTTTCTTGCTAAACCAAAACATTGATATGTGAAACCACCTGATCCATTTGATGAAGATAAATTACTATTCCTTCCACATCCACCTAAATAGTGATCACCAATCTTTAAGAAACTCAAATGTCATAATTCTTTGTTGTATTTGTGTTTAACTTTCTTTGGCCATAGTTTGTGGGGCAATCTTGTAAAATTAGAAAGTTTTGGCTAGATAGATATTTTTCAAAAATGAAAACCGTTTATCTTTTGAATATGAAAATGAGAATGATGCTTAAGGCAATTTTGTCTGAAAATTTTTTTGATTGCTAATCAAATTCTGATAGAATTTCAAGCAAAAATGAAAGAGAATTCAACAATTATTGTGGGGCAAGGATTTTTTTATACCGTTTTGGGGCAACTGTGATTGAGGAAGTTTTGATGGTGTTTCCAAAAGAAAACAAAAAGGATTTGATAATTATTGTGGGGCAAAGAATTTCTTGTGCCATTTTAGGGCAATTTTTGTTTGGAAAAATTTTGATGGTAAAATGAATTCTTATGGTGTTTCAAAAAGTAATAGTAGATAAAAATGTGATGATTGTCTTGGGGCAACCCTTGTTGCACAGGTAAAAAATGGCATCAAGTGATGAGACAACAAATTTAGGATAAGATGAGAAATTAGAAATGAAAAGTTTCCGTCAACAAGAAGAGAAAATAGAAAGAAAATTTTGGATAATTGCATTTGAATCTTTACAGTGCACATATGCATGAAACATTCGCATTTGCATCTTGATAGAATTCATTTGCATTTGCATCATGATAAAAGTTGCTATATCTAATAGTTGGCCATTCATTAACATAATTGATAAAGAAATTTGTATCGGCATTGTTGATATTGCATTTGAATTTGTATCAGTGATCATTGCATCTGCCTAATATTGAAAAAAGGTGAATATAGGAGTTTTTTATTGAAAAAAAAATTAATTTAAAAGGAGAGGAAGATTTTTTTTTAAAAGAAAGATGGAAGAGATAAAAGGAAATTTCTTGTTGAAAATAATAAGGTGATGAAAATGTAGTTTGAAAAGAAAAGGAGAGATTTATTTTAAACACATAAAAGAAAAGGCAAAAAAAAAAGGCTTTTGGAAAGTGAGAAAGTCAAATAAAGAAGAAGAAAAAAAAATGAGAAAAGGTAAGTAAAATATTTGAGAAGATGAAAAACAATAAAGAGAGTTTTCACATTGGGAATATTTGAAGAATACTTGAAATGAAAAGTTGAGACCTTTTAAGATGAATGCACAAGTCAATGATTCTTGATTTTAAATTTTTAGAAAGTGAGAATTTCAAAGGTAAGGGAAGATTATTCTCTAAAAAAAATGTTTGTGAGCTTGAGATAAGATTTTAAGCCTAATGTAGCTAAAAACATTGTAAGGATAAGCCCAGTAAAGTCGACATTTGATGAGACGATTAAGTTTAGCTGGCATTTAGATGAGGATTTTCGAACTAAATTTCAAATGTCAATCTCTAAGCTAAATTTTCGGATGTGAATCTCCGAATCAAATCTTTGGGTGTGAATCTCTAAATCAAAATTTCAATATTCGGATGCGAATCTCCGAATCAAATCTTTAGGTGTGAATCTCCAAATCAAAATTTCAATCTTTGGGTGTGAATCTCCAAGTTAAAATTTTGGATGTGAATCTTCGAATTGAGTATTTGGATGTGAAACTCCAACTCAAAATTTCAGAAAATTTTAGGTAAGAATCTCTTAAATTTCAGATGTGAATCTCTAACATGAGTATTTGGATGTGAAACTCAAATTCAAAATTTCAGGTGAGAATCTCTAAAATTTCATATGCAAATCTCTAACATCAGTATTTGGATGTGAAACTCCAACTCAAAATTTCAGAAAATTTTAGGTAAGAATCTCTGAATCTTTGGATGTGAATCTCCAAATCAAACTTTTTGGATGTGAATCTCCAAATCAAACTTTTTGGATGCAAATATCTGAATATTTGGGTGTGAATCTCCAAATCAAACCTTCGGATGTGAATTCCCGAACAAATCTTTCAAATATGAATACTTGGAATTTCGGAGATGAATTCTTGAGATGAACCTTTGGATGTGAATTCCCGATATGAATATTTGGATGTGAATCTCCGAATCAAATCTTTGGGTGTGAATCTCCAAGTTAAAATTTTGGATGTGAATCTCCGAATCAAATCATTGGGTGTGAATCTCCAAATCAAAATTTCAATTTTTGGGTGTGAATCTCCATGTTAAAATTTTGGATGTGAATCTCCGAATCAAATCTTTGGGTGTGAATCTCCAAATCAAAATTTTAATTTTTGGGTGTGAATCTCCAAGTTAAAATTTTGGATGTGAATCTCCGAATCAAATCTTTGGGTGTGAATCTCCGAATTTCAATTTTCAGGTGTGAATCTCCAAGTTAAAATTTCATATGCGAATCTCTAACATCAATATTTGGATGTGAATCTCCAATTCAAAATTTCAGGTGAGAATCTCTAAAATTTCGGATGCGAATCTCTTATTTGAATTTTTGGATGTGAAACTCCAACTCAAAATTTTAGATGAGAACTTTTCAAATTTCGGATGCGAATCTCTTAAAGTGGATATTTGGATGAGAATCTTAGAATTTAAGATGTGAATCTCTATATTACAGTTTACCTTTGGAATTTTCAATGCAAATCCTCAACTTGAGTTCCCGAATGTATCATTGTCAAGAAAATGTAGGATTAGAATATGAGGTTAGAAGAATAAGATTTTGAAGTTGAAAAAAAAAAGGAAGAAGAAGGTTAAAAAAAAGAAGAAGGTTAGGGCTATATTTAAAGAGGAGGTTCGAGATTAAATTTAAAATGAGATTAAACACAAGATTTAAAGAAGAAATTGAAGAAAATTCAAGATAAGGAATTTTAAGATAGGGAAATTCGATTTAGGTGAGAATCTCTGAATCTTTGGATGTGAATCTCCAAATCAAACTTTTCAGATGTGAAACTCCGAATATTGGATGTGAATCTCCAAATAAATTTTCAAATGTAAATATTTGAATATTTGGAGGTGAATCTCCAAATCAAACCTTCGGATATGAATTTTCTTGATGCAAATACTGTCTTTTGGATGTGAATCCTCGAATCAAATTGTCGGAGGTGAATCCCTGAAACAAAATTTCCTATATGTGAATCCCTAGATCTTCGGATGTGAAACCTCTATCATAGGGGGAACACATTTTTAGGAAGGAATTTTAAAGTTTCATTGCCTCTGTTGCAAGAGGAGCTTTTTCAGGAAGGAATTTCAAAGTTTCATTGCCTCTGCTGCAAGAGGAGCACTTTTCAGGAAGAAATTCAAAGTTTCATTGCCTCTGTTATAAGAGGAGCACATTTCAGAAAAAAAAATTTAAAGTTTCATTGTCTCTGCTGCAAGAGGAGCACATTTCAGAAATTTTTTTTTTAAAGTTTCATTGCCTCTGCTGCAAGAGGAGCACATTCCAGTGCCTTTGCTGCAAGAGGAGCACATTCCAGGAAAAATTTAAAGTTTCATTGCCTCTGCTGCAAGAGGAGCACATTTCAGGAAGAATTTTAAAGTTTGATTGCCTCTGCTGCAAGAGGAGCACATTTCAGGAAAATAATTTAAAGTTTCACTGCCTCTGCTGCAAGAGGAGCACATTTCAAAAAAATATTTAAAGTTTCATCGCCTCTGCTGCAAAAGGAGCACATTTCAGAAAAAATTTAACGTTTCATCGCCTCTGCTGCAAGAGGAGCACATTTCAAGAAAAATTTAAAGTTTCATCGCCTCTGCTGCAAGAGGAGCACATTCTAGGAAGGAATTTAAAGTTTCATCGCCTCTGTTGCAAGAGGAGCACATTTCAGGAAGGAATTTAAAGTTTCATCGCTTTTGTTGCAAGAGGAGCACTTTTTAGGAAGGAATTTAAAGTTTCATCGCCTCTGTTGCCAGATGAGTACTTTTCAGGAAAGAATTTAAAGGTCAATGCCTCTATTGTAGGAGGAGCACTTTTTCAAGAAGAATTAAAAAAAAAAAAACAAAAACAAAAACAAAAAAAGAGAGAAGAAAAGGAGAGAAGTGAGTCATAAGCCGGACAAAATTGTTGTCTATTGTCTTTGCCCTATTCCTGATTTTCAGCAATGTGCAAAGAGGGACAGCTGTAGATACCTAATTTTGTCCGGATTCAATAAATATTATTTTGTATTTGGATTAAATAGATTTTAAGAGACTTGTCACCAGGGCCCAAAGCTTAAAGCCCACTTAAGTTTTGGATTTTAAATAGGCTATGAATCTAGAGCCCAATTTCTTTTTCATTTTTTTATTTTTTATTTTATTTATTTATTTATATTTTATTTTTATCTTTATTTGCAAATAAAAAAAAGACAAAATTACAAAAATTGAAAAAATAGTATTAAAAACCAAAAAAGACAAAATTACAAAAAAATTAAAAAATAATAGTTAGTGCCATGGACGGCACCAACTCTTGCTAGCCCCTCTCCCGAGGCTATCCATTAGCCAGCTGCCGCTGTCACTCAGCTCTTGCAACTCTCTTATCCCCGTAACAGCCATTTTGGTGTCCGAATCTAATGGCTCACGGAAAAACCTCACAAATTGATAAAGACCTGCACAATCTCCTTTTAGCTGGACTCCTCTCCACCATTCTCAACTCTCTCTCAAGCCCAGCTTATTCACTCGACACCCAACCATCACCCGAAATCACCTTCAACCACCATCACCATTCTTGACAAAACTAAGACTCTCAGACACCGAAAATCCCATCACTACCCGAACAGCCATTGCTCAGCAACCAGAACAGCCCCCGTTCATCACCACCTAGACACCAAACACCACCAATCACCAAGACAGCCACCACCCCTCACCAGTAGCCAACCCAAGTTCCATTTCCACCATCGTCAAATCACCACCGAGAAACCAAACCCAAAGTCACACAAACCTAAACCCCAAAACAAACTTAGATCTAAACACACCTACCTGCAAAAAAAAACAAAAAAAAAACAAAAGAAAAAACAACAAATCCACACCACAAAGCATAAAAAAACAACAAAAATTGAAAAGGAAAAAGTGAAGAGGGTTTCGGGGGGTCAGATCTATGTGCTTAGGAAGTGAGGAAAGTTTTTTTAAAAAGGGGAGAGTGCTTGAAAAGCGACGGATATGAGTTGAAGGCCGTAGCTTTAGGCTTAGATTTAGGCGTTTTGGGGCATTTTTTGGAAAAACAAGGGCCACCAGAGGAAAGAGGAGATCGAGAGCTTTCGAAAAATCGAAAGCTTTTCGATTTTGTCGCCGGTGAGCGACGGCCGACGGCGGAGCTAGCAGCGGCCGAAAATTGCCGGGCAGAGGGCTTTGAGGGCTTTGATGCTTTTTTTTTTTGGTAAAAGAAGTTAAAAATGAAGTCAAAAAAAATGTTAGCCTTTTATAGTTTGTAAAAAAAAAGAAGAAAGAAAAGGCAAATCCGCACGTGGACCCGGACTCAATCTGGGACCCGCGCGCCCGACCCTCTTCAGAGGAGGAGACCCGCGTGCTGCCCCACCCGTTTTGCCGACCCGACCCGCGCCTGGTTCTGGTGGACCAGCCCAGCCAAGCCCAGTCCGTGGAACTTCCTTGGGCCACTGGGTTGGGCTGCTTGCATGCACTACTTTGGGTTTTCTAAAATCCAAAATCATTTAGGTACATTTCTTTTAATTTTAGTAATTTTGGTTTTGATGATTAGTTATCATTATTATTATTATTATTATTATTATTATTATTATTATTATTATTATTATTATTATCATTATTATTATTATTATTATTATTATTATTATTATTATTATTATTGTGTTTTTATCGTTATTATTATTACTATTATTTTAGGAAAATATGTGGACTATAATATATGTTGAATAATAAATTTAGAAGGACATATGGTTAGTAGATAGGTTACATAAATGTTTTTAAACAAATATAAATAAATGAAATATGAAAAATACATAATTTCTATTTATTATATTATTAATCAATGTTAACAAAATAAATAAACAATGTTCGATGATGGCATGTTACGGAAGTCAAAAGTAGTGATTCCTAACTAATCCCTAGGTGAGAAGAATCTACTAAATGTTGCCAAAAGTATTGGAATATTTAGTATGATTTTTCAATACATGAGTTTTTAATTTTTTAAAATAAAAACAGATAATATTTAAAAAAAAACAAAAAATATGTTAAATAAGAAAATAGAAATCCATGTGTATTATTCATTTCCTGTTTGCATCATGTGCATCCACGGTTAATTACAAAAATAAAAATGTGAATCTTCCAAGGATGAGATTCTATAGAAATCACAAGTAGTGATTCTTAAGAAATCTCTAGGTGAGGAAAATTATTTCAAATATTACCAAAAGTATTGAAGTATTTGATTTAATTTTTCAATAAAAGGGGTTTATGTTTATTTTTAAAATGAAACTTATTTTTAAAAATATAAATGTATATAGTAATAAATTTTAATCGATTATACAAATAACGTGAGCCCTACCGAAGATGAGATTCTATAGAAGTCACAAGTAGTGATTCTTAAGAAATCTCTAGGTGAGGATGTTATTTCAAATATTACCAAAAGTATTGGGGTATTTAATTTAATATTTCAATACAAAAGGTTCACGTTCAATTTCTAAAAAATAATAAATAAATAAGATAAAATCTAACTTTTAAAAATAAAAAATGATTTTGATAAATAATTAAATGCTTTTAAAAATAGAATAAAAATGAATTATTTTTAAATATTAAATTAAGATCATTTCATTAAAATCAAAGGATAACACATGACTACAATGGTACCGTTTTTGAAACAATCGTTGTGGGGGTGCTAATCCTTCCTCACACGTAACCGTACTCCCAAATCCAACTTTGTTTTCGCAGACCCCAAGTTGTCTTTTTAATAAAACTTAATTAATTTTGAGATTTTGTTAAAAAGATAAATATTTTTAGGTGACCAATCACAACTAGTCAAAAAAGATTGGTGGCGACTCCTTTTGTTTTTAAATGTTTTCAAAATCGTCGAGCGGTCAATTTTCGGACAAAATTGTTACGACGCACTCCTAACACTAAAGACACATCCCAAGTTGCTACAGCTTCTCTGTTTATCACATTGTTCTTGTGTTGAATATCTAAATCAGATTGGGACTCATCTGAAAACACCAAATTATTTTCATTACCACCATCCAAAATCTCCCTTATTTCTCTTCTGAGATTTCTTGTTTTTCTTACAGCAGATATCATCTTTTTCCCTTTGCGAGAGGCTTCATTACTCCTTATCTTAGGCCTTGTGTCCATTGAATCTTTGGACCATGAGCCCAAGCGTTCACCATAAATATAAGGTTCAAAAATGCCACCTCAACAATTGACACTTTGTTCAACAGGCCATAACAAGGCCTATTAACCTTCGTTTCCATCAAGTAGTTTTTTTCACCACTCAATCCATCTTCTTTACAGCCCATATCCACTATATTATTCTTCTCCATATTATACTCATTAGTATCATCATCATTCCACAGTCCCACACCCTTTTCATGCACGTACCCAACCAGCACAATTTCCATTTCACCAATATTGATAAACATAGCGCCTCCAGCGTGCTCTGCTTCAGATGAGATTGTTCCATTCCTCCATGCATCTGTCTCATCTCGAAAATCCATCTTCGATGTCAAAAAATCATCCAGTATACTATCGCCAATGTTGACATCTCCATTGAGTTGACTATTGAGTTGACTAGTCAAACATTTGTAAGAATGTTATGTGTAATTTGCCTTGGGATTTATATATGAAGTTTATTTTTGGACAATTTATTTTAAAATGTTTATTAATTATTTGTCATGTTTAAAAAATAATATGCATCAAATAAATTTCATAATTATAAAAATAATAAAATTTCATAAATTGATTAATAAATTTAGAGAATTGAATTAAATTATTCCTTTGATGAGATATATTAGAAGTCGTAAGTAGCGATTCGTTTAAATTCTCTAGGTTATAGGAATTCATCAAATGTTAATAGAGTATTAAGACGTTGGTGTAATTTTTCAATAAAAATATTTGAGTTTATTTTGTAAAACAAATAATAGCTAATACATTTAAAAAATAAGAAAAGAAAAAGAATAATATTAAACAAATTAGCAAATAATTATGTGACATCCTCGTCACTACACATTCACCTATAACTTTTTCCTTTTTCATATAACTTGATTAGACTTGTCTGTCAATGTCATTCTTTCTTCTTCTTAAGCTTGATATTTAATAGTTCATCATAAGGATGTTAATTTCAATTAAAACATAAAAATGATATATATACATATCATTCCTTACCACAGGATCTTACACATCTTACATAACCTAATTTCCCCGACATTTTATAAACATTACTGTATTGTAGCACTGTCTGATTTACATGATTACATAAGTATACCTTCAAGAAGTCTAGGAAGCATGCCTCGAATGAATACAGATCCAATGGGCTCTTCTATCTAGAGCGAGGGATCACTTCAAGTAGTTTGAAAAATAGTTGTAAAGGAATGAGTTTACGCTCAGTAAAAAATATATGGAAAAGAGCGTATTATGCCTCTATATGCAGTTTTCCTGCTTGGCTCTATAATGTCATGTAAAATCATTAAGAAGCATATATCATATACTTCTTTCAAAACATCATATACAAGCATACATCGTATACTTTCTTCAAAACATCATATACTTTCTTCAAGACATCATATATTCAAATACTTCAAATAACAGAGAGACTATTTGCATTTTAATAGAATTATGCACTGGATAAACAAGTGGCGTACCCCTGTAGGGGCTAGGAATCCTCCCCTAGCCAATTATATAACAGAGACAATTTGGCCAAATGTCGGTGGGCCACGATGAACACTAGTCAGGTGACATTTGTGGCACTGAGCGCCAGACTAGGGCTCCCCAGCCATGTACATATACAGAAGTGCATAATCATTAAGTACTTCATAGTCTCAAAACATTGGTCATATAGCTTTTGCAATGACATTCATACTTTTCTGAAATAAGCTTTAAAACCTCTTTTTCAAATGGGGCAGTCGACTGGTCTCATAGGGCAGTCGGTTTCTATTACATATCTTGCTTTATCGAAATTATTTTCTTTTATAATTTTCGATATTTCGAAATTCTGAAAACACATGGGACAGTCGATTGGTCCATATAGCAGTCGGTTGGTTTTTGAAACAGAATGCTTTTGAGAAAAAGGCAGTCGACTGATCATATAGCAGTCGACTGGTTTCGCAAACAGAATGCTTCTGAAAACAGGGCAGTCAACTGGTCATATAGCAGTCAGCTGTTTTCTCAATCAGAATGCTTTTCAGGTAATTAGTAGTCGACTGGTCCAGATAGCAGTCGACTAGTTTGAAACAGAATACTTTCTGGAAAATAGCAGTCGACTGGCTTATATAGCAGTCGATTGGTTTGAGTCGGTTTTCGGGAAATCTACGCTTTGGTTGTCTCTACGCAGTCGGCTGCTCCTAGCATTTTGGTAACTATGAGTAAAATCCGAAATTTAACTTTTCACACATCAAATCAGCTTTTACTTCTCTCCAAAACAATTAAAAACATGCGGACATAGCCACCCTACGTCCGTTAGATAAATTCCTTACCACAATAGCCAATAATCCTCAAGCTTGGGTGCATCAACCCTAGCCTTTCACTTCTTCAAAGCTGTAACATCATCATAGTGCAACCTTTAAGAAACCATTATAAACATGTTGTACCAACTCAATAAGACTCCAAACCATGGATAGAAGTAAGTAAATCAACTTCCTCTCTTACCTTGGTTAGTCACCAAAATTTCAGCAAATTTGGATCTCCTCAAAGACTTTGTTTCAGCCTTTCATATTACAGGCATGAGTAGAGCTAGTGATGAGGGTCGATTTTCGTTAAGGGAGCTTAACGATTCGCTGATAGAAGCTAGGTGTTTGTCAAGGTAACTAAGATGGAACTTAGGAGAATTTGAGAAGGAAAACAATGGCTGCCGGCCTCTTGAGGGGAAGATGATGACAATGCAAGGTTGCATTTAATTCATGCTAATCCATTTGCTTCTCATTTCAGCCATTGACCCCTTTTAACTTATTGACTATTTGACCATGAATTAATTGGTCTTCTTTCTTCCCTATGCTGCATATATCATTTAATTACACTAAAATTCTAACATTTATTTTCTCATACTCTAAATACTCTCACAATATCGGAATTTATTCCTTACATGTCCCATATACCATTTACACTTCCAAATCTCATATTTACTTAATCATTTCAGTTTGAAATACTTTACAAACATGAAAAAATCACGGGAAATTGGGGATTTCACAAATTAGCAACAATAATATAAAACAAAGAACAAACATAGGTGAATTGGTAATAAAAGATAGAAATGAAAAATTAAAGTAAACCAAATGATAACAGTAATTCATAGAGGTGTAAAATACTCACCTTTTAAATAGAAAAAAGAACATAATAAATATGATTGTTCGATGATAAGATGTTACGAAAATCACAAGTAATGATTCTTAACTAATCCTTAGGTGAGAGGGCTCCACTAAATATAATCACAAGTAGTGATTCTTAACTAATCCTTAGGTGAGAGGGCTCCACTTAATCATTTCAGTTTGAAATACTTTACAAACATGAAAAAATCACAGGAAATTTGGGGATTTCACAAATTAGCAACAATAATATAAAACAAAGAACAAACATAGGTGAATTGGTAATAAAAGATAGAAATGAAAAATTAAAATAAACCAAATGATAACAGTAATTCATAGAGGTGTAAAATACTCACCTTTTTAAATAGAAAAAAGAACATAATAAATATGATTGTTCGATGATAAGATGTTACGAAAATCACAAGTAGTGATTCTTAACTAATCCTTAGGTGAGAGGGTTCCACTAAATATAATCAGCGTATTGGAGTATTTAGTGCGATTTTTCAATAATTTAATTTGTTTGTTAAAAATAAAAATGAATAAGGTTTTGAAAAAAAATAATTCAATAATAAATTTTAAATTTAAGTAAACATTTATCCGGTGATGAGATGTTACAGAAGTCACAAGTATTGATTCCTAACGACCTCTAGGTGAAAGGGTTCCACTAAATATTATCAGAGTATTGGAATACTTAATGAATTTCTTCAATAATTTGCAATTTTATTTAAAATAAATAAATAAAGTTTTATAAAAAAATTATAATAAGAAATGTAGACACCATTTTTGTCCGGGTCTTTTTCAAATATTTTTAATTAATTAGTTTTTATATATTTTTTATTATTGATTTTTATTTTTATTTTTTATTTTTTATTCTTAATTTAGATTTAGAAATAAATTTTGGATTTTTATTTGGATTTTTATTTTTATAAAATATAATAAAAAGGGAAGGAAATTAGAATTAATTTTGATAGGAAAGCAGACTTAAATGAGACTATCAAAGATTGAAATTTAAATTTTGTGGAAAGAAAAATCAGAATTAATATCATATTTAAGATCCGATTCTTGAAATCTAAAAATTTCTTAAAAAATTGATTCTTGATTTATATTACCAAAAACAAAAAAAAGAAAACCTAGGTCTATTTAAACAACATACAAAAAATATAGAGAGGAGGGGGGGGGGTTGTGTGTGTGTGTGTGTGTGTGTGGAGACTTTAAAGAAAAAAAGGTTGGTTACACCTCCGATCCGAGAAGGAGAGCTTCGACACCAACCCCTTAATCTTGTCGTTGCATCTTCATCCTGGTTGCATCGTTCTTGCCCGGT
This sequence comes from Heritiera littoralis, assembly GCA_031772115.1. Taxonomy (NCBI): domain Eukaryota; kingdom Viridiplantae; phylum Streptophyta; class Magnoliopsida; order Malvales; family Malvaceae; genus Heritiera; species Heritiera littoralis. The sequence continues at coordinate 8,308,245 of JAPDPK010000008.1, read as the reverse complement.
TGCTGCTGCTTTGGAGCCGTACCTATTGCCTAACTACGTCTCCACCTTGTTCTGCTGGAGAGCTTCTACCAGGTGCTGCCTCAATACGCCTCCTGCATCGAGCCTCTGCCGCAGCACGCCTTCATCGCTGCTGCACCCTGCTGTGATCCTCCCCTGCTCCGCCACCCTAAAACTGCTACCGTGTCGCTGAGTGGCTTCATCGCCGTCGTCGTTTGCTGCTTCTTTTCATCGTTTCATCATCCTCATCGGACCATGCTTCAACGGTTACTGCGCTAGAGTTTCTTGCTGCCGTCGTTGTTGCCAAATAGCCTGCATTATCGTGACTACCACTGCCTATCGCCATCATCATCTTCATTCACCAGCCTAGGCTACTGCCTATATTTTCTTGCAAAAAGGTAAAGTTCTCTTTTGCCATTAAATGACATGCCCTTGTGTAAAAAGGAGTAAAGCCACGTGATTATTACTACTATTTTATTTCTACTTATTCTTTCATTTAATATGTCTTAATAGTTTAGTTTATATGATTTATTTGACTAGACATTTGTGAAAGATAATGGTAATCCCATTGGAATAAGAATATAATATAAAGATAATTGATTCGAAAAACTTGACTTGGATAAGTAGCATGTATAATTAATGTGAATGGAATAATTTTGACTTCGTATGTTGATATTTATGTATTTTATTGATGTATTATTATTTGTTTGTTTGTTTATTTTAGAATTAGGATTAAAATAAATTAAAA